>LR738710.1:829410266-829453009 GCA_902687465.1 Secale cereale | reverse complement strand
GGGGGGGGGGGGGGGGGGGGGCGACTCTAGACTAGTCTAGACTCACGGTCGACGAGTCGACATGGCGACGAGTCGACGTGAGTTAAGCAGTAGGTAGTAGGTACATTAAGTAAATGCAACCAGATTCAAATGCAAGGAAATAAGTTCAACACTTCAAGTCTTCAACACCAAAACATGAATGGCAGATTCAAATGCAAGGAAATAAGTTCAAGTGTTCAAATCTTCAAGCAATCAAGCCTCAAGCTCCATGTCTTCAAGCTGAAAATCGATGTCTTCATCATCTGGTGATTCAACATCATCTTCATCGCTGCTCTCCATGTCTCTATCATATTCTGCCGCTTCCAATTCAGCCATCAACTCTTCATCATGCACAACCAGCCTTGTTCTTTTGTTGTTCCGAGTGTAGGTGATATAAGGGCCTATGGGTCGTGCAATAGACTCACTAGGATCACCACGAGCTCTTCTAGGATAGTTGGGGCCTGCTAGAGAAGTTGACGCACCCATGGCTTCATCAACCTGAGACCAAAGTAGTGGTGTTTCACCGTCCATGACTTGAGCGTGATCCTGTACCATTTCAGCATTGATATCAACCCATTCATTATCCCATTCGAATTCTTCTAGAACAAGTGGACTAGATTTCTTTGCTTTAGAGCCTTGCTCACGCAGATTCTGAAACCTAGCTTCCATTTTCCGGTTGTACGAGACATATGATAGCTTATTCAATCTCTTGTACTCTAGACGGTTTCTCCCTTTGGTGTGGATCTGCAAGCACACAAAAATGTGAGAAGCTGCTGCAATTAGCCTATCAAAACAGCCAACTAATGGCTACTTACATGAGCAAATACACTCCAATTGCGCTCGCAGCCGGATGCTGAACAACATAGACTAATGATTCGTTTTGCAAGAATTTGGAGGTCAAAAGCAAGGCCACCATAAGCATTCCACCAAAGAACTACAAAACCAAGTCCCACATTAAAGAGAAGGCCACAATAACCAGCAATTAGTGGAGTAATTGAGCTGAACAAGAAGACACTAGCTGCCATAAAATTTATACTTACGAGGGCTTTTTTTGTCACGGTCTTTAATTGACAATGGCTTCGAGAAACATTCACTCCCCAGCTCATAGTCGTCAGCTTCCTTACTTATAGTTGTTTGTTGCTCATCATCGGGCACCATCTTCCATAGCACATCATTGAACATTGAACGGAGACGGGAAGCTTGTCTTTTGTTGGACTCCTTAATGGCAAAGAATTTATTTGGGTTCAAGAACAAAGCAGCCCCATGTAGCTTTTGTTCCATCTGATTATCCCACCTCTTATCAACAATAGCTACCACTTGACCTAGGAGGTTTGGCTTATGTGTCAAAGCTTCCTTTATGTGTGTCTTTGCAAAATCCATAGCTTCCCACATTCCTGCCATAGCCAGAGTCTCATCACCATCAGCGATCCTCAAAGCTCTAAGAATTGGTTGTGAAGCTCTCAGGCAATGCTCCACCGATTGCCAAAATGACACGGAGATCACAGTTGCTTCAGCCGCCTTCCCTCCTTCGTTGTCCTTTAATCTGTTTGCATACCATTGTGGGCTAACAAAGAGAGTTTTCAATGTTTGCCTTTGCTTCCACATGCTTGCCAAAGTAAGGAATGACGTAGCAAAACGATTTGCTCCAGGCCTCACAATTTCTTGTTTACCATTCAAGCTTCTCATTAAATCAAGAACCTTTCCATGGGAATAAATAAATATGGTTGTTCTCTTTGCTTTAGCAATGCAACGGCTGAACTCTTTGATCTTCCCACTGTCCTCTAGCATAAGATCCAAACAGTGGGCAGCACAAGGTGTCCAATACATTGTAGGGTACTTTTCCATTAGAAGTCTACCGGCTGCCTTGTAGTTAGACCCATTATTACTAACTACTTGGACTACCAATTCAGGGCCAATTGCATCAATTTGTTCGCTCAACAGCTTTGCCACCAGATTTGCATCAACTGTTTCAGAAGAAACATTGGCTGTCCCTAAGAAGAAGGTACCTTCTGGACTATTGACGAGGAAGTTGATCAAGTGCCACCCGGTCATGTCTGTCCAGCCATCTGACATGAGTGAGCAACCATATTATTTCCATGCAACTTCATGCTTCCTTTTCAAGTTGTCGGTCTTGATCTTTGCCTTCTCAAGCAATGGTTCCCTCACTTGATGATAAGTAGAAGATATATAATCAGAGCCATATTTCCCTATAGATTCCAATAGAATCTCCCAACTCCCTTGAATTGACAATATTGAGTGGAAGGCAATTCTCATACAAAAAGTCAGCTACATGACCATCAACATCATCTTTTTGCTCCTTTGTCTTCTTGTTGTAATCCTTCATGGTCTTTTGAGTGCCCTTTGACATATGTCTCTCGGCAACCACCTCTTCCGGTGTCTTCCGAATATGATCTGCAATGGACTTTCCTTGCTTCTTTGCCACCGTCGCTGCCAAATGAGTAGTCCCCTCTGATTTCCTTTTCGTGGAGGCATTGGAGTTGGAGTTGGAAGCTTTTGAACTTCCTGCACAGTTCTCTTGTTCATCACCTTCTTCACCATCTTCTTCACTACCTTCATCTCCATCAAGATTTTTGAAACGGAATGAGTGACTCTTCAAGTAGTCGTGCATCTCCTTCCGAATTGCAGGGGTTGTTTTGGTGCACATAGTCACAATTGTAACCCCCCCCAGCAAGGTGTTTCTTCATCCTACAAGGTCCAGAGGTAATTTGCTTGCCGCACAAATTACACTGCAACAACAACCTCTTGTTAAGATCTGGCCAGAATGCATATTTCCATGCTGGATCCTTGCTCTTTGTTGGCCTCCTCTTAGGATCTTTGAATGGATCATAGTGCTCATCACCTTCTTCTGCAGCTTGAGCTGATTGAACAACTTGGGCTATCTCTGGCTGGGAGGACATGGTGCTTGCTGTGAATCTGTGATAGAGGGAAAGATAACTCCACTTAGTTGTTTGTTTCACCAAATCAAGCCCTAAACTACCTAGCAGAAACACTAGAGGTCTTCCCAGCAGCAGCAACATCTAGATCAGAGCAAAAGGAAAAGAGAGGAAAGAGGATACATGATAGTACTTACCAAGTTACCAGGGGAGGAGCACACAGCAGCAGCAGCAACCAGGGGAGGAGTGGAGGAGCACAACAGCAGCTGCATCAACCAGGGGAGGAGTGGAGGAGCACAGCAGCAGCAGCAACCAGAGGAGGAGGGAAGGAGCACAGCAGCAGCAGCAGCAACCAGAGGAGGGAAGGAGCACAGCAGCAGTAGCAGCAACCAGAGGAGGGGAGGAGCACAACAGCAGCAGCAACCAGGGGAGGAGGGAAGGCAGCCACCAGGGAGAGGGTTAGGTCAGGGTGAGGGGGAATGGATCGTCTATAGGGTTTCCAGGGGTGGGATGGGCGTCTATAGGGTTTCCAGGGGTGGGGTGGGATGGCCAAGCAAATGCTGTTAAAAAAACACATAACTGTTGGAGGCCCGAAATAAGTGAGTCGTTCGACTCAGACACAGCGACTAGTTGTGACTAGTCGAGACTAGTCGCTCGAGTCGCTCGACTCATGCCAAGAGTCGAGTCGAGAGTCTGAGACGCTCCTGCAATGGTGACTCGTCGACTAGTCGACGACTAGTCGCGACTAGTCGAGCGACTCGAAAACCATGTAGTAAGTACCACGTTTTTAAAAACGAAGGCAAAATATCTGCCTCGTCAAATAGTAAAGCAGAAGAGAGTTGCATAATAAATTAGCAAAAAAAAAAGTTAAAAGCATCTCCAATCAAATTGCGGTAATTTGGCCCCTATTTGTTTGTGGACATGTTCAAAAAGTGAACACTCATTTGTTTGTGCACTCAACTGTGCCCCTCAAATTGTTCAATCACATGTACTCACTAACGAAGTAACGATCCCTGCCAATAATTAATTGCGGTAATTTGGCCCCTATAGGGTTTCCAGAGTATATGATTGGTAAGGATGAAAAGAGAGGGAGATGGCAGAATAATAAAAGGATAAAGTCGTCCGGGCGGGTCACGTCCGATTGGAAAACTATATGGACATCCTTATTTTCTTCCCACATATGGGCTGGGTTTGAGGGTTTAAGGAAGGACCGAACATATGAAGACAATATGGAAAATCACAGAAAATGAGATAATATGCATCTTAAATCCTACAAGAAAAGAGATGTCATTTGATGCATATGATAAGAACTTTGTATTAAGTTTAGGTTAATGTTTTTGTTTCTTTGAAATGTGAAGTATTGGTTTGTGTCCTACATAGGAATAGAAATCCATTCCTAGAAAGCATAGGGCTTCAAAGGAACTTTTTCCTACAAAATTCCTTAAACCAAACCAAAGAGGCCTTCATAGGTTACGTTGCACGATTGTGACTTGTTCCGACTTCGGAGGGCGCTTTATCCCATTATAATTTGATCATGAAACTGCATGACCAAAATGCCAGCAACTTGGTGCTACTACATTGTACGTACATGGCTAGACGAGAGACATACAAGTCTCTCATGTTGTACATGCATAGATTTCACATTTCATCAGCTGCTGACTGCGAATGGGCTATGGACTGTATGTTTCCCATCTGACCATGTCATGGAGCCTGTCAGGGCGGCCTTAGCCGACGTGTCCTTGCCAGAGAAGGTGACCTGGAAAGCCAGCTTCTTCACGCTGCTGGTGAACTGGAGCTTGCTGGGCACGACCTTCACATCTAGACCGGCCGGCGCGCTGACGGCGACGGTGTAGGTTGCTTCTTCCTGCGCTCCGACGTTGGTGACCTCACGGGTCACTGTCCTGCTTGCGCCGGCGGCGAGCCCCGTGACGGCGATCGACGGGTAGTTGAGGTCGGAGATGAGGTCCTTGCTCGCGTTGCCGGCGCAGCTGAAGGCGGCCGGAGGGGAGGTGATGAGCTTGATCTGGGACGCGCCGTAGCCGTAGTTGCAGAGGAAGCTAAGGTAGTCGTCCGCCGCGAGGTCGTACACCAGCCCGGGGTCCAGCGCGCCGGTCGGGTTCACCTGCCCCGCGCCGTAGTCGAACGGCGTCGCCGCCGTCCCCGCGTCGGTCGTCATCGGAGCCTTGTCGTTGTTCAGCTGAGTTGCTGCATGCCACACGGTAGACACGCACACGATCGAAATTCAGACATTGAGCCCCTGGCATGCATGGAGCCATGGACGCGATTAATCTGTCAATTTGTTTGGTTACATACCTGTTGTCATGATGGCTGACCGGATGGCTGCCGGGCTCCACGTCGGGTTCCAGGCCTTGACGGTGGCCGCGGCTCCGGCAACGTGGGGGCAGGCCATGGACGTCCCGGAGACGAGGTTGAACTGCGACGGCTGCTTCTGGCCGGCCGGAAGTGACGACGTTGGGATCCACGACGCGAGGATGTTCACCCCCGGCGCAGCCACGTCCGGCTGCATGCACCATATATGGTTGCGTTAGTTTTTGAATACACAAAACACAATTAATATCGATCACACCTTGGTGAGGGCCGGTTTAGGTTTAACCCAACCTTGAGAATGTTGCCGGTTTGCTCCGACGGCCCCCTGGACGAGAAGTAGGCCACGACGGGCGCCGGCTTGTACTCCGTCACGGTGATCGTCGGCGTGATCGTCGCCACGGGTTCGCTAATTCCATGCAGTGAGAGTAAGCTTGACATGCATCGAGAGTGAGCTTAATTGGAAGATGGTGCATACAAGTGCATACGTACCTTGTGGAGGCAATGTACTTGTGAAGGTCGGCCGCGGAGGCAGAGGTGACCTCGGTGACGGGGAAGTCGAGGTAGGCGGTGGTGACCGCCCTCCCGAAGTCGTTCACCAGGATGGCCCCCACCGCCCCGGCGCTCTGGAGCTCGTCGGCCTTCACCATCTTGGACGTGTCGCTCTGCGAGTGGTTGCACAGCACGATCTTGCCTTTGATCTTGCTGGCATCCAGGGTGCCGGGCTCACAGTGACTGCACCAAAACATTCGGGCAAGGCATACATGAGAAACATGATGAAATCACATCACGGGTAGGTATTGCATATGGTCCTTTGGTACTAGCTTATATCAAATTGGTTCATATATGTGTACCTTGCTGAGTCAGAAGTACTAGAGGCTGAACTAGACTTTGCTGATGCACCCGCGATCAACGGGTACTTCGGGGATTTGTCCAGGTTGGAGAAGTTTATAGCCCCGCCCTGCATTGACACGACCAATAAAAACAGAGTTAAATTTCATTTTGAGGCACCAAGAAATGCTACTCCAAAGACAAACAAACTACAAACGGAGTACAGTACCTTGATAGCGCTGCTATTGCCACCCAACACGACGTCCGACTCGAAGTCGCGGTCGATGGTCGTGGCCGCGACCGTCATGATCCACGGCGCCGCGTTCACCACCGTGGAGGCGTCCGGCCCGGCGTTGCCCGCCGAGCACACCACCATGACGCCCTTCGCCACGGCGTGGAACGAGCCGATGGCGATCGGGTCCTCGGAGAAGTCCGGGGAGAAGTAGGGCGACGCGCCGAGGGAGACCGAGACGACGTCGACGCCGTCGCCGATGGCGTCGTCGAAGCCGGCGAGGATGGCCGACCCGGCGCAGCCTTCGTCGGAGCAGACGCGGTACATGGCCACCCTCGACGCGGCGGATCCCCCCTTGGCGGTCCCCTGGGCGAGCCCGTAGTACGAGGCGCCGGTGACCGCGTTCCCGGCCGCCGTGGACGACGTGTGCGTCCCGTGCCCCGCCGCGTCCCGCGGCGAGCCGCTGCTGCCCCGGGTCCGGCCGCTGCCCACCTCGCCGAGATCGTAGTACCGTGCTCCGATCAGCTTCCTGCACCGCAAAATCAATCAAATGCCATGGCACATGGCACGTACCCGACCTAGGACAGTATGGCAGCATGTGACTCACTTGTTGCAGTTGGAGGAGTTGAAGTCATCCCCGGCCATGCAGACGCCCTTCCACTTGCTCGGGACGGGTCCGAAGCCGGCGTCGTCGAAGCTGGGGGACTCGGGCCAGATGCCGGAGTCCAGGAGGCCGATGATGGTGTCCGTGTTCGGCGCCGACGTCGACGCCGCCGTGGGTCTGGGCGAGCGCCGCTTAGCCGAGTCGATCTTCACGTCCGTCTGCTGCAGGAAGTCCCAGGACCTGGTGGTGTGGAGCTGGTACACGGGGTCGGCGAACACGGAGACCACGCCGGGCTTGTGCCTGAGCGCGGCGGCCTCGTCCTTGGACAGCCGCGCTGCGAACCCGGAGAAGCCGTGCTTGTACTGCTGCACCACTACGCTCTGCGCCAGCTTCCCCCTGCGCGCGCATGGATATCAAGCGCCGTGCGATTTACTTTTCTGGAATATTTGACATTTTTTAACTGGATCTGTAAGACGCGGAGCTGCATGCGCACCTCTTGAGAATGGTGCCGACGAGGCGGAGGTGGCTCTGCCGGAGGAAGTCGGGCGAGGTCCGCGGCGGCACGGCGCCCATGTACACCACGTACACCTGGCTCCCGCTCTCGCCCCGGCACCCTCCCGGCGCGACCAGAAGAGCGACGACGACGAGGCAGAGCGGGGACCACATGGCCGTGTCGTACCTGCTGTTCCTAGCCAGCTATGATGTGCCTACTGCCCGTTAGTTTTGTCAGTTGAGCGTTCTGTAAGTTGCTTGTGTCCTTGCAATGTGCACTGCTTGCACCATTTATAGGACACGCGAGGTCGATGGTGGCCATGAGTTGCTCGGTCGATGCGGTGCCAACTGAGAGCGCGGCGCGGTGGAGATGGATGGAGCGATGGTGGGCCGTGACGGCGCGTGCATTAGCTAGCGGTGGTATAGTAGGGCGCATGCATTTCTGATTTCCCACGCGCGCCTGCCTGCCTGCGTTCACCGGAGTGGAAGGTAGTGCTCGCTCGGTGTGATATCCTTACTGGTCACCTTCTTATCTCGACTGGAAGTGGCGATGCGTGGTGCAGGCTAGAGCTGGAACGGGATAGGACAGCTTTCCGCGTGCATGCCGATAAAACTACCGCGGCTGAGATGTACTTGCCCAATCCTATCGATCGTGGTAGTGATTCGCAAGAAGAAGACTAGACACGTAGTGACGTGCCAGGTGGAGTCGTGCTTGCCTCGATATAAGTGCATGTAGTATAGTATTTTACCTACCAAGCTAGAGGCAAGGCAGGGCAGGGCAGGGCAGGCACTGGAGGCAAGTCAGTTTTTACACTCCGGTCTCCACCACCGCCCCAGTAGTGACTAGTGGAGGCGGGCAGCGGCACTTCACCGCTCTATCCACCGAGCACTTTTGCGGGTTAGAGTACCTACAGCGCAAATCCGGCCCTCGGTGCTGGCCGCGTGGACGACCGGCCGGCGGGGGAAGGAGATGGCACGGGCCGGTGCAGACTATGCTGACCTGGCGTCGCTGCACGCGGGCCGGGACGGTCCAGCTCCGGCGTCCGCGCTCCCACGCCGACGACGACGCTCCAGATCCGGAGTTGTCGTTGGTCTCCACCTTGGACCGCTCCAACGCAATGCGCAGGGCCGGACCGGTAAAATTCGGGGCCCTGTGCAAAACAAAAAAAGGGCCTTATTTTAATAAAAAAATGAATTAACGAGCAGTTATAATGTATGTATACCTGTCTTTATCTGACCATCTTTAGAATCGTTGTAGAAACAATTGTAAGTACAAGGGTAGAAGGATCAACAGACTGAGATTACCTTTTTTTCTAACAAAATTTGCCGGTACCACCTTTATAAGATTTATTAATTAAATTTTGTTCTTATACTCTTCTCTTGCGTTTATAGGCATCAGAATGATGTTTCCCAATAATGACTCAAATCTGTATTATTGAAACACAAGATAAAGAAGATGAATAAAATAAAATTGAATTTATACGGTAGCATATATCAATTGGAGATCATGTGTCAATGTTTGACAATTAGACGAATTGTCTAACTCACCTAATTTCGGTCTTGTAATCTTTAACCGAGGAGGTAAGAACCAATCTCTAACGAAGTAACGATCCCTGCCAATAATTAATTAGAAAATTAGGAATTACAAGTTGGAACCGAAGTTAATCCAAAAGAAAGACTCGCTAAGCACCTGAAGGCGGTCACCGATCTATTCGACGAGATGACGTCAATAAATCTGAAATTTGAGAAAGGAGACGAGGAAGACAACAGCGGCGCCGCGGCAGCGGTATGACGCTTAAGCGATCTAAATCCGAATACTGACCGATCTAAGGAGCAGGGAGGCAGCCAGGCAGGGACCGGGGCAGAGCCACCAAAGGGACAAGGCGTCGACTCCGAGGGCTCCAGACGTGGAGGACTCGAGGGCTCCAGTCTCCAGGCGACGAGCGGACGAGACATTCATTAGCGCCACGATCCCGATCCCTGACTCCCTGTAGCGATCTACTTTTTATTAGATAATGTAGTGATCGACTCTGCGAGTAGGAGGAAGAGTCCAGGATCGCGCTCGATGCCTCTCGTCGCTCTCGCTCGATGGCCGATGGGCCTAGTCGCTCGGCCCAGTAGGCAGTAGCACTTTACTATATCTATATAAAAAATATGCGGCCCCCAGAATTTTGGGCCCTGTGCGGGCCGCACTTTCTGCACCACTGTGGGCCCGGCCCTGGCAATGCGGAGGGTCATCTTCTTCTTGTAGTCGAGCTCAGAGCCGGAGTCGCTATCGGAGCTGCTTATCGTGGTCGATGAGACTGGAATCGGAGAGAGAGAGACTAAGCTAGGGTTTGATAGATGAACATGAGCTTAGTTCATTGATTGAACTTACAACATCCGGACGTAAATTAAAGATCGCACGTTCGAAAAAAGATAGTAAGACCCATAAAAGGGCAAAGTGTTCTAAATCTCCTATTGTTTCCTCATGAATGGAATGTTTTTTATAGCAGAGGTCTTCGTGACTTGGCTAAACATTTATTCATTGCGGAATGTAATAGGGAACACAATTTAGACTTTTTGGCTACCTCTGAAATGGGAAGACGTGATTTCTCAATGAGTCTACTTAACCGTCTTTCAGGCGGGATGGACTTTACTTGGGTTTTACGACCGCCTAGAGGTCGTTCCGGGGGCATTTTACTTGGCGTAAATACAGATACTATGGATGTGTTGGCTAGTTCGGATGGTGAGTTTCACGTTAAACTCCATATTCGCAACAAGGCCGACAACTTCACATGGACCCTCGTCGCCGTGTATGGAGCAGCCCAGGATGAGTTCAAGGCCGATTTTCTCCGTGAATTGGTTAATCTGGCGAAAGATAATCCATATCCCATTCTTATTGGTGGGGATTTCTGTTTAGGAACGTAATATTTCAAAATTTTCCTACGATCACGCAAGATCTATCTAGGAGAAGCATAGCAACGAGCGGGGAGAGTGTGTCCACGTACCCTCGTAGACCGAAAGCGGAAGAGTTTCGTAATGTGGTTGATGTAGTCGAACGTCTTTGCGATCTAACGGATCCAAGCACCGAACATACGACACCTCCGCGTTTAGCACACGTTCAGCTCGATGACGTCCCTCGAGCTCTTGATCCAGTTGAGGACGAGGGAGAGTTTCGTCAGCATGACCGCGTGGTGACGGTGATGATGAAGTTGCCGGCGCAGGGCTTCGCCTAAGCACTACGACGATATGACCGAGGTGTGTAACTGTGGAGGGGGGCACCACACACGGCTAAAAGATCAACTTTTGTGTGTGTCTTTGGGGTGCCCCCTGCCCGCGTATATAAAGGAGGGAGGGAGAGAGGCCTGCCTCCTAGGGCGCGCCAAGTTTAGGAAGTCCTACTATGACTTCCAAGTCCTAGTAGGAAACCCTTTCCTATTCGGAGTAAGATAGAAGGAAAGAGGGAAAGAGAGTGGGAGAAGGAAAAGTGAAGGGGGCGCCGCCCTCTTCCCCTAGTCCAATACGGACCCATGGGGAGGGCGCGCGCCACCTCTCCTTTAGCATGCCTCCTCTATTCCCGTATGGCCCAATAAGTCCCATTACTTCTCCCGGTGAATTCCCGTAACTCCCCGGTACTCCGAAAAATACCTGAATCACTAGGAACCTTTTCGATGTCCGAATGTAGCCTTCCAATATATGAATCTTTACCTCTCGACCATTTCGAGACTCCTTGTCATGTCCGTGATCTCATCCGGGACTCCGAACAAACTTCGGTCATCATATCACATAAATCATAATACAAATCGTCATCGAACATTAAGCGTGCGGACCCTACGGGTTCGAGAACTATGTAGACATGACCAAGACACATCTCTGGTCAATAACCAATAGCGAAACATGGATGCTCATAGTGGCTCCTACATATTCTACGAAGATCTTTATCGGTCAAACCGCATAACAACATACGTTGTTCCCTTTGTCATCGGTATGTTACTTGCCCGATATTCGATCGTTGGTATCTTCATACCTAGTTCAATCTCGTTACCGGCAAGTCTCTTTACTCGTTCGTAATACATCATCTCATGACTAACTCATTAGTCATTTGCTTGCAAGGCTTATTATGATGTGCATTACCGAGAGGGCCCAGAGATACCTCTCCCACACTTGGAGTGACAAATCCTATTCTCGATCTATGCCAACTCAACAAACACCTTCAGAGACACCTGTAGAGCATCTTTATAATCACCCAGTTACGTTGTGACATTTGATAGCACACAAGGTGTTCCTCCGGCATTCGGGAGTTGCATAATCTCATAGTCAGAGGAACATGTATAAGTCATGAAGAAAGCAATAGCAATAAAACTAAACGATCATAATGCTAAGCTAACGGATGGGTCTTGTCCATCACATCATTCTCTAATAATGTGATCATGTTCATCAAATGACAACACATGTCTATGGTCAGGAAACATAACCATCTTTGATTAACGAGCTAGTCTTGTAGAGGCATACTAGGGACACTCTGTTTTGTCTATGTATTCACACATGTACTAAGTTTCCAGTTAATACAATTCTAGCATGAATAATAAACATTTATCATGATATAAGGGAATATAAATAACAACCTTATTATTGCATCTAGGGCATATTTTCTTTAGTCTCCCACTTGCACTAGAGACAATAATCTAGTTCACATCGCTATGTGATACAACACCGATAGTTCACATCGTCATGTGATTAACACTCATAGTTCACACCGCCATGTGACCAATATCCAAAGGGTGTACTAGAATCAATAATCTAGTTCACATCTCCGTGTGATTAACACCCAAAGAGTACTAAGGTGTGATCATGTTTTGCTTTGTGAGAAAATTTTAGTCAACAAGTCTGTCACATTCAGATCCGTATGTATTTCGCAAATTTATATGTCTACAATACTCAACATGGAGCTACTCTACCTAATTGCTCCCACTTTCTATACACATCCAAATTGATACTTAGAGTCATATGGATTAGTGTCAAAGCTTGCATCGGCGTAACTCTTTACGATGAACTCTTTATCACCTCCATAATTGAGAAACATTTCCTTAGTCCTCCAGTCACTAATGATAATTTTGACCACTATCCGGTGATCTACTCCTAGATCACTATTGTACCTCCTAGCCAAACTCATGGCAAGGTACACAACGGGTTTGGTATACATCATGACATACTTTATAGAACCTATGGTTGAGGCATAGGAAATGACTTTCATTCTCTCTCTATCATTTGCCGTGGTCGGGTCTTGAGTCTTACTCAACTTCATACCTTACAACCTCTGTTGGAAAAGGCAGTGCCTAGGAGGCGCTTAGGCACGCCTAGGCGCTAGGCGATGGCCAAACGCCTCGCCTAGGGCATAACTGGAGGTCTAGGCAGGGCGAGCAAGGAATTGTCTACCCAACCAAGAAATCAGACCACATACTGTAATGATATGCCAAACGGCTTATATTCCAATGGCAGTAGCCGGTAATTAACTTATTTATATACCCTATATATTATCAACAACCATATAATAATCACAGATACAATGTGAGTAAAAACTATATTACCACATAGGCCGCGCCTAGGGCGCTTAGGCACTGCCTAGGCACTAGGCGCAGGCCGACTGCCTCGATTACGCCTACCGCTTTTTCCAACCTTGCTTACAACTCAGGCAAGAACCCCTTTGACTGATCATTTTGAACTCCTTCAAAATCTTATTAAGTTATATACTCATTGAAAATCTTATCAAGCATCTCAATCTATCTCTATAGATCTTGGTGCCTAATATGTAAGCAGCTTCACCGAGGTCTTTTATTGAAAAAATTTTGCTTTTAAACAATCCTTTATGCTTTACATAAAAATTCTACATCATTTCCGATCATCAATATGTCATTCACATATACTTATCAGAAATGTTGTAGTGCTCCCACTCACTTTCTTACAAATACAGACTTCACCGTAAATCTGTAAAAAACATATGCTTTGATCACCTTATCAAAGCGTATATTCCAACTCCGAGATGTTTGCACAAGTCCATCATGGATCGCTGGTGCTTGCACACTTTGTTAGCACTTTTAGGATTGACAAAACATTTTGATTGTATCATATACAACTCTTCTTTGAGAAATCCATTAAGGAATGTAGTTTTGACATCCATTTGCCAGATTTCATAATCATAAAATGCGGCAATTGCTAACATGATTCGGACAGACTTAAGCATCGCTACGGGTGAGAAGGTCTCATCGTACTCAACTCCTTGAACTTGTTGAAAACCTTTCGCAACAAGTCGAGCTTTGTAGACGATCACATTATCGTCAGTGTCAGCCTTCTTCTTAAAGATCCATTTATTTTCTACGGCTTGCCGATCATCGGGCAAGTCAACCAAAGTCCACACTTTGTTCTCATACATGGATCACATCTCAGATTTCATGGCCTCAAGCCATTTTGCGGAATCTGGGCTCATCATCGCTTCCTCATAGTTCGCAGGTTCGTCATGGTCTAGTAACATGACTTCGAGAACTGGGTTACCGTACCACTCTGGCGCGAAACGTACTCTGATTGACCTACGAGGTTCTGTAGTTACTTGATCTGAAGTTTCATGATCATCATCATTAGCTTCCTCACTAATTGGTGTAGGCATCACAGGAACAATTTTCTGTGATGTGCTATTCTCTAATTCCAGAGAAGGTACAATTACCTCATCAAGTTCTATTTTCCTTCCACTCACTTCTTTCAAGAAAAACTCCTTCTCTAGAGAGGATCCATTCTTAGCAACAAAAATCTTGCCCTTCGGATCTGTGATAGAAGGTGTACCCAACAGTTTCTTTTGGGTATCCTATGAAGACACACTTTTCTAATTTGGGTTCGAGCTTATCAGGCTGAAGCCTTTTCACATAAGCGTCGCAACCCCAAACTTTAAGAAACGACAACTTTGGTTACTTGCCAAACCACAGTTCATATGGCATCGTCTCAATGCATTTAGATGGTGCCCTATTTAACGTGAATGCAACTATTTCTAATGCATAACCCCAAAATGATAACGGGAAATCGGTAAGAGACATCATAGATCGCACCATATCTAATAAAGTACGATTACGACATTCGGACACACCATTACGTTGTGGTGTTCCAGGTGGCGTGAGCTATGAAACTATTTCGCATTGTTTCAAATGAAGACCAAAGTCATAACTCAAATATTCGCCTCCGCGATCAGATCGTAGAAACTTTATTTTCTTGTTACGATGATTCTCTACTTCACTCTGAAATTCTTTGAACTTTTCAAATGTTTCAGACTTGTGCTTCATCAAGTAGATATACCCATATCTGCTCAAATCATCAGTGAAGGTGAGAAAATAACGACACCCGCCGCTAGCATCAACACTCATTGGTCTGCATACATAAGTATGTATTATTTCCAATAAGTCACCTGCTCGCTCCACTGTTCCGGAGAACGGAGTTTTAGTCATCTTGCCCATGAGGCATGGTTCGCAAGCATCAAATGATTCATAATCAAGTGATTCCAAAAGTCCATCAGCATGGAGTTTCTTCATGCGCTTTACACCAATATAACCTAAACGGCAGTGCCACAAGTATGTTGCACTATCATTATCAACTCTGCATCTTTTGGCTTCAATATTATGAATATGTGTATTTACTACGATCGAGATTCAATAAACCATTCACCTTGGGTGTATGACCATAGAAGGTTTTATCCATGTAAATAGAATAACAATTATTCTCTCACTTAAATGAATAACCGTATTGCAATAAACACGATCAAATCTTGTTCATGCTCAACGCAAATACCAAATAGCATTTATTTAGGTTTAACACTAATCCCGAAAGTATAGGGAGTGTGCGATGATGATCATATCAATATTGGAACTACTTCCAACACACATCGTCACCTCACCCTCAACTAGTCTCCGTTTATTCTGCAACTCTTGTTTTGAGTTACTAATCTTAGCATCCGAACAAGTATCAAATACCCAGGGGCTACTATGAACACTAGTAAGGTACACATTAATAACATGTATATCAAATATACCTTTGTTCACTTTGCCATCCTTCTTATCCGCCAAATATTCAGGGAATTTCCGCTTCCAGTGACCATTTTCTTTGCAGTAGAAGCACTCAGTTTCAGGCTTAGGTCCAGCTTTGGGCTTCTCTACGGGAGTGACAACTTGCTTGCCATTCTTCTTGAAGTTCCCTTTCTTCCCCTTGCCCTTTTCTTGAAACTAGTGGTCTTGTTAACCATCAACAATTGATGCTCTTTATTGATTTATACCTTCGTTGATTTCAGCATCACGAAGAGCTCGGGGATCGTTTTCGTCATCCCTTGCATATTATAGTTCATCACAAAGTTCCAGTAACTTGGTGATAGTAACTAGAGAACTCTGTCAATCACTATCTTATCTGGAAGATTAACTCCCACTTGATTCAAGTGATTGTAGTACCCAGACATTCTGAGCACATGCTCACTAGCTGAGCTATTCTCCTCCATATTGTAGGCAAAGTATTTGTCAGAGGTCTCATACCTCTCGACATGGGCATGAGTCTTAAATACTATTTTCAACTCTTGGAACATCTCATATGCTTTGTGGTGTTCAAAACGTTTTTGAAGTCTCGGTTCTAAGCTGTAAAGCATGGTGCACTAAAATATTAAGTAGAGATCATATTGAGCTTTGCCAAACGTTCATAACGTTTGTATCTGCTCCTGCAACAGGTCGGTCACCTAGCGGTGCATCAAGGACATAATACATATGTGCAGCAATGAGGATAATCCTCAGATCACGGACCTAGTCCGCATCATTGCTACTAACATCTTTCAACTTAGTTTTCTCTAGGAACATATCAAAAACATAGGGGAGCTATAAGGCGAGCTATTAATCTACAACATAATTTGCAAATACTATCAAGACTAAGTTCATGATAAATTAAAGTTTAATTAATCATATCACTTAAGAACTACCACATAGATGGACATCCCTCAAGTCATCTAAATGATCATGTGATCCATATCAACTAAACCATGTCCGATCATCACGTGAGATGGAGTAGTTTTCAACAGTGACTATCTTATGTTGATCATATCTACTATATGATTCACGCTCGACCTTTCGGTCTCCAGTGTTCCGAGGCCATGTCTGTACATGCTAGGCTCGTCATCTTTAACCCGAGTATTCTGCATGTGCGAAACTGTCTTACACCCGTTGTATGTGAACGTAGAGCCTATCACACCCAATCATCATGTGGTGTCTCGGCACGACGAACTGTCGCAACGGTGCATACTCAGGGAGAACACTTGTACCTTGAAATTTTATAAGGGATCATCTTATATATAATGCTACCGCCGTACTAAGCAAAATAAGATGCATAATAAGATAAACATCACATGCAATCAAAATATGTGACATGATATGGTCATCATCATCTTGTGCTTTTGATCTCCATCTCCAAAGCATCGTCATGATCTCCATCGTCACCGGCTTGACACCATGATCTTCATCGTAGCTGAAAGGATCGATATGGTTGACTAGAGGGGGGGTGAATAGGCAACTAACAATTTTTAGCTTTTCTTAACCACTTTAAATTAAGCGTCAAAGTAAGTTGTCTAGATAAGCTACTGATACGTCCAAAACGTATCTATAATTTCTGCTTGCTCCATGCCTCTTTTGGGTGATATTGCTATGTTATTTATACACTTCCATACACTTTTGATCATATTTGGACTAACCTATTAACTCAGTGCACCCCAGTGCCAGTTTCTGTTTTCGGCTGTTTTTGTATTTCAGGTTTTCCCATTAGAGAACTGCCAGAAAAATCCCGGAAAAATTATATAAAAAATCAGCGTTCCAGAAGCTTCCCGGCACCCGAAGTACAGCCGGAGGGGGGGCCACCAGGGCTCCAGGCGCCCTGGTGGCGCGGCCCCCCTCCTGGCCGCGCCACGGGGGGGCGCCTGGGCCCCCCGAGCCTCGTATGATGCCCCCCTTTGGCATATATTTATATCGTGTCCCGAAACCCTCGAGGGGGGAACCCTTTTTCGCGATCTCATCTCTGTTCCGCCGCCGCCGCCGCTTCCAAGATCGGGAGCACCAGGAGAATTCTTCCCGGCACCCTGCCGGAGGGGAGGATCACCACCGGGAGCTTCTCCACCACCATGGACGCCTCCCGGATGAGTTGTGAGTAGTCTCCCTTGGACCATGGGTCCATGACCAGTAGCTATGTGATGTTCTCCTCCCGTTCTTGTGCTTCACTAATCAGTCCTCGTGAGCTGCCCTACATGATCGAGGCACATATGTAATCCTTATGCTGTTGCTATGATGAGTTTGCTGGGATCCGATGGATTGTGAGATTATGTTCAGATTGTGTTTGAGTAATATATTTGATTCACCTCTTTTATATTTATGTTCGTAAGTAATTCTTGCATGTTCTCCGTTGTTATTTATTGCTTTGGCCAAGTAGTAGGTAGTGACTCCAAGAGGGAACGTTATGCTTGATTGTGGGTTCATGCCCCTCGATGACTAGCTTGAGTGACAGAAACATGAGTCTAGGGGATGTGCTGTTGCCACAAGGGGGAAAACAACGGTGCTTGTGCCCGCGGGTGCACGGATTGTTTACTTTACGCAAAGTTCTTTTAATGCAGTTGTCTGTTGCTTTGAGTTTACACTATGGGTGGGGCTCGCAACTTAATACCAGCGAGATGTTCTGGATAGATATCTCAAGGTGGATGATTAGTAGTAGATATTGATGGATTTCGGTCTACTTACTTTGGCGTACCGCCCATGCTTTGAACCTCAACCTTTCTTGCAATGTAGTCAGCATTGGTTTGCGTTCGTGGTCCTGTCAATTGCCCAGCTGTAATTCGTTTACCTCACATAGCTGTTTTATCGTCTTTTGGGAGAGAGACATCACTAGTGAACATCATGAGACTCCGGTCCATATTACCATCATTGATCACATCCGCTATTTACTTTTCGCTATTATTTACTATTGCAAACATTATCTATCACTACTATCATTTGCGTTTAATCCTTTATGAACTACAAGGCTGGAGGGATTGACAACCTCTCTGTACTCGTTGGGAGCAAAGTTATTTGTATCTGTGTGCAGGTCCACGTTGATTGCTAATATCTGGCGCCGTTAGCAGTTGACACCTACTTGTTGAACCTAGGAGTCTCTGGGGATTCGATCCTTGGCATCTTTGCTAAGGGAAAAACTTCCACAACACTGCATCTCACACCTTCCACTTGGGGTAACCAACGAGGGGTTAGAGGCCCATCACCGCCGCCGCTTCCAAGATCGGTAGCACCAGGAGAACTCTTCCTGGCACCCTGCCGGAGGGGAGGATCACCACCGGGAGCCTCTCCACCACCATGGACGCCTCCCGGATGAGTTGTGAGTAGTCTCCCTTGGACCATGAGTCCATGACCAGTAGCTATGTGATGTTCTCCTCCCGTTCTTGTGCTTCACTAATTAGTCCTCGTGAGCTGCCCTACATGATCGAGGCACATATGTAATCCTTATGCTGTTGCTATGATGAGTTTGCTGGGATCCGATGGATTATGAGATTATGTTCAGATTGTGCTTGAGTAATATATTTGATCTACCTCTTTTATATTTATGTTCGTAAGTAATTCTTGCATGTTCTCCGTTGTTATTTATTGCTTTGGCCAAGTAGTAGGTAGTGACTCCAAGAGGGAACGTTATGCTTGATTGTGGGTTCATGCCCCTCGATGACTAGTTTGAGTGATAGAAACATGAGTCTAGGGGATGTGCTGTTGCCACAAGGGGGAAAACAACGGTGCTTGTGCCCGCGGGTGCAAGGATTGTTTACTTTACGCAAAGTTCTTTTAATGCAGTTGTCTGTTGCATTGAGTTTACACTATGGGTGGGACTCGCAACTTAATACCAGCGAGATGTTCTGGATAGATATCTCAAGGTGGATGATTAGTAGTAGATATTGATGGATTTCGGTCTACTTACTTTGGCGTACCGCCCATGCTTTGAACCTCAACCTTTCTTGCAATGTAGTCAGCATTGGTTTGCGTTCGTGGTCCTGTCAATTGCCCAGCTGTAATTTGTTACCTCACATAGCTGTTTTATCGTCTTTTGGGAGAGAGACATCACTAGTGAACATCATGAGACTCCGGTCCATATTACCATCATTGATCACATCCACTATTTACTTTCCGCTTTTTACTTACTATTGCAGCAATACCTATCACTATTATCACTTGCGTTTGATCCTTTGTAAACGACAAGGCCGGAGGGATTGACAACCTCTCTGTACTCGTTGGGAGCAAAGTTATTTGTATCTGTGTGCAGGTCCACGTTGATTGCTAATATCTGGCGCCGTTAGCAGTTAACACCTTCTTGTTGAAACTGGGAGTCTCAGGGAAATCGATCCTTCGTATCTTTGCCAAGGGAAAACTTCCGCTACACTGCATCTCAAACCTTCCACTTGGGGTAACCAACGAGGGGCAAGAAGCCATCAAGCAAAGTTTTCTGGCGCCGTTGCCGGGGACTCCACTCTTCAAGATAGGGGAGTTGCACGCTATCTTTTATCTTTGCTTTTTAGTCTTGTTAGTTTACCTTTCAGTTTTCTTTATGTCTTTTCACTAGTTTTGCTTAATGGAAAACAACAAAAATATGAGAGAGCTTTATAAGCTCTACCTTGCTTTGGGACATGATGTGTTTGAAGAGAAAATTAAAAAACCTATGGAACTTTATTATTTGCATAACAATCATGCTGGTGGTGATGTTATTAGTATGCTTTCTTTGAATATCAATATTGCTAATGACATGGAAAGCTCTAAGCTTGGGGATGACACGTTTGATGAACATGATATTTTTAGTCCCCCAACTTTTGAAGAGAAAATTTACTTTGATGATACTTTTCTTCCTATATATGATTACGATGATGAATATGATGTTTTCAGTCCACCTATTATTGAGGATAAAATTTATTATGATTATGATATGCCTCCTAAATACAATGATTACCATGATGGTTATGATTGCTTTACTCTCACTATTCCAAATAAGAAAGATTTTGCTTATATGAAGAGTAATGATACCTTTTTGCATGTGGATCATGGTAATAATGCTTTATGTGATGCTTATATTGTTGAGTTTATTCGTGATCCCACTGAAAATTATTATGAGAAGGGAACATATGCTTATAGATATTTCAATAATATCAAGTTCCCTCTCTTTATGTTGAAGGTTTTGAAGCTGCACTTGTTTTGTCTTCCTATGCTTATTGCTTTGTGCTTCAATGAATTATTCCATTGCAATATTCCTATGCATAGGAAGCATGTTAGGCTTAAATGTGTTTGGTATTTGGTTCTTGATGCTCTCTTTTGTTCTTCAACTCTTATTCCTACGAGAGCATCATTAAAGTCTTAAGCCTATCTTTATGGCTATAAAGAAAGAGCTCTAGGGAGACAACCCTTGTTATCTTTGCTTTCAGTTTGTTCTTTCAGTTTTAGTGGTCTTGATGTCTGTTACTACTGTAGCAACATCATTGTATCTTTATTTTTCAGCTTTGTGCCAAGTTTAGCCTCTGATTGCAAGAAAGTTCAAAAGTTGTGACGTGCTGTCCAGGAAACAGATTCTGTCCTTGGATAGAAAAATTCGTATAAAATCACCAAATCATCTTTTTGGTCTGAATTTTTTCGACAGCGTGCTCTATACAATTGTCTTTCGTGCGTCTGTTCTGAGTTTTTTTATTAGAGTTGCAGAAGTGCCCCGAAAAGAATCATTTACTACCTGATGTTCTGTTTTTCACAGATTTTGTCCTGTTTTGCCTTTCCTTCATTTTGCAAACCTAGAGCTTGCTTTTTCTTTGCAAAAACCTTTTGGCAATCTTGAGAAACAGTAGACCTTCAAGAATATCCTTATTTCCAGCAAGGAACAATTATTTTATTAAGGGTACTAACCTTGCTAATCAGATTATGATGAGTTATGTATGAAGGGAGTTTTCAAGTGTGCGAGGGAAGATGATAAAAAGATTCAGGAGTGTCAAACGCCCATGCTTGGGGATGCCCCCATGCACCCCAAGAAATATTCAAGGAGACTCAAGCGTCTAAGCTTGGGGATGCCCCCGTGCATCCCCTTCTCCATCAACATTATCAGTTCGTCTTTCGTTCCACTATATTTTTATCACTTCATGTGTTATGTGCTATGCTTGGAGCGTCTTGCTTTTAGTTTCCTTTTTAGGTTTCTTTAGCTTTTCATAATGAGTCGGAACTCAGCTTTCTTTATGTGGGAGAGAAACACGCTCCACTTCTATCTAGAACATAACATAGAATTTTCATGTCTATCTTTGCTGTGTGTGTTCTTTGTCTTTCAATAGCTACTATCATGCTTAGCTCTTAGTTTTCATGCTTATCTTTTTAAAGAGCTTTTGTTTAGTTGGTTGCTTGAACTCTCTTTAGTTATCATGCTTATCTTATTAAGAGAGTTTGCTTCTGTTGCATTGGTTGATATATCTATGATAAAGATGCTACTTGCATAATGGTGCTTAGTAGTTCATGTTTTCTTATGGTTAGTCTCAAATAGCTGGGGGGTTCCCAATGTGTTATTGGAGTACCAACATGATTTGTTTGCCTATGATGTGGTATGGTTTAGTAATATCTTCCTTCGAGAATTTATTTTAATTGACTTGGCGTATGCTCACGCATATTTAAGACTGTAAAGAAAGTCTGTCAAGCCTTGATGATCTTTTGTTTCTGAGTAGCGATATAACTTTCATGCCTGATTCAATGTTGCTTTGTCGCTCTGCATGATTATGACCGTCATTGCTCTCTTAGTTGGTCGCTCCCAGTCTTTTGCTAACCTCCACCTGTACTAAGCGGATTGACTGCTTGTGCATCCAAAATCCTTTAAACCAGTTATGCCATATGAGTCCACCATACCTTCCTACATGGTATTTACCTGCCATTCCTAACAAAGACTTTCATGTACCATCTCGAAATTATTCAAAAAAAAAATGCATCCCTATTTTGTGCCTCTGTTTTAAGTTCATGAGGAAGTAGTAGTTAATTCATGATCTTTTTAAGTTGGACAAGCTTCACCCCGGGATTGCATGTATAATGTGCAAACCCATAATACGAGAAGGAACTGGCATTGAGTGCGCCCGGCTCAAAAATAATATAACAAATAAACCCTCCTTCACACTTTGTTTATGAGAAATCAGAAAACTTTGGCAGTGATAAACAAAGGAGATTAAGAGGATGTGATCGTCCTCATTCGGGAGCCGTTCCTGGAAACTTGTCCATCTCAAGAAGTGATTGAGTTGTCTGCTAGCATTCGTTGACGAAACATGCATAATCTAAAAAATAATTATTACCTCTGTTTTTAAAACCAAGAGCTCTGGTACAGGTTTTGTCTTTGTTTCCGACTACGATTTTTCAACCTTGCCAACAAAAGCCACGGTTCGAGAGTCTCCACCTTCTTTTAAAAGCACCAACTACTGAGAGCATGATTGTCATTCTGAGTGTAATGTGCATTGTCCCAAAGTAGCACTGTCTTTTGCATGATTGTGATATCGTTTATTTTGAAATCATCGTATCTAGTCATCAGTTAAACCTTGGAGGTGCCCCTGCATTTATGTTTTGCTTCACTAAAGGGGGCAAGCGAGATATCACTTTATCATATTTGCACACCATGCTCATTACAAATCTATTTGATGTTTCAGTATCATATTGTAAAACTTTCAGTTCTTTGTGATTTTCTCATGAGGCAACTTAATTACTACAGATTCATTGTCTCAGTAAGCTTTTGTCATATGACTATGAAAAAGTCCTATATGGTTAATAGCATGTCACCACAGAAATTATTCTTGTTATCATTTACCTACTCGAGGACGAGCAGGAATTAAGCTTGGGGATGTTGATACGTCCAAAACATATCTATAATTTCTGCTTGCTCCATGCCTCTTTTGGGTGATATTGCTATGTTATTTATACACTTCCATACACTTTTGATCATATTTGGACTAACCTATTAACTCAGTGCACCCCAGTGCCAGTTTCTGTTTTCGGCTGTTTTTGTATTTCAGGTTTTCCCATTACGAGAACTGCCAGAAAAATCTCGGAAAAATTATATAAAAAATCAGCGTTCCAGAAGCTTCCCGGCACCCGAAGAACAGCCGGAGGGGGGCCACCATGGCTCCAGGCGCCCTGGTGGCGCGGCCCCCCTCCTGGCCACGCCGGGGGGGGGGGCGTCTGGGCCCCCCGAGCCTCGTCTGATGCCCCCCTTTGGCATATATTTATATCGTGTCCCGAAACCCTCGAGGGGGGAACCCTTTTTCGCGATCTCATCTCTGTTCCGCCGCCGCCGCCGCTTCTAAGATCGGGAGCACCAGGAGAACTCTTCCCGGCACCCTGCCGGAGGGGAGGATCACCACCGGGAGCTTCTCCACCACCATGGATTCCCGGATGAGTTGTGAGTAGTCTCCCTTGGACCATGGGTCCATGACCAGTAGCTATGTGATGTTCTCCTCCCGTTCTTGTGCTTCACTAATTAGTCCTCGTGAGCTGCCCTACATGATCGAGGCACATATGTAATCCTTATGATGTTGCTATGATGAGTTTGCTGGGATCCGATGGATTGTGAGATTATGTTCAGATTGTGTTTGAGTAATATATTTGATTCACCTCTTTTATATTTATGTTCGTAAGTAATTCTTGCATGTTCTCCGTTGTTATGTATTGCTTTGGCCAAGTAGTAGGTAGTGACTCCAAGAGGGAACGTTATGCTTGATTGTGGGTTCATGCCCCTCGATGACTAGCTTGAGTGACAGAAACATGAGTCTAGGGGATGTGTTGTTGCCACAAGGGGGAAAACAACGGTGCTTGTGCCCGCGGGTGCAAGGATTGTTTACTTTACGCAAAGTTCTTTTAATGCAGTTGTCTGTAGCTTTGAGTTTACACTATGGGTGGGACTCGCAACTTAATACCATCGAGATG
The DNA here is from genome assembly GCA_902687465.1 of Secale cereale. NCBI lineage: Eukaryota > Viridiplantae > Streptophyta > Magnoliopsida > Poales > Poaceae > Secale > Secale cereale. The sequence goes on along the minus strand of LR738710.1, from coordinate 829,428,634 downwards.
TTCTGGATAGATATCTCAAGGTGGATGATTAGTAGTAGATGCAGATGGATTTCGGTCTACTTACCTTGGCGTACCGCCCATGCTTTGAACCTCTACCTTTCTTGCAACTTAGTCAGCATTGGTTTGCACACATGGTCCTGTCAATTGCCCAGCTGTAATTCGTTTACCTCACATAGCTGTTTTATCATCTTTTGGGAGAGAGACATCACTAGTGAACATCATGAGACTCCGGTCCATATTACCATCATTGATCACATCCGCTATTTACTTTCCGCTTTTTACTTACTATTGCAGCAATACCTATCACTATTATCACTTGCGTTTGATCCTTTGTAAACGACAAGGCCGTAGGGATTGACAACCTCTCTGTACTCGTTGGGAGCAAAGTTATTTGTATCTGTGTGTAGGTCCACGTTGATTGCTAATATCTGGCGCCGTTAGCAGTTAACACCTTCTTGTTGAAACTGGGAGTCTCAGGGAAATCGATCCTTGGTATCTTTGCCAAGGGAAAACTTCCGCTACACTGCATCTCAAACCTTCCACTTGGGGTAACCAACGAGGGGCGAGAAGCCATCAGCTACTAAGATGACAACTTATAGGAAGTAAAGATAACAACATCACAAGCAAGCTATATAAGATAAACAAGTAAAGCTTGCACAAGTAAAGGGAAGAAATAACCACAAGTGGAACCGGTGAAGACGAGGATGTGTCGCCGAAGTTACTTCCCTTTTGAGGGGAAGTACGTCTCTGTTGGAGCGGTGTGGAGGCACAATGCTCCCCAAGAAGCCACTAGGGCCACCGTATTCTCCTCACGCCCTCACACAATGCAAGGTGCCATGATTCCACTAGTGGTGACCTTGAAGGCGGCAACCGAACCTTTACAAACAAGGTTGGGGCTATCTCCACAACCGAATTGGAGGCTCCCAACGACACCATGAAGCTTCACCACAATGGAATATGGCTTCGAGGTGACCTCAACCGTCTAGGGTGCTCAAACACCCAAGAGTAACAAGATCCGCAAGGATTAGTGGGGGGAATCAAATATCTCTTGGTGGAAGTGTAGATCGATGCCTTCTCAAGCACTCCCGAGGAAATCAACAGGTTTGATTGGCTAGGGAGAGAGATCGGGCAGAAATGGAGCTTTGAGCAACAATGGAGCTTTGGGGTGGAAGAGGTTAGTCTTCTTGGAGAAGAAGACTCCCTATATATAGTGGGAGAACAAATCCATCCGTTATCCCACATTTGTTCCCGCAGAGCGCGGTACTACCGCTCGGTCAGCGGTACTACCGCTCTGGGTGCGGTACTACCGCTGGAGCAGTACTAGCCTAGACTTAACTCTGTTGCGAAGGCACACGGGCGGTAGTACTGCCTGAGCGGTACTACCGCTCGTCCCTGCGGTACTACCGCAAGGCAGAGATTAGCAGGCAGAGGACAAGCACGGATGAAATAAAATACATCCGTAGCTACATCCGCAGAAATACGGTAGTAGCAAAACACGACACGGTACTACCGCTTGACTCAAGCGGTACTACCGCGTAGGATGCGGAAGTAAAAAATTACTTCCGCACCTACTACCGTACTAGGCACCGCGCCATGCCAGATACACGGTACTACCGTCCTCATGAAGCGGTACTACCGCTGGTGCGGTACTACCGTGTCCTGAGGCAGTACTACCGTGTGGCTGTGCGGTACTACCGCTTACATCGAGCAGTACTACCGCCTGCCAGGCAGCTGTACTAGTAGGAAGCCATGGTTTGTACTTACGAGGAGAACGGTCGGAGCTCCAGAGAAGCAAAGGAAAGGTGGTGCGATAGTATAGATGTGTACGTGTTGATTCCACCCAAACCTTTCCGAAGCGAACCTCCTCTTAATCGTACGGCTTTCCTATTACTCAAAACCACCAAAAAAGAGCAAAAAGGAAACACCGTCTTCCATAGATTCTGAGGGGCACACAATCGTCTTGTGCCTAGGTGAGATATATCTGAAAGAGCTTAGAGCACACGATTAGTCCGCAAATGCATTGTCATCAATCACCAAAACTACCTAGGGAGAAATATGCCCTTACAATCTCCCCCTTTTTGGTGGATTGATGACAATACGGGATTTGCACAAGGATATATAAGGAAGTATGCAATCCTAATAAATGCTAGAATATAGGCAAGCTCCCCCTAGATGTGTGCATACAAAAGAGAGTGCTTTGGACTGCACAACACACATGCTAGGATCAATGCTCCCCCTATATTCTACAGATAATATACTCCTTGCATATAAAGAATAAGAGTCTACGCACAGTAGTAAGGAGGATAAGGTGAGCACATATAAAGGGTAAGTAACTTAACTGCTCACAACATAATAGCAAAGACGTAATAATGAGTTTAACGATAGAGGAGAGCATATGTCTTACACCATACGATAGTCTCACGCACATGACACAAACGCAAACAAGCAAACAGAGTTCGACCAACGAAAAGCAAAAAGAATGGCACAAGACGCAAATCCCACTCTCTCCTCCTTTGGCATTGAGACACCACAAAGGGAAAGAGGACAACTAAGAGAGGTGGTAGCTCTGGCAGAAGATCTCAGTCGTCATGCTCTCCATCGGACTCCTGCTGCTCCTCGTCAGACTCAGACCACTTGTACCCCAGATGGGCCATCCATTCTGCCTCGGGAGTGATGATCTCCTCTGACCCACTGGACACATGCTCACCAAAGATCCTCATGATCTTCTTGTCACGCTGGCGAGATTGCTTGTGAGTGACATGTGCCTTGTACTGACCCTGAGCTTGCATACAGAAGAGGGCCTTCATATTTTTCATCAGCTTCTTAGCCCAAGAGGGCTCAGACGAGGGAGGAGCATATCCTCCAGAACTATCTTGAGCTGGCTCCTCCTCCACAGGCTCCTCGTTAGTACCCATCTGTGCTGCAGCAGCTTGGGCACGAGTGGCAGTGTTGGCCCAACGAGTCTTGATGCGAAGACGGATGGGATCATGACGAATACACTCTACCTCGAACTCCTCATCAGGGTAAAGGTGCTCCCAAGTCTTGGAGATGAGCAGAAACAGGAATGGACCGTAGATGGGCACCTTGCGAGTGTAGATCGCAAAGCGAAGCTCACACCACATGATATGGGATATGTCAAGTGGTGGAGACTAAGCTGTGCGAGCCTCCTCACACATCAGCAGCATGTCAACAAGGTATGAGTGAATCTTGTCCTTGTCCCCAACTCGAGGAAACAAGGTGTTGCGGAAGATCCTATGCATGATGTCCAAAAAGGGGTTCAACACCCATGTCTTCTTGCCACTCGCAAGTGTCTTCTCCACATAAAACGGTAACAGACGGTCTTTGTTGGCAGCTTCTGGGTTGGCATGAGGCCAAGCTCCAATTGGGTTGTCGAGTCCCTCGTCAGCAACCTGAATAAGATCCATGAATTCCTTCCAAGTCGCAGTCATCTGGTGACCATTTGTCATCCAAGTCATGGTGCGGTCTTCCTTGGTATGGAAGTGCACCGAAGCATAGAACTGAGCAATGATCTCATGGTCAAAGTCATGCTGAAAGGTCATGATGTGCTCAATCCCAAACTGCTCTACCAGATCCAGAGCCTCGGCAAAGTAGGCCAGGTTATCAGCCCTCCGCATGTGGACCATGTCAACCCAATGAGCATCCACATATAGGTTGTGTTTGCTCTTGAGTACCTCTGTGTAGATGCGATACTGCTGCTTGGTGATACGTCCAAAACGTATCTATAATTTCTGCTTGCTCCATGCCTCTTTAGGGTGATATTGCTATGATATTTATACACTTCCATACACTTTTGATCATATTTGGACTAACCTATTAACTCAGTGCACCCCAGTGCCAGTTTCTGTTTTCTGCTGTTTTTGTATTTCAGGTTTTCCCATCACGTAAACTGCCAGAAAAATCCCGGAAAAATTATATAGAAAATCAGCGTTCCAGAAGCTTCCCGGTAGCCAAAGTACAGCCGGAGGGGGGCCACCAGGGCTCCAGGCACCCTGGTGGCGCGGCCCCCCTCCTGGCCGCGCCGGGGGGGGCACCTGGGCCCCCCAGGCCTCCGCTGATGCCCCCTTTGGCATATATTTATATCGTGTCCCGAAACCCTCGAGACGGGAACCCTTTTTCGCGATCTCATCTCTGTTCCGCTGCCGCCGCGCTTCCAAGATCGGGAGCACCAGGAGAACTCTTCCCGGCACCGTGCCGGAGGGAAGGATCACCACCGGGAGCTTCTCCACCACCATGGACGCCTCCCGGATGAGTTGTGAGTAGTCTCCCTTGGACCATGGGTCCATGACCAGTAGCTATGTGATGTTCTCCTCCCGTTCTTGTGCTTCACTAATTAGACCTCGTGAGCTGCCCTACATGATCGAGGCACATATGTAATCCTTATGCTGTTGCTATGTTGAGTTTGCTGGGATCCGATGGATTGTGAGATTATGTTCAGATTGTGTTTGAGTAATATATTTGATTCACCTCTTTTATATTTATGTTCGTAAGTAATTCTTGCATGTTCTCCGTTGTTATTTATTGCTTTGGCCAAGTAGTAGGTAGTGACTCCAAGAGGGAACGTTATGCTTGATTGTGGGTTCATGCCCCTCGATGACTAGCTTGAGTGACAGAAACATGAGTCTAGGGGATGTGCTGTTGCCACAAGGGGGAAAACAACGGTGCTTGTGCCCGCGGGTGCAAGGATTGTTTACTTTACGCAAAGTTCTTTTAATGCAGTTGTCTGTTGCTTTGAGTTTACACTATGGGTGGGACTCGCAACTTAATACCAGCGAGATGTTCTGGATAGATATCTCAAGGTGGATGATTAGTAGTAGATGCAGATGGATTTAGGTCTACTTGCCTTGGCGTACCGCCCAAGCTTTGAACCTCTACCTTTCTTGCAACATAGTTAGCATTGGTTTGCGCACATAATTCTGTCAATTGCCCAGCTGTAATTCGTTCACCTCACATAGCTGTTTTATCGTCTTTTGGGAGAGAGACATCACTAGTGAACATCATGGGACCCCGGTCCATATTACCATCATTGATCACATCTGCTAATTACTTTCCGCTTTTACTTACTATTTGCAGCAATACCTATCACTATTATCACTTGCGTTTGATCCTTTGTAAACGACAAGGCCGGAGTGATTGACAACCTCTCTGTACTCGTTGGGAGCAAAGTTATTTGTATCCGTGTGCAGGTCCACGTTGATTGCTAATATCTGGCGCCGTTAGCAGTTGACACCTTCTTGTTGAAACTAGGAGTCTCAGGGAAATCGATCCTTGGTATCTTTGCCAAGGGAAAACTTCCGCTACACTGCATCTCAAACCTTCCACTTGGGGTAACCAACGAGGGGCGATAAGCCATCAAGCAAAGTTTTCTGGCGCCGTTGCCGGGGACTCCACTCTTCAAGATAGGGGAGTTGCACGCTATCTTTTATCTTTGCTTTTTAGTCTTGTTAGTTTACCTTTCAGTTTTCTTTATGTCTTTTCACTAGTTTTGCTTAATGGAAAACAACAAAAATATGAGAGAGCTTTATAAGCTCTACCTTGCTTTGGGACATGATGTGTTTGAAGAGAAAATTAAAAAACCTATGGAACTTTATTATTTGCATAACAATCATGATGGTGGTGATGTTATTAGTATGCTTTCTTTGAATATCAATATTGCTAATGACATGGGAAGCTCTAAGCTTGGGGATGACACGTTTGATGAACATGATATTCTTAGTCCCCCAACTTTTGAAGAGAAAATTTACTTTGATGATACTTTGCTTCCTATATATGATGATTACAATGATGAATATGATGTTTTCAGTCCACCTACTATTGAGGATAAAATTTATTATGATTATGATATGCCTCCTAAATACAATGATTACCATGATGGTTATGATTGCTTTACTCTCACTATTCCTAATAAGAAAGATTTTGCTTATATGAAGAGTAATGATACCCTTTTGCATGTGGATCATGGTAACAATGCTTTATGTGATGTTTATATTATTGAGTTTATTCGTGATCCCACTGAAAATTATTATGAGAAGGGAACATATGCTTATAGATATTTCAATAATATCAAGTTCCCTCTCTTTATGTTGAAGGTTTTGAAGCTGCACTTGTTTTGTCTTCCTATGCTTATTGCTTTGTGCTTCAATGAATTATTGTATTGCAATATTCCTATGCATAGGAAGCATGTTAGGCTTAAATGTGTTTGGTATTTGCTTCTTGATGCTCTCTTTTGTTCTTCAACTCTTATTCCTACGAGAGCATTATTAAAGTCTTAAGCCTATCTTTATGGCTATAAAGAAAGAGCTCTAGGGAGACAACCCTTGTTATCTTTGCTTTCAGTTTGTTCTTTCAGTTTTAGTGGTCTTGATGTTTGTTACTACAGTAGCATCATCATTGTATCTTTACTTTTCAGCTTTGTGCCAAGTTTATCCTCTGATTGCAAGAAAGTTCAAAAGTTGTGACGTGCTGTCCAGGAAACAGATTCTGTCCTTGGACAGAAAAATTCGTATAAAATCACCAGGTCATCTTTTTGGTCTGAATTTTTTCGACAGCGTGCTCTATACAATTGTATTTCATGCGTCTGTTCTGAGTTTTTTGATTGGAGTTGCAGAAGTGCCCCGAACAAATCATCTACTACCTGCTGTTCTGTTTTTCACAGATTTTGTCCTGTTTTGCCTTTCCTTCATTTTGCAAACCTTGAGCTTGCTTTTTCTTTGCAAAAACCTTTTGGCAATCTTGAGAAACAGTAGACCTTCAAGAATATCCTTATTTCCAGCAAGGAACAATTATTTTATTAAGGGTACTAACCTCGCTAATCAGATTATGATGAGTTATGTATGAAGGGAGTTTTCAAGTGTGTGAGGGAAGATGATAAAAAGATTTAGGAGTGTCAAACGCTCAAGCTTGGGGATGCCCCCATGCACCCCCAAGAAATATTCAAGGAGACTCAAGCGTCTAAGCTTGGGGATGCCCCCGTGCATCCCCTTCTCCATCAACATTATCAGTTCGTCTTTCGTTCCGCTATATTTTTATCACTTCATGTGTTATGTGCTATGCTTGGAGCGTCTTGCTTTTAGTTTCCTTTTTAGTTTTGTTTAGCTTTTCATAACGAGTTGGAACTCAGCTTTCTTTATGTGGGAGAGAAACACACTCCACTTCTACCTAGAACATAACATAGAATTTTCATGTCTATCTTTGCTGTGTGTGTTCTTTGTCTTTCAATAGCTACTATCATGTTTAGCTTTTAGTTTTTCATGCTTATCTTTTTAAAGAGCCTTTTGTTTAGTTGGTTGCTTGAACTCTCTTTACTTATCATGCTTATCTTATTAAGAGAGTTTGCTTCTGTTGCATATTTTGATATGTCTATGATAAAGATGCTACGTGCATAATGGCGCTTAGTAGTTCATGTTTTCTTATGGTTAGTCTCAAATAGCTGGGGGGTTTCCAATGTGTTATTGGAGTACCAACATGATTTGTTTGCCTATGATGTGGTATGGTTTAGCAATATCTTCCTTCGAGAATTTACTTTGATTGACTTGGCGTATACTCACGCATATTTATGACTGTAAAGAAAGTCTGTCAAGCCTTGATGATCTCTTGTTTCTGAGTAGCGATATAACTTCCATGCCTGATTCAATGTTGCTTTGTCGCTCTGCATGATTATGACCGTCATTGCTCTCTTAGTTGGTCGCTCCCAGTCTTTTGCTAACCTCCACCTGTACTAAGCGGACTGACTGCTTGTGCATCCAAAATCCTTTAAACCAGTTATGCCATACGAGTCCACCATACCTTCCTATACATGGTATTTACCTGCCATTCCTAACGAAGACTTTCATGTACCATCTCGAAATTATTCAAAAAAATGCATTTCTATTTTGTGCCTCTGTTTTAAGTTCATGAGGAAGTAGTAGTTAATTCATGATCTTTTTAAGTTGGACAAGCTTCACCCCGGGATTGCATGTCTAATGTGCAAACCCATAATACGAGAAGGAACTGGCATTGAGTGCGCCCGGCTCAAAAATAATATAACAAACAAACCCTCCTTCACGCTTTCTTCATGAGAAATCAAAAAACTTTGGCAGTGATAAACAAAGGAGATTAAGAGGATGTGATCGTCCTCATTCGGGAGCCGTTTCTCGAAACTTGTCCATCTCAAGAAGTGATTGAGTTGTCTGCTAGCATTCGTTGACGAAACATGCATAATCTAAAAAAAAATTATCACCTCTGTTTTTAAAACCAAGAGCTCTGGTACATGTTTTGTCTTTGTTTCCGACTACGGGTTTTCAACCTTGCCAACAAAAGCCACGGTTCGAGAGTCTCCACCTTCTTTTAAAGCACCAACTACTGAGAGCATGATTGTCATTCTGAGTGTAATGTGCATTGTCCCAAAGTAGCATTGTCTTTTGCATGATTGTGATATCGTTTATTTTGGAATCATTGTATCTAGTCATCACTTAAACCTTGGAGGTGCCCATGCATTTATGTTTTGCTTCACTAAAGGGGGCAAGCGAGATATCACTTTATCATATTTGCACACCATGCTCATTACAAATCTATTTGATGTTTCAGTATCATGTTGTAAAACTTTCAGTTCTTTGTGATTTTCTCATGAGGCAACTTAATTACTATAGATTCATTGTCTCAGTAAGCTTTTGTCATATGAATATGAAAAGTCCTATATGGTTAATAGCATGTCACCATAGAAATTATTCTTGTTATCATTTACCTACTCGAGGACGAGCAGGAATTAAGCTTGGGGATGTTGATACGTCCAAAACGTATCTATAATTTCTGCTTGCTCCATGCCTCTTTTGGGTGATATTGCTATGATATTTATACACTTCCATACACTTTTGATCATATTTGGACTAACCTATTAACTCAGTGCACCCCAGTGCCAGTTTCTGTTTTCTGCTGTTTTTGTATTTCAAGTTTTCCCATCACATAAACTGCCAGAAAAATCCCGAAAAAATTATATAAAAAATCAGCGTTCCAGAAGCTTCACGGTATCCAAAGTACAGCTGGAGGGGGGCCACCAGGGCTCCAGGCGCCCAGGTGGCGCGGCCCCCCTCCTGGCCGCGCCGGGGGGGCGCCTGGGCCCCCCAGGCCTCCGCTGATGCCCCCTTTGGCATATATTTATATCGTGTCCCGAAACGCTCGAGACGGGAACCCTGTTTCGCGATCTCATCTCTGTTCCGCCGCCGCCGCGCTTCCAAGATCGGGAGCACCAGGAGAACTCTTCCCGGCACCCTGCCGGAGGGGAGGATCACCACCGGGAGCTTCTCCACCACCATGGACGCCTCCCGGATGAGTTGTGAGTAGTCTCCCTTGGACCATGTATCCATGACCAGTAGCTATGTGATGTTCTCCTCCCGTTCTTGTGCTTCACTAATTAGACCTCGTGAGCTGCCCTACATGATCGAGGCACATATGTAATCCTTATGCTGTTGCTATGTTGAGTTTGCTGGGATCCGATGGATTGTGAGATTATGTTCAGATTGTGTTTGAGTAATATATTTGATTCACCTCTTTTATATTTATGTTCGTAAGTAATTCTTGCATGTTCTCCGTTGTTATTTATTGCTTTGGCCAAGTAGTAGGTAGTGACTCCAAGAGGGAACGTTATGCTTGATTGTGGGTTCATGCCCCTCGATGACTAGCTTGATTGACAGAAACATGAGTCTAGGGGATGTGCTGTTGCCACAAGGGGAAAACAACGGTGCTTGTGCCCGCGGGTGCAAGGATTGTTTACTTTACGCAAAGTTCTTTTAATGCAGTTGTCTGTTGCTTTGAGTTTACACTATGGGTGGGACTCGCAACTTAATACCAGCGAGATGTTCTGGATAGATATCTCAAGGTGGATGATTAGTAGTAGATGCAGATGGACTTAGGTCTACTTGCCTTGGCGTACCGCCCATGCTTTGAACCTCTACCTTTCTTGCAACATAGTTAGCATTGGTTTGCGCACATAATTCTGTCAATTGCCCAGCTGTAATTCGTTCACCTCACATAGCTGTTTTATCGTCTTTTGGGAGAGAGACATCACTAGTGAACATCATGGGACCCCGGTCCATATTACCATCATTGATCACATCCGCTATTTACTTTCTGCTTTTACTTACTATTTGCAGCAATACCTATCACTATTATCACTTGCGTTTGATCCTTTGTAAACGACAAGGCCGGAGGGATTGACAACCTCTCTGTACTCGTTGGGGGCAAAGTTATTTGTATCTGTGTGCAGGTCCACGTTGATTGCTAATATCTGGCGCCGTTAGGAGTTGACACCTTCTTGTTGAAACTGGGAGTCACAGGGAAATCGATCCTTGGTATCTTTGCCAAGGGAAAACTTCCGCTACACTGCATCTCAAACCTTCCACTTGGGGTAACCAACGAGGGGCGAGAAGCCATCACTTGGTCCAAAATAGTTCATCTCCATGAAACTGAGCCCGGGGTTCTCCATAAGGATTGAGCTTCCTCCTTGCCATGAATTCATTAGCTGGCATTTCTTCCATGGTCATAGATGATTCCTTATGCTTGTTGGCGGCAGTCTTGAACTTGCGTTGGGGATTGGAGCCCTCTTGCACAAAACTGGGGGTGCGCAGACGCTTGGACCCAATGTCACGGACGGGATTGGTGCGACGAACATCGGAACCGGAGCCACCACCTAAGACAGAAACACAAGAACACGACGGAAACACAAAGAGAATCAATGCAAAAGCCACAAAAAGCACATGAAACGAGTAGAAAGGATAATATGTAAGTGCTACGAAGGAACTATGAACCAAGCGGTAGTACTGCTTGACGAACACGGAAGTAAAAAATTAGTATCGCTTAGGGAGCGGTAGTACCGCTTGGGGGTAGCGGTAGTACCGCACAGTATGCGGTAGTAAAAATTTACTTCCGCGTAGTTACGGTAGTACCGCTCAGCAGAGCGGTAGTACCGTTTACGCGACAGAGCGGTAGTACCGCAGTTAGCCAGCGGTAGTACCGCTCGGGTCAGATCTGAAAAGAACGGATCTAGACTAGAACGCGTAGAACGACGAACGGTACTACGGCTGATCATAGTAACTTGGTAGCATCATACTTACTAGCATTTCTAGAGCAAAACACTCTCCTACATCCTAATCTTCCATGGATAAGAACAAGAAGAACACTAGAACAACAAGCATCTCCCCAAAACCTAAAAACAACAACTAGGCAAAAAGAAGAGGGGATTTGGGGAGAAACCTTCATCCATGGCAAGAGGGTGAGGTGGGGAACGATCCCACCGGTCGGAATGCGAGGAGAGTGGCCGAGGGAGGAGATCCGGCGAGGTCCTCCGGCGGCGTTCTTGAGAGGGAGAGAGAGAGACGGCGTGGGGGGTAAGAGATGAATGGGTATGGGGGAATTGGAACTCCCCCTGCCCGCTTATAACCCCCACCCGTTCGGATAAGTGCGGTAGTACCGCGGTCATCGCGGTAGTACCGCCCGGGCAGAAGTACCGCACACGGAGCGGTAGTACCGCTCGACCAGCGGCAGTAAAAAATTACTGCCGTGCTGGACTTGCGGTAGTACCGTAGTCTCTACTCACGGTAGTACCGCCCCTCCGAGAAATTGCACGTTTTGACAAGAGGCTTTTAGCAAGGGGAAAAACGCAAACGCAAGGCAAGGCACTACTCCAAAGAGGAGGTCGGTGGCCGAGGCCACCTATGTTTGAGTTATTTGGTATGGCACCGCAAAGAACTATCCTTGGGCCCATGACCAATACTCGTCTTGAAGCACTTATACCATCTAATCATGGCAAATGACAAAGACTTGATCAATTTATGCATAATGGGGGGAGGAATAGCTCATTGAGAGAACAATACTCCCCCTATGTCCATGCCTACATCTAGACAAGATAACTATATTGAGTGGGAGGTGTGTGTGCAAAGTCTCAAGCCACATTGCTCAAATCTATGATATTTAGCTCATGCCTTAACTCGCGAAATCTTGCTTCATCCAACAGCTTCGTGAAGATATCTGCAAGGTTATCATGAGTGTTGACATAGTGAAGTTCGATCTCTCCTTGCCGTATATGATCCCAAATGAAGTGATAGCGAATCTCTATATGCTTCGTCTTGAAGTGTTGCACCGGCTTGAGAGAAATCTTGATGGCACTTTCATTGTCACACCAAAGAGGCACTTTGTCACAAGTGACACCGTAATCCTTTAAAGTTTGCCTCATCCATAAGAGTTGAGCACAACAACTGCCAGCTGCCACATACTCAGCTTCGGTGGACGAGAGAGACACACAACTTTGCTTTTTGGAAGACCAACTAACGAGAGAGCAACCAAGGAATTGGCACCCTCCGGAAGTGGACTTCCTATCCACTTTGTCTCCCGCCCAGTCCGAATCAGAGAAACCTACAAGGTTGAAGTTTGCTCCTCTTGGGTACCATAAACCAAAGTTTGGGGTATGAGCCAAATATCGAAAGATTCGCTTGACTGCCACAAAGTGACTTTCCTTAGGTGAGGCTTGAAACCGTGCACAGATTCCCACACTCAACATAATATCCGGTCTAGATGCACAAAGGTAAAGCAAGGATCCAATCATAGAACGATATACCTTTTGATCCACCGCTTTACCATTGGGATCAATGTCAAGTTGGCACTTGGTTGGCATTGGAGTGGTAGCCGGCTTGACATCACTTAGATTGAACCTCTTGAGCATGTCTTGAGTATACTTGGTTTGTTTGATGAAGGTTCCTTCTCTTCTTTGCTTGATCTCAAACCCAAGGAAGTACTTCAACTCTCCCATCATGGACATCTCAAAATGTGTGGTCATGAGTGCGGCGAACTCATCATTGAAAGCTTTGTTAGGAGAACCAAATATAATATCATCAACATATAGTTGGCAGACAAACAACTCCCCTTTGACCTTCTTAGTAAAAAGAGTGGGGTCGATTTTCCCAATTTCAAACCCACGGTCTTGTAGCAACTCGGTAAGATGCTCATACCACGCACGTGGGGCTTGTTTAAGGCCATAGAGAGCCTTATCGAGCTGATACACGTGATTGGGGAACTTGGGATCCTCAAACCCCGGGGGTTGTTTGACATACACCAATTCATTAATAGGACCATTAAGAAATGCACTTTTCACATCCATTTGTTGTAGCTTAAAGTTATGATGAGAAGCATAGGCAAGCAACAAACGAATAGATTCAAGGAGAGCAACGGGGGTAAAGGTTTCACCATAGTCGATACCCTCAACTTGGGAGTATCCTTGAGCCACCAGACGTGCCTTGTTACGGATGACAATGCCGTGAGCATCTTGCTTGTTCTTAAAGATCCACTTGGTTCCAATGACATTATGGTTCTCCTTTGGCCTCGGCACCAGACGCCACACTTTGTTGCGCTCGAAGTTATGGAGTTCTTCATGCATGGCATTAAGCCAATCAGGGTCTTCGAGCGCCTCATATACCTTCTGAGGTTCAACACAAGAGACAAAAGCTTGATGAGCGCAATAGTTTGCTAATTGTCTACGAGTGCTTACCCCCCTTTTGATGCTTCCTAGGATATTCTCCATGTGATGTTCTCTGGAAGCAAGCCTGGTGGCAACTTTTGCAGCACGATGCTCCAATTGCTCTTCAAGAGATAATTGAGGAGCACTGAGTTGATCATCTTGAGCGACGTCAGGAGCTAGATCTTGATCTTGAGCTTCCTCTTGATCGTGATCTTGCTCGGAGGATAAAACTTGGCCTTGTGCATCATTTGGTGGCTCCCCACCATCTTGTGATTGATCTTGCACTTGGCCTTGTTCGTCCGGTTGAGGGCCTTCACTTTGTTCTTCGGAAGCGTGTGGGTCTTGGGTTGGTGATGGTTCCACTTGAGTGGAACATTGTCCTTCTCCTTCGGCCACAAGGGGTTCCTCAATGGGTAGGATATATCCAACAACTGTTCTTCTTATGGCTTGAGGAGGAATTTCATCACCTACATCACAAGTACCACTTTGCTCCACTTGGGAGCCGTTATTTTCATCAAACTCTATGTTACTCGTCTCCTCAATGAGTCCATTGGACTTGTTCAGGACACGGTAAGCATGAGAGTTTGTAGCATAACCAACAAATATGCCCTCATGAGCTCTAGATTCAAATTTAGACAAATGAACACCTTTCTTGAGGATGAAACACTTACACCCGAACACCTGGAAGTACTTGAGATTGGGCTTGTTACCGGTAAATATCTCATAAGGAGTTTTGTTCAAGCTTTTGCGGAGATAGAGCCGATTGGATGCATGACATGCGGTGTTGATGGCTTCGGCCCAAAAGTTGTATGGAGATTTGAATTCCGCCATCATGGTCCTTGCCGCATCCATGAGTGTCCGGTTATTTCTTTCCGCTACACCGTTTTGTTGAGGGGTATATGGTGCTGCATATTGATGTTTGATCCCCTCATCACTAAGAAACTCATCCAAGGTGTAGATCTTGAACTCGGTCCCGTTGTCACTTCGGATCATCAAAATGTTTGCTTCATGTTGTCGTTGAGCTTCATTTGCAAAGTTGATGACGGTTTGTTGGGTCTCACTCTTCTTCTTGAAGAAGTATACCCAGGTGTATCTTGAATAATCATCCACAATCACCAAGCGATACTTTCTACCCCCAAGACTATCAAAAGATGGAGGCCTAAAGAGATCCATGTGAAGGAGCTCTAGGGGTCTTTTTGAATAGATGATAGTCATGGGAGGGTGAGCCGTCTCATGTAACTTTCCTTCAATGCAAGCCCTGCAAGCACGATCTTTGGCAAAGCTAACATTTGTTAGTCCACGGACATGGTCCCCCTTGAGAAGACTTTGCAAAGATCTCATATTGACATGGGCCAAACGGCGATGCCAAAGCCATCCCACATCAACTTTAGCCATTAGGCATGTCGCGATCTTAGTGGGTGATACGTCCAAAACGTATCCATAATTTCTGCTTGCTCCATGCCACTTTTGGGTGATATTGCTATGATATTCATACACTTCCATACACTTTTGATCATATTTGGACTAACTTACTAATCCAGTGCACCCCAGTGCTAGTTTCTGTTTTCGGCTGTTTTTGTATTTCAGGTTTTCACGTTTCGAGAACTGCCCAGAAAAATCCAGAAAAAATATATAAAAATCAGCGTTCCAGGAGCTACCGTGCAGCCAAAGTACAGCCGGGGGGGGACCCACAGGGGCTCCAGGCGGCCTGTGGGCGCGGCCCCCCCTGGGCCGCGCCGGGGGGCGCCTGGGCACCCCTGACCCCCTCTGGTGACCCCCTTTGGCATATATTTAAGGTCCGTCGAGGGAACCCTGATTCCGAACCCCTTTTCTCCAGACGCGATTCCGATCTCCGCCGCCATCGCCATCAAGCTTCGGGGGACCAGAATTCCTGCGCCGGCACCTTGCCGGGACGGGGAAGTGCCCCCGGATTCATCTCCATCGACGTTGCTTCCTCCCTCCATGATGCGGGAGTAGTTCCTCCTCGGGGCTGAGGTTCTTACCAGTAGCTATGTGGTCAATTCTCTCTCCCATGATGTGATCTTCGTTGTGATCATAGGCTATGTTAATCTAGGGTGTTTCCCCTTCCTCTATGTATTGGATTGATGTACTCACTTGTTTTTATCTAGTATAATCCCCGAGACCAAGGTGACAGCGGTCTATTGGACATGGATTAGAACAATATTTTCATGAGTGATTTCCTCTCTTGTGTGTTGATTGAAGATTGAGAGTCTCTTGGTGCTTGTCTTTGACTATCCTTTAGATATGTTGTGGTGATTGTGGGACTCTCTTTGGATGGCCGCGGTGACATTGGGAAATCCTTAGATTGAGAACTACGAACTTTGAGGTGTGCTTTTGTAGCCCTACATAATTCTCGTCCTCTCTTGACCACGAAGGAATGATCTCCGAGTGTGTCCCCTTTGCATGTTTTATGGGAAATATCATGTGATTCAATTATGTTAATGTTGTTGGGAGTTGCCACTAGTGAAAGTATGAACCTTAGGCCTTGTTTCCACCATTGCAATACCGTTTGTGCTCACGTTTACTACTTGTTTGCTTGCTGCACTTTTTATTACATATTTATATTACCTTGTTTAGCCATCCATATCACTTGCCATTTAACCTCTCTTCGCCGAACTAGTGCACCTATACATCTGACAAGTGTATTAGGTGTGTTGGGGACACAAGAGACTTCTTGTATCTTAGTTGCAGGGTTGCTTGAGAGAGACCATCTTCAACCTCTACTTCCCTGAGTTCGATAAACCTTAGGTCATCCACTTGAGGGAAATTTGCTGCTGTCCTACAAACCTCTGCGCTTCCAGGCCCAACATAGTCTACAAGAGTAGAAGCGTGCGTAGACATCAAGCTATTTCTGGCGCCGTTGCCGGGGAGGTGAGCGCTTGAAGGTATATCTTTAGATCTTGCAATTAAATCTTTTTGTTTCTTGTTTTTTATTTCACTAGTTATGTTTATGGAAAACCGTGTTATTGGATCGTTGCTTGCGGGAGGACGCCCCACACCTGTGGTGGTTGCTCCTCCTCCTACTGAAATTGTGCCCTATAAAATACCACCTGGTATTATCGATTATGTCTTGGTTAATCGTTATGCAGGAGACAAACATCTCGATGAACACTTGCTATATCTGTCACAACTATGTTCATTATTTAAGCTTGCAGGTGTATCGAGGGAGTTTGTCATGAGGAAATTATTTGCCTTGTCACTGAAAGGAAAAGCATTGGAATGGTATAGGCTACTAAATGACTCTCACCTGCTGGAGTGGGAAGAGATCCAGTCTCTCTTTTACTCCAAATTTTATCCTCTTCATGAAGTCCATAAGAATAGGAATTATGTTTATAATTTTTATCCTCATGACGGAGAGAGCATAGCTCAAGCTTGGGGGAGACTAAAAACGTTAATGCTAAAATGTCCTAACCATGGGCTCCCCAAAGATATTATTATTACTAACTTCTATGCGAGGCTCTCTCGACAGGATAAAGATTTGTTCGATGCTTCCTCTATGGGTTCTTTCACAAACAAAAAGATTGATGCTAAATGGGAACTCCTTGAAAGAATTCAACGCAACACTGAAGATTGGGAGATCGACAAAGGTAAAGAGTCAGGTATAATTTATGAGTATGTTTGCATTAAGTCTTTTGTTGAAACTACAAGTTTTAATAAGTTTAGTGCTAAGTTTGGGCTTGATTCTCAACTCCTTGTTGATTTCCTCAAATCTTTTGCTTCACATCTTAATATGCCTAAGGACGATTGGATCAAGCATCATAAACCTTTTAAAGAGACTTGCAAAGAAAATGAAATTGTTCATGATGACTGCAACATGCATGATCCAATTCCTAAAAATGAAGTTTTATATAAGCATGTTAATTTTTGTGGAGTGGATAGACCTTGTGAAAGGCCTATGATTGAAGAAGAGAAGTATTGTAAGCAACATAAGCATGAAAGAACAATCACTTGGGTCAAAGATTTAAATGAAATTGCTAGAGAATTGTGTGACCTTTATCCTTTTACTTGTGAACTTTGCCGTACAGAGGGTCACTTTAATTTTCAATGCATGAACTTTCAAAACATAACTGTTAACCGGTTGTGTGATGACATGATCACCTCTGATCTTTATGATGAGCTTATGTTATTTTTGATGTGTGAAGAGTTATCAGAAAAGACTTCTTGGCTGGATGATAATGCCATAGGAATAAAAAACACTTTGCAAAATTGCCATCTCTATTGTGTTGTTAATTGCCATGAAAATGATTACATAAGTAAGATTAGAAAGGAGGGAACTTTACCAAAGTATAAGAACGTCTCTTATATTTCTGCTAATAAAAAGGAGAGTTTCTCCCAAGTTTCCCCTATTGTTTCTAATGATAAACCAGGATATGTGGAGAAGCTTCATCTCCAACCACTCCCTCCTAAGGTTAAGAAGAAGAAAAAGAAGAGGAGGAGGAAGAGGAGCATGAAAGAAGAAGAAGGGGTATCAACCTGGCCTGAGCATATTCCTCCCATCAACTTTTATCCTAACGGTTGTAAGTTTAAAGAAGAAGGTGAAGTTTATTGCCTTAATTATCATCTTGATGATACGTCCGTAGGTACTATTGAAGATGATTTTGATTATGATATGCATGTTACTTATTGTGATTGGGAAAATGATGATAATGCTACTTATGATCTTGAAAATCTTTTTGTTACCAACTCTGAAAGTGAAGATATGGGAAGCTCTAAGCTTGGGGATGATAGGATTGCAAATCCTATCCCCACTAGTGATGTGATAATTGATTCTCTTGCTAGTAAGAATAAAGACAACATGTTTACAAATATAGTTGCTAGCAATGATAATGCTCTTCTCTACCATGAT
>LR738710.1:829289148-829404084 GCA_902687465.1 Secale cereale | reverse complement strand
GTCCTACTCCCACTATTACCAATGAGAAAAATTATGCTTATGTGGGGAATGAGAGTACCTTTTTGCATGTGGATCATGGTAACAATGCTTTATGTGATGCTTATATTGTTGAGTTCATCCATGATGCCACTGAAATTTATAATGAGAGAGGGAGGCTTGGTTCTAAATATCTTAATAATAAGAAGTTCCCTCTCTTTATGTTGAAGGTTTTGAAGCTGCACTTGTTTTGTCTTCCTATGCTTATTGCTTTGTGCTTCAATGAATTATTCTATTGCAATATTCCTATGCATAGGAAGCATGTTAGGCTTAAATGTGTTTAGTATTTGCTTCTTGATTCTCTCTTTTGTTCTTCAATTCTTATTCCTACAAGAGAATCATTAAAGTCTTATGCCTAGCTTAAAGGCATAAAAGAAAGCGCTTTTGGGAGGCAGCCCACATGAATAATTTTTTTGCTTTTGTTGTGTCTTGATGTTGTTTACTGCTGTAGCATCATCATTGTATCTTTACTTTTCATATTTGTGCCAAGTATAGCCTCTGATTGCTAGAAAGTTCAAAAGTTGTGAGGTGCTGTCCAGGAAACAGATTCTGTCCTTGGATAGAAAAAATCGTATAAAATCACCAGATCATCTTTTTAGTCTGAATTGTTTCGACAGCGTTCTCTATATAATTGTCTTTCGTGCGTCAGTTCTGAGTTTTTTGATTTGAGTTGCAGAAGTATCCCGAACAGGTCAATTACTGCGTGCTGTTCTGTTTTTCACAGATTCTGTCCTGTTTTGCCTTACCTTCACTTTGCAAATTAAGAACTTGCTTTTTCTTTGCAAAAACCTTTTGGCAATCTTGAGAAACAGTAGAACTTCAAGAATATCCTTATTTCCAGCAAGGTATAATTATTTTATTAAGGGTACTAACCTCGCTAATCAGATTATGATGAGTTATGTATGAAGGGAGTTTTCAAGTGTGCGAGGGAAGATGATAAAAAGATTCGGGAGTGTCAAGCGCTCAAGCTTGGGGATGCCCCCGTGCACCCCCAAGGAATATTCAAGGAGACTCAAGCGTCTAATCTTGGGGATGCCCCCCGTGCATCCCCTTCTCCATCAACATTATCAGTTCGTCTTTCGTTTCGCTATATTTTTATCACTTCATGTGTTATGTGCTATGCTTGGAGCGTCTTGCTTTTAGTTTTCTTTTTAGTTTTTCATAACGAGTCGGAACCCAGCATTCCTTTATGTGGGAGAGAAACACGCTCCACTTCTACCTAGAACATAACATAGGATTTTCATGTCTATCTATGCTGTGTGTGTGTTCTTTGTCTTTTAATAGCTACTACCATGCTCTGCTCTTAGTGTTCATGCTTATCTTTTCAAAGAGCTTTTGTTTAGTTGGTTGCTTGAACTCTCTTTAATTACCATGATCACCTTATTAAGAGAGTTTGCTTCCGTTGCATTGGTTAATGTGTCTATGATAAAGATGCTACTTGCATGATGGTGCTTAGTAGTTCAGGTTTTCTTATGGTTAATCTCAAATAGCTGGGGGGTTCCCAATGTGTTATTGGAGTACCAACTTGATTTGTTTGCCTATGATGTGGTATGGTTTAGTAATATCTTCCTTCGAGAATTTATTTTGATTGACTTGGCGTATGCTCACGCATATTTAAGACTGTAAAGAAAGTCTGTCAAGCCTTGATGATCTTTTATTTCTGAGTAGCGATATAACTTCCATGCCTGATTCAATATTGCTTTGTCGCTCTGCATGATTATGACCGTCATTGCTCTCTTAGTTGGTCGCTCCCAGTCTTTTGCTAACCTCCACCTGTACTAAGCAAACTAACCATGCAATACATAGCTCATGGGAAAGTAGCCTAAAAACTATTGTGGTAAAGAATATGTTGCTTATGTATCTTATTTCTTATAAGTTGCTTGCTGAGTGGTAACCATGTTTCTGGGGACGCCATCAACTGTCACACTTTTGTTGAATATCATGTGAGTTGCTATGCATGTTCGTCTTGTCTGAAGTAAGGGTGATTTACCGTGGGTTGAATTAATATGCATATTGTTAGAGAAGAACATTGGGCCGCCAACCAAAGCCATGCATCATGGTGGAAGTTTTAGCTTGGACCTTAATCCTCAATCTCTCATGAGAATATGCTTATGCATTAAAGAGGAGTCCATCATCTATTTTCTATGTTATCCCGGTATGGATGTCCTCAAGTTGAGATCTATCAAAAACGAGAAATCAAGTGCGATCTATCTCCTTGGACCTTTGTACAGGTGGCATAGAGGTACCCCTTTGTGACACTTGGTTGAAACATATGCAATGCAATGATAACCCATGGAAATCCGAGCTAATTAGGACAAGGTGCGAGCACTATTAGTATTCGATGCATGAGGCTTGCAACTTATAGGATGTCTTATGCATGACACATATGAAGTACTACTACCGTTGACACAATTGCTTCCATGTTTTCAAAATAAAAAGCTCTAGCACATAACCATCCTTTTACTTTTATGTTGAAGCACCAACTACTGAGAGCATGATTGTCATTCTGAGTGTAATGTGCATTGTCCCAAAGTAGCATTGTCTTTTGCATGATTGTGATATCGTTTATTCTGAAACGATCTAGTCATCACTTAAACCTTGAAGGTGCCCCTGCATTTATGTTTTGCTTCACTAAAGGGGGCAAGCTAGATATCACTTTGTCATATTTGCACATCATGTTCATTGCAAATCTTTTTGATGTTTCAGTTTCATATTGTAAAACTTTCAGTCATTTGTGATTTTCTCATGAGGCAACTTAATTACTATAGAATCATTGTCTTAGTAAGCTTTTGTCATATGACTATGAAAAAGTCCTATATGATTAATAGCATGTCACCACCGAAATTATTCTTGTTATCATTTACCTACTCGAGGACGAGCAGGAATTAAGCTTGGGGATGTTGATACGTCCAAAACGTATCCATAATTTCTGCTTGCTCCATGCCACTTTTGGGTGATATTGCTATGATATTCATACACTTCCATACACTTTTGATCATATTTGGACTAACTTACTAATCCAGTGTGCCCCAGTGACAGTTTCTGTTTTCGGCTGTTTTTGTATTTCAGGTTTTCACGTTTCGAGAACTGCCCAGAAAAATCCAGAAAAAATATATAAAAATCAGCGTTCCAGGAGCTACCGTGCGGCCAAAGTACAGCCGGGGGGGACCCATAGGGGCTCCAGGCGGCCTGTGGGCGCGCCCCCCCCTGGGCCGCGCCGGGGGGGGGCGCCTGGGCACCCCTGACCCCCTCTGGTGACCCCCTTTGGCATATATTTAAGGTCCGTCGAGGGAACCCTGATTCCGAACCCCTTTTCTCCAGACGCGATTCCGATCTCCGCCGCCATCGCCATCATGCTTCGGGGGACCAGAATTCCTGCGCCGGCACCCTGCCGGGACGGGGAAGTGCCCCCGGATTCATCTCCATCGACGTTGCTTCCTCCCTCCATGATGCGGGAGTAGTTCCTCCTCGGGGCTGAGGTTCTTACCAGTAGCTATGTGGTCAATTCT
Organism: Secale cereale; assembly: GCA_902687465.1. Taxonomy (NCBI): domain Eukaryota; kingdom Viridiplantae; phylum Streptophyta; class Magnoliopsida; order Poales; family Poaceae; genus Secale; species Secale cereale. The sequence continues at coordinate 829,400,539 of LR738710.1, read as the reverse complement.
CTCTCCCATGATGTGATCTTCGTTGTGATCATAGGCTATGTTAATCTAGGGTGTTTCCCCTTCCTCTATGTATTGGATTGATGTACTCACTTGTCTTTATCTAGTATAATCCCCGAGACCAAGGTGACAGCGGTCTATTGGACATGGATTAGAACAATATTTTCATGAGTGATTTCCTCTCTTGTGTGTTGATTGAAGATTGAGAGACTCTTGGTGCTTGTCTTTGACTATCCTTTAGATATGTTGTGGTGATTGTGGGACTCTCTTTGGATGGCCGCGGTGACATTGGGAAATCCTTAGATTGAGAACTACGAACTTTGAGGTGTGCTTTTGTAGCCCTACATAATTCTCGTCCTCTCTTGACCACGAAGGAATGATCTCCGAGTGTGTCCCCTTTGCATGTTTTATGGGAAATATCATGTGATTCAATTATGTTAATGTTGTTGGGAGTTGCCACTAGTGAAAGTATGAACCTTAGGCCTTGTTTCCACCATTGCAATACCGTTTGTGCTCACGTTTACTACTTGTTTGCTTGCTGCACTTTTTATTACATATTTATATTACCTTGTTTAGCCATCCATATCACTTGCCATTTAACCTCTCTTCGCCGAACTAGTGCACCTATACATCTGACAAGTGTATTAGGTGTGTTGGGGACACAAGAGACTTCTTGTATCTTAGTTGCAGGGTTGCTTGAGAGAGACCATCTTCAACCTCTACTTCCCTGAGTTCGATAAACCTTAGGTCATCCACTTGAGGGAAATTTGTTGCTGTCCTACAAACCTCTGCGCTTGGAGGCCCAACATAGTCTACAAGAGTAGAAGCGTGCGTAGACATCAGTGGGTTGCTTCGAGAAGTTAACCACATAAAGAGCGTTCTCGACATGTCCAACATAGGCTACTTTAAGAGTCTTGCTCCACAAGAGGGCCACGGTATCAATATCAAAGAATGTAGCAAAACCCATGAGTGCAAGTTGGCGAACAGAAAGTAAGTTATATGCAAGGGACTCAACAAGCATGACTTTCTCGATCGTGAGATCATGAGAGACAACAACCTTGCCAAGCCCCAATACCTTAGAAGATGAAGCATCACCCCATTCGACGTTGGTGGCCATAGATGAACCTAGATGCACGTCCACCACCAAGTCTTTGCTTATGGTCATATGATTTGTGGCTCCACTATCGAGCAACCATGATCCCCCACCGGAAGCAAACTCCTACAAGAGATCAATGCTTGGATTTAGGTACCCATTTGGTAATGGGTCCTTTGAGGTTAGTAACAAGGGTCTTAGGGACCCAAATAGACCCTTCAATGTACTCATAAGAAGAACCAAAAAATTTAGCAAACACATGACCATCACTAGCACGACATAAAACATATGAAGGATTAAAGTCGCCGGCCATGTTTGATGGTATGGTGGGGTTTTTCTTGACACCACCACCTTTCACAATTTTCTTCTTCTTAGAGGCGCCCTCTCCCTCTTTCACAAAAGTTTGTCGAAGAGGGGGAGGTAGCTTGGTCTTTTTATTCTTCTTCTTGGCTTAGGAACAAACCCAATTCCTTCCTTTGCCACAACCTCCTTTTGATTGCTCAAAAGGTTGTTGAGGTTCTTCTCACCTTGTATGCATGTCACAAGGCCTTTCTCAAGTTGCTTCTTCAACTTGGCATTTTCTTCAACAAGATGCACATGCTCGCAACATGGGTTAGTAGCATTTGCATTATCAATTAACACCATGCGAGGAAAGATAGCCTTTTCCTTGGTTAGCGAAACTTGGAGTTGATCATGAGACTCCTTGAGAGAAGCATGCATACCTTTCAAGGCCTTCTGAGCCTTGTCGAGTATAACAAACTCCTCCTTGAGTTTAGCATGGTCAACCTCAAGTTTTGCCTTCTCGGAATTAAGCATACGAGAGACAACTAAGGCATGATCAAGATCTTTCTTTAATTTTGCATGATCATCGTTGTGTGACTCCTCAAGAGCCAAACGAAGACCACGCTCTTCCTCTAGGGCGTTAGAGAGATCCGATATCTCATCGGCATAGTCTCGACTATGTCCTTCCATTTTAGCAATGGTCTCCTTGTGAGCCTCGATCATGTCATTGGCCTCACCGAGTTGTTCCAAGAGAGCAACAAAGTGCTTCTTGGGTTTGCCCTTAAGTTTGCTCATGAACAACTCAAATTCATTCTCTCCCTCCTTAGTTCCCTCACTCTCATCAATACAATCCGTCAATGAAGGATTAGAAGGGATGGTAGTATTGATGTTTGGGGTTACCTTGTTGGTGGCCTTGGCCATGAGACACTTGGCGGTTATGTTCTCATTAGGCGAGTCGAAGAGAGATGAGCGCGGAGTAGTAGCAATAGCAATTGTGGCCATGGTGACCACCTCATCATCTTCATCATTATCATCATCCTCAACATACTCTTCTTGGGCCACCAACCCTTTAGGAGGGGTATTCTTGTTGAAGTTGTTCTTGTTGGGATAAGACTTGGCCTTGTCCTTCCGGATAAGCTTGCCTCCAAAGTCTTCTCTTTTCTCATATGGGAAATCTACAACAAAGTAGCTTACATTCCCACAATTGAAGCAAGTCCTCACTCGTTGCTTGCCCTTGTTGCCACTTGAGTTGTTCTTGTTGAAGTTGGGTCTTGTGTTCTTCTTGTTGCCCCAAAATTGCCGTGAAGCAAGAGCCATGTGCTCATGATAGGCATATTTGGTGTCCTCGGGGCTACTCTCATCATCATCCTCCTCCTCCTCTTCTTCCACACAAGTCTTGGCCTTCAAGGCGAGGTTAGGCTTCTTTGATCGTTGAGCTCTTAAAACCGCATTGTCGGCGGTCTTGTCCAAGATCCTCATGGCGACGAACTCATCCAACACTTCATTTGATGACAAGTGGTGGAAGTCCGGTCTTTGACGGATGACAGAGGACATGGCCTTATGATAGGGCATCATGGCCTTGAGAAACTTGCGCTTGATCCAATTGTCATCCATGTCCTTACTCCCATGATCTCGAAGAGAGACCGCAAGAGTGGTTAATCTCCGATAAAGTTCACGAGGATCTTCTTCTTCGATCATGGCAAACTCATCGGCTTCATCTTGCACAACTTCATAGTTTGAGCGTTGAATGCTAGCGCTCCCCTTGTACATAGTGCCAACATGCTCCCAAGCTTCCTTGGCCACAGTGAAGGGTCGAAGATGTGCAATGTCTTCGGGAGGGATAGCATCTTGAAGTATGCAAAGAACGGACTCATTGAATTGATGATTTGCAGTTTCCCTTGGAGTCATGTTGTCGAGATCTCGTGGATAAAAACCTTGCTCAATGATTCTCCAAAGATTAGTAGAGCAATGATTTAAATGACGTTTGAAGCAAAACATCCAAGTAGCAAAATCAGAATTTTTTACAAACTTGGGAGGAGGCCCAACGGATTTAAATGCGGTGTGGGAACGGGTCCTCCATAATGAGTAGGAGGAGCGGAGTGGGCAAAGATCCCACTCCCATTCTTAGTAACCGGGGCTTGTTCACTACTAGCTTCTCAATGTCGGGAGTAGCCTCCGACACGTTGGTAGCGGGACGAACCACTTCCAACGGTGTGGTGGATAATTTAAGCCCCTCAAGCAAATCTTTAAACATGCCTTTGACCTCGGTCGCTAGTGATTCTTTCAATGTGGTCATAGCCACATTGAACTCCTCATGAGAGACTGAGGCTCCCCCATCGGACGTAGGCAAGGACGGAGTTCCACCGGAATGTCCCTCTGTCTCGACTACGTTGTCACCCATACTCTTCGGACAGTAAAGTCCTTAAAAAGAGACGAGGCTCTGATACCAATTGAAAGGATCGATATGGTTGACTAGAGGGGGGTGAATAGGCAACTAACAATTTTTAGCTTTTCTTAACCACTTTAAATTAAGCGTCAAAGTAAGTTGTCTAGATAAGCTACTAAGATGACAACTTATAGGAAGTAAAGATAACAACATCACAAGCAAGCTATATAAGATAAACAAGTAAAGCTTGCACAAGTAAAGGGAAGAAATAATCACAAGTGGAACCGGTGAATACGAGGATGTGTCGCCGAAGTTCCTTCCCTTTTGAGGGGGAGTACGTCTCTGTTGGAGCGGTGTGGAGGCACAATGCTCCCCAAGAAGCCACTAGGGCCACCGTATTCTCCTCACGCCCTCACACAATGCAAGGTGCCATGATTCCACTAGTGGCGACCTTGAAGGCGGCAACCGAATCTTTACAAACAAGGTTGGGGCTATCTCCACAACCGAATTGGAGGCTCCCAACGACACCACCAAGCTTCACCACAATGGAATATGGCTTCGAGGTGACCTCAACCGTCTAGGGTGCTCAAACACCCAAGAGTAACAAGATCCGCAAGGATTAGTGGGGGGGAATCAAATATCTCTTGGTGGAAGTGTAGATCGATGCCTTCTCAAGCACTCCCGAGGAAATCAACAGGTTTGATTGGCTAGGGAGAGAGATCGGGCAGAAATGGAGCTTTGAGCAACAATGGAGCTTTGGGGAGGAAGAGGTTAGTCTTCTTGGAGAAGAAGACTCCCTATATATAGTGGGAGAACAAATCCAACTGTTATCCCACATTTCTGCCTGCAGAGCGCGGTACTACCGCACGTAAGTTGCGGTACTACCGCTTGGTCAGCGGTACTACCGCTATGGGTGCGGTACTACCGCTGGAGCAGTACTAGCCTAGACTTAACTCTATTGCGAAGGCACACGGGCGGTAGTACTGCCTGAGCGGTACTACCGCTCGTCCCTGCGGTACTAGCGCAAGGCAGAGATAAGCGGGCAGAGGACAAGCACGGATGAAATAAAATACATCCGTAGCTACATCCGTAGAAATACGGTAGTAGCAAAACACGACACGGTACTACCGCTTGACTCAAGCGGTACTACCACGTTGGATGCGGAAGTAAAAAATTACTTCCGCACCTACTACCGTACTAGGCACTGCGCCGGGCCAGATACATGGTACTACCGTCCTCATGAAGCGGTACTACCGCTGGTGCGGTACTACCGTGTCCTGAGGCGGTACTACCGTGTGGCTGTGCAGTACTACCGCTTACATCGAGCGGTACTACCGCCTGCCAGGCAGCTGTACTAGTAGGAAGCCATGGTTTGTACTTACGAGGAGAACGGCCGGAGCTCCAGAGAAGGAAAGGAAAGGTGGTGCGAGAGTATAGATGTGTACGTGTTGATTCCACCCAAACCTTTCCGAAGCGGACCCCATCTTAATCGTACGACTTTCCTATTACTCAAAACCACCAAAAAAGAGCAAAAAGGAAACACCGTCTTCCATAGATTCCGAGGGGCACACAATCGTCTTGTGCCTAGGTGAGATATATCTGAAAGAGCTTAGAGCACACGATTAGTCTGCAAATGCATTGTCATCAATCACCAAAACTACTTAGGGAGAAATATGCCCTTACAGTAGCGTGTGGTCGTCTCGCCAACTTTTGCTACTACTACTACCGCTAACTCATAGTGATAAAGTAAAGCAATTACATGGCTTTTGTAATTCATACAATAAAGAGACAACCATAAGGCTCCTGACAGTTGTCGATAATTTACAAAACATGATCATCTCATGCAATAATGTATAACTCATCACGTCTTGACCATATCACATCACAACATGCCCTGCAAAAACAACTTAGACATCCTCTACTTTGTTGTTGCAAGTTTTACGTTCCTGCAACGGGCTTCTAGCAAGAACGGTTCTTATCTACGCATCAAAACCACAACGTTTTTTTTGTCAAGTGTGTTGTTTTGACCTTCAACAAGGACCGGCCGTAGTCACACTCAATTCAACTAAAGTTAGAGAAACTGACACCCGCCAGCCACCTGTGTGCAAAGCACGTGGGTAGAATCAGTCTCATAAACGCGGTCATGTAATGTTGGTCCAGGCCGCTTCATCCAACAATACCGCTGAATCAAAGTATGATGTTGGTGGTAAGCAGTATGACTATTATCGCCCACAACTCTTTGTGTTCTACTCGTGCATATCATCTACGCATAAACCTGGCTCTGATACCAGTGTTGGGGAACATAGTATTTCACAAATTTCCTACGATCACACAAGATCTATCTAGGAGAAGCATAGCAACGAGCAGGGAGAGTGTGTCCACGTACCCTCGTAGACCGAAAGCGGAAGCGTTTAGTAACTCGGTTGATGTAGTTGAATTTATTCACAATCCAACCGATCCAAGTACCGAACGTACGGCACCTCCGTGTTCAGCACACATTTAGCACGATGACGTCCCTCGAGCTCTTGATCTTGTTGAGGACGAGGGAGAGCTCCGTCAGCACGACGGCGTGGCGACAGTGTTGATGATGTGATCCATGCAGGGCTTCGCCTAAGCACTACGACAATATGACCTGAGGTGGAATCTATGGATGGGGGCACCGCACACGGCTAAAACAACTATTAACTTGCGTGTTTTAGGGTGTTCCTCCGGCATTCGGGAGTTGCATAATCTCATAGTCAAAGGAACATGTATAAGTCATAAAGAAAGCAATAGCAATAAAACTAAATGATCATAATGCTAAGCTAACGAATGGGTATTGCCCATCACATCATTCTCTAATGATGTGATCCCATTCATCAAATGACAACACATGTCTATGGTCAGGAAACATATCCATCTTTGATTAACGAGCTAGTCTTGTAGAGGCATACTAGGGACACTCTGTTTTGTCTATGTATTCACACATGTACTAAGTTTCCGGTTAATACAATTCTAGCATGAATAATAAACATTTATCATGATATAAGGAAATATAAATAACAACCTTATTATTGCCTCTAGGGCATATTTCCTTCAATTCAACTTTGCTTTGGTTCCCAAATGGGAAAAGCCACGGTAGGTTTGATATCATTGGCCTTTCCTTTTCAACGTTGTCATTGACAGTCTAGATCTGCGAGAGGTGTCCATGATTGGAAGATAGTTCACTTGGGCGAACAGTCTTCCGGAACCGGCATATGGGAAACTAGATCACGTTTTAATGGATACTGACTGGGAACCTAAATTTCCTATGGTGTATGTTCGTGCTCTACCTCGTATCGAGGCTATATCAGACCACGCACCAATTCTCCTAACTACTGGATTGCCACGACGACAACACGGACGCAAGCTCAAATTCGAACTTGGGTGGTTGCTTCGCGATGGCTTCCATGATATGGTCAAGGAGGTGTGGGAGAAACCGGTAGCCGGGCCTACCCCAATACATATATGGAATAACAAAATGTGAGCATTACGTTCCTTGGTGGTTGGGCTAGGCATACGATATGTTTCCTCAAAAAGGAGAAGCTTCGTATTTCATCTATCACTGATGACTTAGAAGCTTTGGTGGAGGTTGGACCCCTATCTGAGCATGAAATCGTGATCAAGAATCATTTGAATGCACAGATGATGTCGCTTGAGCTATGTCGGTATTTTCCCCCAAAGAGGAACGGATGATGCAACACAACTACGGTAGGTATTTCCCTTAGTGATGAGACCAAGATTATCAAACCAGTAGGAGAACCACACAACACTATATAAATGGTACCTGCACAGAAATAACAAATACTTGCAACCCGGCGTGTAAGAGGGGTTGTTAATCCCTCCCGGGTAATAGATTGGTAAATAGATAGATTGATAAATGCAAATGGAAGAACGACAAATAAAATGGAGCAATATATTTTTGTGTTTTTGATATTATAGATCTGAAATAAAAGTTACAAATAAAGGAAAAACAAATAGCTTATAGATTGTAATGCCCAGGATGGAGTTATACCTCCTACGTGTCGAGGCACGACTTAAAGGCATAAGTCCATCCTAGAATGATCTCAAGTTTGGTAATCTTTGCACAACTCATGTAAAAGAAGGGATAGTAAACTTGAAAATAGTTGGCTTACACTCGCCACGTCACAGAATAACAGTACAAGTCTCAAACATCATACATTAAGAGCACTACAACCCTCTAAGGGCAAAAGCCAAATGTCAAAGTACCAAACTCAGATAAAACAACCACAGGCGGATCGAATCCTAGTAAGAGACTCCACTACTGATCGTCCGGGTAGCGCACGTAGTAACGACTACGCTCCTCATCGTACTCCCAATCCAGCTCGGTGCCATCACCTGGATAGCTCACAGCTGGACCTGCATCTGGTGTGTGAAGTAACTGTGAGTCACAGAGGACTCAGCAATCCCGTTCCCGGGTAACAGAACTATTTAAGCCTTTAGGTGAGGGAAAGGCTGAAGAAAAGAACAAGTCTGCAGCAGCAACTAGCATCTAGCTTACGCAAGTGAGAGCGAGAAGAGAAGGCATCGGCGAGAAGTGATCACGAAGTGATCCTAGCTACAAGCTCACAAGCATAACCCCTCCGTGTTCAACTCCCGAATCCCTATTCGGAAATTGACAGTCACGGAACACACGCTGGTAGTGTATTAGTATCATTGTGTCAAGTTATCTACAACCGGAATTAACAAGCTCCCATCTGCCACATAACCGCGGGCACGGCTTTCGAAAGTTCAAAACCCTGCAGGGGTGTTCCAACTTGACCCATTACAAGCCCACGATCCGCGGAGTCGCAACTCCAAAATGGGAAGACCCGAGTATCCTCGGAATCTCGTGCTCAAGATATACCGAGCTAAGGTAAGGCTAATCCAGCAAATCCTCCCGGCGTGCCGACACCCTGATAGTAGCCGCGCGTATCTCGTCTCAGGCCACGACCGGATGGGCGATCCCACAGGTTTTTACCAAACCTTGAGTTTCCTCGAGGTGGCCCCGCGTAACCCCCAGTTTGGACCAACACTCATGTGGAGCACTGGCCCGGGTTGTTGATTAAGAAAAGGGTTTATAACTCCCTATGCAAGTTTAGTTTGTTATTAGGCAAATAGTACCAATGTTGGGACTTGCTGGAAAAGACTTAGCACTTAGCGGTTTATCGAGGGGGTCCCATACACCCCAACCGTGTTAGGAACGCATAATCAAGGAACATAAAACCGGCTTATACGGATCCTAACGGCATTAGTGGAACAAAACACCAAGCAAAAGGCTTAGCCTTCCACCCTTGCCAATATATAGGTGATTTAATTTAAAGCATTTATATAGTGTGATATAACCCAACCAAACTTCAACATGGAGCAAGCATCTTCACTTCACCTGCAACTAGCAACGCTATAAGAAGGGCTGAGCGAAGCGTACTTAGCCAAGCAACGGTTTGCACAGGTAGGGTGGTTAAACATGACAATTGGTTACAAGTAGGAGGCTGACAAGAAGAACATGGTCATCGAGGCAAAACTATAGATCGAGACTACTAGCAATAGGCAAAGATAGTAATGTTATCGGGGTTCGGTCATCTTGCCTGAAGAGAATTCGTTCGGATCGTAAGAAGGGTCCTCGTGCTCAACCTCGTTGGAAAACTCGTGCTCAGCTTCGTTCCCGGTCTCAGCTTCCGGCTCTAAACACAACAAACACACCAAGCACCAATCAACAAAATGCAATGCGCACTCGAAAAAACATGAATGCATGATGGATGCACTAAAGATGCACATGGAGCACGTAAAACATCACTCAAGCAAAACACCTCAAAACAAGATAACAAGCTGATATTATTAATCTACACAGAAAATCACCCAAGTTTGATATAAGATTCGCTGAAATCGGAGTTACGGGCTAAAAGTTATGCCCGAAACAAGATTTGAGCGAAAACTGAAAATTACAGCAACATAGCATCTTTGGAGCTCAAAATAATTAATCTACAGCACCCAAAAAGCATGGCAAAGGACTTGAACACAAACTAGATATATAGTACAGCAACTAGGTCCAAATTGCACCCCCAACGGAGTCACGGATCAATAGCAATGATCTTGGACATATTGAACTTTGAAATAAAATTCTGGCAGCAGAATTTTATTGAAACTTTAGAGCAAAAGATAAACATGCTACAGCCACTCAAATGGACATGTGAGGACATGAATGGAAATACAACAACATATACTACAAGGAACAATCAAAATCCACCCCAAAACTATCATGCTTTGTCCTACAACATCACACGAACATGGCATCGGAACGTTACAGATTTCAGACTTAGTGAAATTTCACTAAGTCCTAAAACAGCAATATCATCATAGCACACAAAAGAGCATGTTTAAGTCACATCGAAACTAAACATGGCAAAGGGTAAGCACCTCATCAAAATACATATGACGGTGATCCCGAAACACACAAGCATGCTTCAAAGAGGTGAACACAACGATTGCAACGAGCTCAACAAGATGGCATTTCATAACAAGTGAAAACACAACATGTGAACATGGCTCTTTGCAACGATGATAACAAGGAAACAATAAATCTACCATGCAACCTATCACACACAACACGTAGTTCGTGGCAAGACGAACACGTGGACATGTCATTTGCATCGTTTGGACAAACGAGCTAAAAGTTATCACAAGTCAAAGGTGGCATGAAAATAACACATAACAGCAGTTTATATCATGATGCACTCTTGCAACAGCAAAACAAGTGTCAAGATGACATCTAACATGCATGACTACAACAGGAAAAACATAGAGGACATCTCCACGAACATCTGGACATGCTACACGCGCAAAACGGAGCAACAGGCACAAAGTTACAGCGGTTCAAAGTTTGCATTACAGATCAGAAAAAGAAGGGACTTAGGAGGATTAGGTCAACCTCTGGATCCAGATCTGATCCGGATGAACAGTGCGGACCGGTCCGGATGAACAGTGACGGCGGCCCTGATCTGTAGAAGTGGCCCGGGCGGCTGCGGGAGGCGGAGCAGGCCCGCGGGAGCGGTGGAGGCGGCGGCCCACCGCGCGGCTGACGAAGGCCCAGCGAGGCGGGAGCCGGTCGGCGCGGGGCGCTGGAGCAGTGCGGGAGGCGGCGGCCCAACGCGGCGAGGGTGGGCGGAGGCCCAAGTGGCGCGGCGGCCCGGCTGCGGTGGCGAGGGCGCGCGGCGGAGGGAGGGCGTGGGCTGGCGAGGTGGCCCGACTGGCCCGGCGGCTGGGAGGCGGAGCAGGCCGACGGGGAACTGGTCCCCCCTGGCCAGGCCGACGCGGAGGGATCGATCGGCGCGGTCGACGGTGTACGGGCCGGGCCCGCGGAGCGGCTCGGGACCCTGGCGCGGTCGGGCGACGCCCTCGCCTGGCCGGTCGAGCGGCCAGATGGCGATGGAGGAGCCGCTCGGGAGTCCGGCGCTGACCAGATCGAAGGATCCGGTCGGCTGCTGTTGCGGCGGCTGGATCGAAGGATCCGATGGATCCCGAGGGGATCTGGCAGAATTTCGGATCTGGAGTAAAAATGGAAAAGAAAAAAAAAAGGGGAGAGAGGAGGAAGAAGAAGGGGATGCCCAAATAGACTAGGGGGGGGTCTATATGTAGCAGTTTTAGACTAGGGTTAGGAGGGGATTTCGGGGCGTTAGGAGCCCTCCGATCGCGATCCAATGGATCCGATCGCGGGGATAGAATAAAAGGGCCTAGACGGAGATAAAAGAAAGCAGTAGGGGTATTTCCGGAACACGAAGTAAAGGCACTTCGGACCCACACGGACAACGGAGGAAAAGTCAACGGAGTCCAAACGAGACGAGATTTGAGAGGCGGGTTGCACACCACAAAACAACAACACACACAACAACCTCGCGGCACACCGGTAACGAAAAACGCCCGAACAACAAAGTAGGCCTACGGGACGTCACGGACACGTGAGGGAGCTCCGGAACACGAAACGGACAACGGGAAGGAACACGACGAACCGGATGCAACCCACAACACAAATGCAATGCAATGCACATGTCTACATGATATGAATGAATGCCACACACTCACACAACAAAACGACGAAAGCCCGAAAGACAAAGAACCCGTAATGGAAATAGATGAAGCCGGAGATATATTATATACCCAAAAGGGAAAGTATTACATCCGGGGCATTACAAACTCTCCTCTACTACAAAAAGATCTCGTCCCGAGATCTAGGACTGGAAAAAGGAAGGGTACTCGGAACGAAGATGATCTTCTCGTTCCCAGGTAGCTTCTCGGTCTGTGTGATGTGACCACTTGACTTTCAGAAACTTGATGGACTTGTTGCGAGTCTTGCGTTCAGTTTCTTCGAGAATCGCAACTGGATGCTCTCGGTAGGAAAGGTCTTGTTGAAGATCAATCTCCTCAAACGGAATCATGCGCTCAGGTGCCTTGAAGCATTTGCGAAGTTGAGACACATGGAAGACATCATGAACATTTGCAAAGTTGGAAGGGAGCTCGAGCTGATAGGCTAGATCGCCTCTTTTGCCAAGAATTTTGAAAGGCCCGACGTATCTAGGAGCAAGTTTTCCTTTGATACCGAATCTTTGGGTTCCTTTCATCGGAGAAACTCGGAGATAGACATGATCACCGATGTCGAAAGCCAAATCACGATGTTTTCCGTCATAGTAGCTCTTCTGACGCGACTGAGCGGCCTTGAGATTCTCACGTATGACTTTGCACATTTCTTCGGCTTCAGAGATCAAGTCATTGCCAAGAAGTTGTCGTTCGCCTGTTTTAGACCAGTTGAGAGGGGTACGGCACTTTCTGCCATAGAGAATTTCAAACGGTGCTTTGCCTGCACTTGCTTGAAAGCTGTTGTTGTAAGAGAACTCGGCAAATGGAAGACAATCCTCCCATTTCATGCCGAAGGAGATGACATAGGCTCTGAGCATATCTTCTAGGATCTGATTCACACGCTCGACTTGACCACTAGTCTGAGGGTGAAAAGCAGTGCTGAACCCGATCTTCGTGCCCATGGCGGACTGAAAGGAGTCCCAGAACCTTGATGTGAACAAGCTGCCACGGTCTGAGGAAATAACTTGAGGAATGCCATGTAGGGACACAATTCTGGAAGTGTACAGCTCTGCAAGTTGAGCTGCATTGATTGATTCTTTGACTGGAAGAAAGTGAGCGACTTTGGTAAGCTTGTCAATCACCACAAAGATAGCATCATTGCCTCGCTTGGATTTAGGAAAGCCAGTGACGAAGTCCATTTCAATGTGGTCGAACTTCCACTCAGGAATAGGAAGAGGTTGGAGAAGACCGGTTGGACGTTGATGTTCTGCTTTCACTCTTCTGCATACATCACATTCGTTCACGAATTGGGCAATTTCCCTTTTCATGCGTGTCCACCAGTAAGATTGCTTGAGGTCTTGATACATCTTGGAACTGCCAGGATGAATGGAAAGGAGAGAGTCATGAGCTTCTTCCATTATGAGCTTCCTGAGATCACCTTTGGGAACAACGAGTCTGTCCTCGAAGAACAAGGTATCTCTCTCATCAACACGGAAGCACTTATATTTTGGAGTGCCCTTTGCAATCCCATGTTTCACCTTCTTCACCATGGTATCACTGAGCTGGGCCTCACGGACTTGATCTTCCAAGGTAGGAGCAATTTGGAGATTTGCAAGAAAACCCTGCGGAACAACTTGGAGGTTGAGCTTCCTAAAAGCTTCACAAAGCTCAGGCTGGTGTGGCTTGATAAGAAGGCTGTTGCAATATGCCTTTCTGCTCAAAGCATCTGCAATCACATTCGCCTTGCCTGGAGTGTACTCAATGCTGGGGTTTTACTCTTGGATCATCTCGACCCAACGAGTCTGGCGGAGGTTCAGATGCGGCTGTGTGAAGATGTACTTCAAGCTCTTGTGATCAGTGAAGATGTCGACCTTTCTACCCAACAACAGATGTCTCCACGTAATCAGAGCATGTACCACAGCTGCTAGCTCGAGATCATGTGTGGGATAGTTCTTCTCACTTGGCTTGAGCTGCCGAGAAGTATATGCCACAATTTTCTTATCTTGCATAAGCACACCACCGAGACCTTGAAGAGAAGCGTCACAGAACACTTCATAGGGCTTGGTTTCATCCGGAGGAGTCAGAACTGGAGCAGAGACAAGCTTCTCTTTGAGGGTTTTGAAAGCTACTTCACACTCGGGAGACCAAAAGTATTTGACATTCTTCTGAAGGAGGTTGGAAAGAGGCTTGGCAATCTTGGAGAAATTCTCCACAAACCTTCTGCAATAGCTGGCAAGACCCAGAAAACTGCGGAGCTGCTTGACGTTCTGAGGAGCTTCCCAGTTGACAATTGCTTCAACTTTCTCGGGATTAACCGCAATACCGTCAGCTGAGATGATGTGGCCCAGGTACAAAACCTTATCGAGCCAAAACTCGCTCTTGGAGAACTTGGCATAGAATTTATGCTCTCGGAGTCGATCAAGAACCAGACGCAAGTGCTTTTCGTGATCTTCTTCATTCTTGGAAAACACCAGAATATCATCCAGATACACAAGCACGAACTCGCCAGTATAGGGGTTGAAGATGTAATGCATCATCCTTGAAAAGGTAGGAGGAGCATTGGCAAGACCGAAGGACATGACGGTATACTCATATGAACCGTAGCTCGTTCTGAAGGCCGTCTTGGGAATGTCTTCCTCGCGAATGCGAATTTGATGATAGCCCATTCGGAGGTCAAGCTTAGAGAACACTTTAGCTCCTTTGAGCTGCTCAAAGAGTTCGTTGATGTTGGGGAGCGGATACTTGTTCTTAATCGTCTTCTTGTTCAATGGCCGGTAGTCAACACAGAGACGCTCCGTGCCATCTTTCTTCTTGACAAATAAGACACCACAGCCCCACGGAGATGTACTCGGTCTGATGAGACCCATACTCTCCTGCTTATCAAGCTGCTTCTTCAATTCCTTCAATTCATCCGGAGAGAGCTTGTATGGACGCCGGCAAGCAGGTTCGGTGCCCGGCTCGAGTTCAATGACAAACTCGACCTGACGGTGTGGAGGCATGCCTGGAAGATCTTCTGGAAAGACGTCTTGATATTCATTCACCACAGGAATTTGCTCTATGGCATTAATTTCACCCTTATCATTAAGAGAGAAAAGCCGAATAGTATTATCCCTGGAGGCAAAGATAATCACATCTTCATCAGAATGAGTCAACTTGACTTCCTTTTGAGCACTATCAATGTGAGCATCGTGTTGAGAAAGCCAATCCATTCCGAGAATGAGGTCGATGTCAGAATGACCAAGAATCACCGGTTTAGCCATAAAACGATAATCACCCATGCGAATAGAAACATCCGGAGCAAATATCTTTGAATGCAATAGTTTGCCTGGAGAAACAACTGACAATTCTCTTGGCAAACTTCTGGTGACGATGTTGTGCTTGGATGCAAAAGGATATGACATGAAAGAGCAAGTAGCACCTGAATCAAATAACACTTTAGCTGGAAAAGAGTTAACTGGAAGGTTACCCAGAATGACATCAGACGAATTCTCCGCTTGTGCTGCATTCATCAGATTGACCCTTGCAGACTTTGGATCATGCCTGACAATCGCTGAACTCATAGGTGGAGGAGGTGGAAGACGCTTCGGATTCGGGCATCTGTTGGCATAGTGACCCTTCTGAGTGCATTTGTTGCAAGTCACTTCTGAGAGAGGACGGAACTGAGAGCCACTGGACTTGGAGCCTTGAGACTGAAACTGCTTCTTTGACTGGTTGCTTGGGTTGGGTGGGTGGGAGAAACCACAACCACTAGAGTTCTTGTTGTTGGAGTTGTTGAAGTTGTTGGAGTTGTTGTATGGAGCTCGAATCATTGGAGGAGGAGGAAGCCATAATTTCTGTTGTTTCGCAGCCAACTGAGACGATGAGGTAGAGTGAACAGCATCTCGAATTCTCTTCTTAGAAGCCTCCATCTTGAGCTGAGCTGCTTCTTGTTTCAAAGCCATGTTATAGAACTTATCGAATTCGTCTGGCTCGAACAAAGTGAGAGCAAGCTGAAGTTCATCTTTGAGACCTCCACGGAACTGATAGATTTTGCTCTTTGCATCAGGAACGTCTTGCTTTGCATAGCGAGCGAGGTTTTGGAACTTGACATTATACTGATAGACTGTCATGGAGCCCTGCTTGAGGTTGCGGAATTGCTCACGCATACCCTCGATAACACTTGTAGGAATGTGATGCGAGCGGAAATCCTTGCAGAAATTCTCCCACGAGATCACTTGACCCGGCCTTGAGTCTTTGTACTGCTGCCACCAGTCCGCTGCTTGATCTTTCAGTTGGAAGGCTGCAAACTTCACATAGTCATCTTCTTTCACGTTACTGCACTCAAAATGCTTCTTGATATCGGTTAGCCAATCTTCAGCATCAAGAGGGTCGACACAATAACTGAAAGCTTTAGGATTGTTGGCCAGGAACTGGTTGAGGGTAGCATGGTGCTGCTGGAAGAAGTTGCCTTGGTTCATTGGAACACCCTGATTAGCTTGATTAGCTTCATTAGCTTGCATTATCTGCATCATCTGCATCATCAACTGAGTGTTCTGAGCAGTAGTCTGCATAATAGCTCTCCAAGCCTCAGGCGGAGGAGGAGGGGAAGGAGGATGTTCTGGAACCTCTTCACCCTCTAGGTTGGCATTCGGAACCCTTTTCGGAGCCATCCTGTAAGAGATGACCACGAATCAGCAATTGATTGACAAAAGGAATAAGCTGAATCAATGGAACGAATTGCAACAAGTCTTCACAATAATCATTCGAACAATAAGAACGAATGAAATCATCCGAACAAGAGGAACGAATGAATTTCTCAGTTAATTGATAACATCAGTCTTCACGAGAAGCCACATAGGGATCAAAAGGATAAAATAAGAAAAACAACAAGGTACGGACAGGAACAAACACAAGAGAGGAGTTTCGTTCTAACATCTTTGTGCTGAAAGCATATGAACGCGTTACGAAAAGGTTTTGCAATCCCCGGATCAGCATAGCCAAGGACCCTTTAAGATGCAACTCCTGATAGTAACCTCGGTCATATAACCCCTTCACTCGATGTCGAACCCCGAACTCACTAA
The DNA here is from genome assembly GCA_902687465.1 of Secale cereale. Taxonomy (NCBI): domain Eukaryota; kingdom Viridiplantae; phylum Streptophyta; class Magnoliopsida; order Poales; family Poaceae; genus Secale; species Secale cereale. Next base: position 829,383,633 of record LR738710.1, on the reverse strand, counting down.
CCTGCATTCGTTGGAAGAATGCCTACGATCTACTGGATAAAACCCACCTATAGTTTTCCGAAAGATTCCAGTTATGCAATCAGGTGTTGGGGATACACGGGAAGCACCGCGCAATCAACTCTAACCTACATCCAGGTGTATCCATCCTTCAACACATAACCAGTCTTTCTCGGAAACTGTGTACCTCGGACCTTCGAAAAGCATCCACTATAACAAGCTATGGCAATACTCCCGAACTACCTCCCCAGTACTGGGTGATGTCGGGGTTATCTTGCCACTGGCCGTATAGGGGAGATTTTCGATGTCGGCCGTCTTAAGTATTTAGTACTGTCGCGATCTGCTTGTTACAATGATACCCCGACGCTCAACTCCTCGGTAACAGGAGGCATCGGGAACAATATCCTTGTCACAAGAACATAGAAACAATCCCAGAATACTCGCGGGATTCCTAAAAAAAATTTGTGCAAATTTTGAAGATAGGAGAGACAAGAGTAGACGTCAGGAGTCCTCACCAGAGAGAAAAGGGGATGAGAAGCAAAGAAATCCTACTCTCCGATATACTATAGGACTCAAAAAGTTTTCAGTGTGTGCCTAGACTCAACCGTCAACGGTTCGATCAAACAGTGGGGGCTCCTAGGTCGGAGAAGGCTCTGAATACCAACTTGTAATGCCTAGGATGGAGTTATACCTCCTACGTGTCGAGGCACGACTTAAAGGCATAAGTCCATCCTAGAATGATCTCAAGTTTGGTAATCTTTGCACAACTCATGTAAAAGAAGGGATAGTAAACTTGAAAATAGTTGGCTTACACTCGCCACGTCACAGAATAACAGTACAAGTCTCAAACATCATACATTAAGAGCACTACAACCCTCTAAGGGCAAAAGCCAAATGTCAAAGTACCAAACTCAGATAAAACAACCACAGGCGGATCGAATCCTAGTAAGAGACTCCACTACTGATCGTCCGGGTAGCGCACGTAGTAACGACTACGCTCCTCGTCGTACTCCCAATCCAGCTCGGTGCCATCACCTGGATAGCTCACAGCTGGACCTGCATCTGGTGTGTGAAGTAACTGTGAGTCACAGAGGACTCAGCAATCCCGTTCCCGGGTAACAGAACTATTTAAGCCTTTAGGTGAGGGAAAGGCTGAAGAAAAGAACAAGTCTGCAGCAGCAACTAGCATCTAGCTTACGCAAGTGAGAGCGAGAAGAGAAGGCATCGGCGAGAAGTGATCACGAAGTAATCCTAGCTACAAGCTCACAAGCATAACCCCTCCGTGTTCAACTCCCGAATCCCTATTCGGAAATTGACAGTCACGGAACACACGCTGGTAGTGTATTAGTATCATTGTGTCAAGTTATCTACAACCGGAATTAACAAGCTCCCATCTGCCACATAACCGCGGGCACGGCTTTCGAAAGTTCAAAACCCTGCAGGGGTGTTCCAACTTGACCCATTACAAGCCCACGATCCGCGGAGTCGCAACTCCAAAATGGGAAGACCCGAGTATCCTCGGAATCCCGTGCTCAAGATATACCGAGCTAAGGTAAGGCTAATCCAGCAAATCCTCCTGGCGTGCCGACACCCTGATAGTAGCCGTGCGTATCTCGTCTCAGGCCACGACCGGATGGGCGATCCCACAGGTTTTTACCAAACCTTGAGTTTCCTCGAGGTGGCCCCGCGTAACCCCCAGTTTGGACCAACACTCATGTGGAGCACTGGCCCGGGTTGTTGATTAAGAAAAGGGTTTATAACTCCCTATGCAAGTTTAGTTTGTTATTAGGCAAATAGTACCAATGTTGGGACTTGCTGGAAAAGACTTAGCACTTAGCGGTTTATCGAGGGGGTCCCATACACCCCAACCGTGTTAGGAACGCATAATCAAGGAACATAAAACCGGCTTATACGGATCCTAACGGCATGAGTGGAACAAAACACCAAGCAAAAGGCTTAGCCTTCCACCCTTGCCAATATATAGGTGATTTAATTTAAAGCATTTATATAGTGTGATATAACCCAACCAAACTTCAACATGGAGCAAGCATCTTCACTTCACCTGCAACTAGCAACGCTATAAGAAGGGCTGAGCGAAGCGTACTTAGCCAAGCAACGGTTTGCATAGGTAGGGTGGTTAAACATGACAATTGGTTACAAGTAGGAGGCTGACAAGAAGAACATGGTCATCGAGGCAAAACTATAGATCGAGACTACTAGCAATAGGCAAAGATAGTAATGTTATCGGGGTTCGGTCATCTTGCCTGAAGAGAATTCGTTCGGATCGTAAGAAGGGTCCTCGTGCTCAACCTCGTTGGAAAACTCGTGCTCAGCTTCGTTCCCGGTCTCAACTTCCGGCTCTAAACACAACAAACACACCAAGCACCAATCAACAAAATGCAATGCGCACTCGAAAAAACATGAATGCATGATGGATGCACTAAAGATGCACATGGAGCACGTAAAACATCACTCAAGCAAAACACCTCAAAACAAGATAACAAGCTGATATTATTAATCTACACAGAAAATCACCCAAGTTTGATATAAGATTCGCTGAAATCGGAGTTACGGGCTAAAAGTTATGCCCGAAACAAGATTTGAGCGAAAACTGAAAATTACAGCAACATAGCATCTTTGGAGCTCAAAATAATTAATCTACAGCACCCAAAAAGCATGGCAAAGGACTTGAACACAAACTAGATATATAGTACAGCAACTAGGTCCAAATTGCACCCCCAACGGAGTCACGGATCAATAGCAATGATCTTGGACATATTGAACTTTGAAATAAAATTCTGGCAGCAGAATTTTATTGAAACTTTAGAGCAAAAGATAAACATGCTACAGCCACTCAAATGGACATGTGAGGACATGAATGGAAATACAACAACATATACTACAAGGAACAATCAAAATCCACCCCAAAACTATCATGCTTTGTCCTACAACATCACACGAACATGGCATCGGAACGTTACAGATTTCAGACTTAGTGAAATTTCACTAAGTCCTAAAACAGCAATATCATCATAGCACACAAAAGAGCATGTTTAAGTCACATCGAAACTAAACATGGCAAAGGGTAAGCACCTCATCAAAATACATATGACGGTGATCCCGAAACACACAAGCATGCTTCAAAGAGGTGAACACAACGATTGCAACGAGCTCAACAAGATGGCATTTCATAACAAGTGAAAACACAACATGTGAACATGGCTCTTTGCAACGATGATAACAAGGAAACAATAAATCTACCATGCAACCTATCACACACAACACGTAGTTCGTGGCAAGACGAACACGTGGACATGTCATTTGCATCGTTTGGACAAACGAGCTAAAAGTTATCACAAGTCAAAGGTGGCATGAAAATAACACATAACAGCAGTTTATATCATGATGCACTCTTGCAACAGCAAAACAAGTGTCAAGATGACATCTAACATGCATGACTACAACAGGAAAAACGTAGAGGACATCTCCACGAACATCTGGACATGCTACACGCGCAAAACGGAGCAACAGGCACAAAGTTACAGCGGTTCAAAGTTTGCATTACAGATCAGAAAAAGAAGGGACTTAGGAGGATTAGGTCAACCTCTGGATCCAGATCTGATCCGGATGAACAGTGCGGACCGGTCCGGATGAACAGTGACGGCGGCCCTGATCTGTAGAAGTGGCCCGGGCGGCTGCGGGAGGCGGAGCAGGCCCGCGGGAGCGGTGGAGGCGGCGGCCCACCGCGCGGCTGACGAAGGCCCAGCGAGGCGGGAGCCGGTCGGCGCGGGGCGCTGGAGCAGTGCGGGAGGCGGCGGCCCAACGCGACGAGGGGGGCGGAGGCCCAAGTGGCGCGGCGGCCCGGCTGCGGTGGCGAGGGCGCGCGGCGGAGGGAGGGCGTGGGCTGGCGAGGTGGCCCGACTGGCCCGGCGGCTGGGAGGCGGAGCAGGCCGACGGGGAACTGGTCCCCCCTGGCCAGGCCGACGCGGAGGGATCGATCGGCGCGGTCGACGGTGTACGGGCCGGGCCCGCGGAGCGGCTCGGGACCCTGGCCTGGCCGGTCGAGCGGCCAGATGGCGATGGAGGAGCCGCTCGGGAGTCCGGCGCTGACCAGATCGAAGGATCCGGTCGGCTGCTGTTGCGGCGGCTGGATCGAAGGATCCGATGGATCCCGAGGGGATCTGGCAGAATTTCGGATCTGGAGTAAAAATGGAAAAGAAAAAAAAAAGGGAGAGAGGAGGAAGAAGAAGGGGATGCCCAAATAGACTAGGGGGGTCTATATGTAGCAGTTTTAGACTAGGGTTAGGAGGGGATTTAGGAGCGTTAGGAGCCCTCCGATCGCGATCCAACGGATCCGATCGCGGGGATAGAATAAAAGGGCCTAGACGGAGATAAAAGAAAGCAGTAGGGGTATTTCCGGAACACGAAGTAAAGGCACTTCGGACCCACACGGACAACGGAGGAAAAGTCAACGGAGTCCAAAAGAGACGAGATTTGAGAGGCGGGTTGCACACCACAAAACAACAACACACACAACAACCTCGCGGCACACCGGTAACGAAAAACGCCCGAACAACAAAGTAGGCCTACGGGACGTCACGGACACGTGAGGGAGCTCCGGAACACGAAACGGACAACGGGAAGGAACACGACGAACCGGATGCAACCCACAACACAAATGCAATGCAATGCACATGTCTACATGATATGAATGAATGCCACACACTCACACAACAAAACGACGAAAGCCCGAAAGACAAAGAACCCGGAATGGAAATAGATGAAGCCGGAGATATATTATATACCCAAAAGGGAAAGTATTACATCCGGGGCATTACATAGATCTGAAAGTATATGATAGAAAAATAGACCCGGAGCCGTAGATTTCACTAGTGGCTTCTCTCGAAGAAATAGCAACGGTGGGTGAACAAATTGCTGTTGTGCAATTGATAGAAAAGCAAATAATTATGATCCAATACAATGATCATGTATATAGCCATCACGTCGAAGATTAGTAGACCGACTCCTGCCTGCATCTACTACTATTAATCCACACATCGACCGCTATCCAGCATGCATCTAGTGAATTAAGTTCGTGGAAAAATGGATTAATGCAATAAGAACGATGACATGATGTAGACAAGATCTTTTCATATAGGAATAGACCCCATCTTTTTATCCTTAATAGCAACGAGACATGTGTGCCTTGCTGCCCCTTCTGTCACTGGGAAAGGACACCGCAAGATCGAACCCATTACAAAGCACATCTTCCCATTGCAAGATAAATAGATCAAGTTCGCCAAACAAAACCCAAATATCGGAGAAGAATTACGAGGCTATAATAATCAAGAATGGATATTAAACCGATGCAAATCTGATCATAAACTACAATTCATCGGATCCCAACAGACACACCGCACAAAGTCATTACATCAAATAGATCTCCAAGAGACCATTGTATTGAGAAACAAAGAGAGAAGAAGCCATCTAGCTACTACCTACGGACCCGTAGGTCTGAGGTGAACTACTCACGCATCATTGGAGAGGCACCAATGAGGATGATGAACCCCTCCGTGATCGTGTTCCCCTTTGGCGGAGTGCCGGAAAAGGGCTCTAGATTGGGTCTCATGGTTCTGGAACTTGCGGCGCCTGGAATAAAATTTCGTCGACTCCCTTAGGGTTTCTAGAATATTGGGGTATTTATAAAGCAAAGATGCGATGCGGGAGGCCACTGAGGTGGGCACAACCCACCTGGGCACGCCAAGGGGCCCAGGCACGCCCTGGTGGTTGTGCTCCCCTCTGAGCCCCCCTCTGGTACTTCTTCAGTCCATCCCGTGTCTTCTGGCCCAGAAAAAATCTCCAAAAAGTTTCGCTGCATTTGGACTCCGTTTGCTATTGATTTTCTGCGATGTAAAAAAACAAGCAGAAAACAGCAACTGGCACTAGGCACAATGTCAATATGTTAGTCCCAAAAAATGATATAAAATGATTATAAAATGGTTGTAAAACATGCAAGAATGATAATATAACAACACAGAACAATAAAAATTATAGATACGTTGGAGACGTATCAACAGATAGCTAACATGCTGCGTGAAGAGGAACTTAGATGGTACCAACATTCTAACTCTGAGTTTATCCTGAAAGGCGATTCGAATACTAGATATTTCCATGGAGTCGCCAATGGCAGACACAGGAAGAAAATTATTCATTCCGTACAACAGGACGAGGGCACGATTGAGGGGCATGAGCAACTTAAATCGTATATCACTATTTATTATAAAAATCTGTTCAGAGCCCCAGAGGAAGGAAACTTCTCGATGGATGAGTCCCAAGCAGATAACACCCCCTAGGTCTCTGATGAGGAAAACAGCCTTCTAACAGCCCCATACTCAGAGGAGGAAGTTAGAAAGGCAGTTTTGCTAATGGAGCGTAACAAAGCCCTGGGTCCGAATGGTTTCCCCGCTGAGTTCTATCAGAACTTCTGGGAAGTCATCAAACCAGATCTCCTACTTTTGTTTAGTGATCTTCATGCTGGCCAACTTGAATTGTTTCGCTTAAACTTCGGTGAGACCATTTTACTACATAAGGTTAATGAGGTTGAAAGGATACAACAATATAGACCAATTTTCCTCCTTAATGATAATTTTAAAATATTCACGAAGGTTGCAACTATAAGGCTAAATTCGGTTGCTGAACATGTGGTTCGACCTTCACATACCGCTTTTATGCAAGGCAGACACATCGTAGAAGGAGTTGTTATCCTTTATGAAACAATCCATGAATTACACCACAAAAAAGCTGAATGGGGTGGTGCTCAAAATATACTTTGAAAAAGCTTATGACAAAGTCAAGTGGCCCTTTCTTCAACAGACTCTCAGAATGAAAGGATTTTCTGCACAGTGTCCATAACTTTGTTTCTAGAGGTAGTTTTGCTATTAAGATCAATGATGATGTCGGACACTATTTCCAAATGAAGAAGAGATTGCGACAAGGTGGCTCGTTATCGCCCATCCTCTTTAATATAGTGGCAGATATGCTAGCGGTCATGATTGAGCGTGCCAAGGTTGATGGCCAAATTGATGGGGTAGTAAATCACCTAGTTGATGGTGGTCTCTCTATACTTCAATATGCCGATGATACGATTCTCTTCATGGATCATGACCTCGAGAAAGCGAGAAATATGGATTTTATCAGCATTCGAGCAACTCACTGGTCTCAAGATCAATTTTCATAAAAATGAATTGTTTTGCTTTGGCGACGCTCAAAACGAGGCCCACCTGTACACTGAACTATTCGGATGCGGGTTGGGCTAGTTTATGATCACATATTTGGGGATACCGATACATTATCGGAGGCTCACAAATGCTGAATGGAAACACGTTGAGGAGAGATTGCAAAAAAGAGTTAGCAGTTGGAAAGGTAAACTATTGTCTCTAGGTGAAAGATTGGTCCTCATAAATTCAGTACTAAGTAATATGGTATTATATATGATTTCCTTCTTCCAGTTGCCGAAAGGAGTCTTACATAGATTGGATTATTTTTTATTAAGATTCTTTTGGTAAGGAGATAGTGAGAAAAGGAAATATCGACTGGCTAAATGGAGTGTAGTTTGCCGTCCCAAAGACCAAGGCGGGTTGGGCATTCATGACCTTGAGGTTAAGAATAGGGCCCTCCTCGGTAAATGGTTGTTTAAATTACTGACAAAAGATGGTGTATGGCAAACCCTCCTAAGGAGGAAATATGTGCATTCAAAGGTGGTATTCCAAGTATACTGGAAGCGTGGGGATTCCCATTTTTGGGCAGGTCTAATGGCTACGAAGAAATATTTCTTTGGCTATGGATACTTCGCGATTAAGGACGACTTGAAAAATTAGATTCTGGGAGAACAAGTGGCTAGGAGATACCACACTCCGGGAACAATATTCAGTTATATACAACATTGTGCGCCACAAGGGTGATACTATTGCCATGGTAATGGAATCATTTCCGCCAAATGTGACATTCAGGAGAGATTTAATTGGACCCATACTACAATCATGGAACATCCTGCTCCAGCGGTTGTCCATGGTACAATTGTCACATGGGTCTGATGTTTTCCGATGGTACCTCCATGGGAATGGACAATTCTCAGTGGAGTCAATGTATAAAGCGTTAATCCAGTCTGATGTGCCAGTTGATAATAACAAGAAGATCTGGAAGATGAAGATGCCTCTTAAGAATAAAATCTTTGCATGGTATCTTCATCGCGAAGTCATTCTTACTATAAATACAACCTTATTAAGATAAATTGGCATGGTAGTCCGCAATGTGCCTTTTGTCACCATGATGAGACAATAAAATATTTGTTCTTCCAATGCAAATTGGCTCGTTCTATATGGTCAGTCATCCAGATAGCTTTTGACTTGTATCCTCCTTGTAGTGTTGCTAATGTATTTGGCAACTGGTTACATGGGATTAATCATAGATTTAGAACTTTTCTTAAGGTGTGAGCGCTTGCCGTTATTTGGTCGCATTGGCTATGTAGAAATGATAAGGTTTTTAATGATAAAAGTACTTATTCAATGCAGGTTATCTATAGATGTACTTGGACTCTTTGTTTATGGTCCTCTCTACAATTCGTGGAGAATCGAAACCTGTTTACAGAGATGTGTACACGATTGAAGGTTACGACGAGGGATACTTTTACCCAACATGGGTAGGAGCATGATCTTAGAATTAGCCCACCTCCGCTTTAGGCGTTATACAGACTCTACATGTTTCTTTGTATTTCGCCTTTTTTTATTCTTCGTTTGTACAAGAGGACTTTTTGGCTGTGTGCATCTTAGTATGCAGAGGTCGGGTGTAATGCTTAAACCTTTTAAGTAATAAAATGCCCATTTTCGAAAAAGGCTAGGGCTTGAGCTCGCCACCCATATTGGTTTTTTTTTTGTGGTCCGTGGTGGGTCGGGCCTGTCGGGCGGACGCGCCCAACCATGCCCGGGTCGTCCCATATCCGCCATGTATTTGGACTGGATTTGAGGGGTGCCGGTCAGCCCAAGTGTTTGTGCGCGGTTTGAGAGATCCGTATGGATCAATTTTTTGTGACCGGTCAATGACCGGACGGTCTGCCTGGACGTTTGAGACGGATATGAGAGACCCGGGTGTAGATGCTCTTAATGTGGCTGGCTTGCCTAAATCATCACAAAATCGAACATTAACTTGCTATGAACTACCAAGAGGTACCAGAGTCACTGATCTAAGATGAAACCTGAATCAGTTTGCAATGCCACTGCTGCCACTAACTGCCGGTACTCTGTTCTAACATTTGACATTGATAATACTTGGCAAGCCAACAATTGGCAATATCAAAAGTTGTCAAACATTGGCAACTTCTTGTGAGATTGGCTAGTAAACATGGTGGCCAATCAAGCATTAGCCAATATTTGGCATTTGCCAAATGTTGGCAAGCCAATTTTTGGCATCAAACCAATTATGCTTGTTCATGCTAATTCCTTCAGATGGGAATTTTTTTTCTGCAGAGCTCGAAACAATCATCTTGTCTGGAAGGCCGGTGCCAAACAATTATGTGCCTACCGCATCCGGATACATGCCCCAATAAGTGAAGACCTTGGACCACATTGAATTGACATGCGTCTTCAGAAGAACGGTATGGAGGACCTTGTGCATCACGATCGGCAAATCATTCTAGATGCCCACGGCATATGATACATTGGCAGGTTTGTGCACGGACAAGCCAAAGAACATGCGTGTCATCTTAACCTTAGTATTATGGGAGCTCCGGAGGCATCATAATGCCATCGTGTTTGATGGCGTCTCTCTCTTGCTTGATGGGCACATTTGAGAGGATAGTGGCAGAAGGGAACCCCCGGCATCGTACTGGATTGCTTAAAGGGAGACTGGATCGGCATAGCAGCGGAGCTATTAAGGTGGGCGAGAGGCAAGTAGTCCTAAATTATTTCCTTCTCCGTGTAGACGTGGGAGCTTGGCTCATGATGTACTCCCAACGTTTCTTATTAATCTGCATATAAGATTTGGTCAAAGTCAAACTTTGTAAAGTTTGACAAACTTTATAAGAAAAAATATCAACATCTACATTACTAAAGTTATATGTTATAAAAATTGATTTCATCATGCATCTAATAATATGGATTTTATAGTGTGAATGTTGATATCTTTTCCTACAAAGCTCATTTGCAGCGTTTCTGCTCCCGAGCTCATTTGCACCCTCCTGACGAAAAAAAATCAAAACAAATACTAAAAAAAATTCAGAAAATTCAAAAAAAAAGTTTGTGTGATAGATACGTTTATGTGTGAAACAAATACTAAAAAAAATCAGAAAATTAAAAAAAAGGTTTGTGTGATAGATAAGTTTATGTGTGAGGTGCGCTTCAAGTTTCAACACATTTGGACATCTGAGTAACTCTCAACAAAAAAGACAAATTCCGGGTTCACACATTGTTCTGATCCAATTTTTTTTTCGAGAGCTGATCAGATGTCCAAATAAGTTCCAATTTGGAGCGAACCTCGCACACAAAAAAATGTTTTTTTTATAATTTTTTTAGTATTTGTTTTGATTTTTTTTCTGGCCGGGTGCAGATGAGCCTGGGCACCGAATTGAGTTTTCGTTTGATCAAAGCTTATATACAGACCAAAAAGAAAGGGAGGGAGTACTAGTTTATAGTATGTAACATCTATGACAGACTTGGGTGCTCTACCCATCCATTTCTATAAAATACAATACGTGCACTCCTGCGTATTCGAGAAAAAGTACGGAACACAGGATGGGAGCAAAGTCTCCCTGCTCATGAGCTCAAGCTTCTTTTTGTTGTTGCACAACTGATGTAGACTCAAGACGATTTAACCCGGCTGGCTACGATGAAATTGTCTGAGATTACCCAAGCATTTTGAACTATGCTGTTTGCTGAAACAACCATGCATCACACACGAAATAACTTCCCTACCAGAAGGCTATATAGCCACTACTGCTTCTAACCATCAGGATTCAGAGACGGGAATCCTCGAGTTCATGGCTCAACTCAAAGCAACAGTTGAACCCAGGGGCACCCCACCCTTACGCAACAGGTGAGGAGGGGGAGGAGGCGTGAGCTTTGGTGTACTCCTCCATCTCCCTCTTGTACGCTGCCATCCCTTGGGCGGCTTTCTCGCTCCACACCTTCTTCTCCGTGCCGCTCAGATCCTTCCACTTGACCGAGATGAGCGCGCTCAGCGTCGCGTTGCTCACCCCGGGGCGCTCTTCTGCCAGCTGCTTCCTCGCCTCCTTGCTGCGATGACAAATACGCAACAGTTTGTTTATCCATGCCACAATGTTGAATTGGGTACGACTACTAGTACAAGTTTATGTTGACAGGAAGAAGAAAATGTTCCAAACCTGAAGAGCAGGAAGGAGGACGCGGGCCTCCTGGGCCTGTTCGGGTCGGCGTTCTGCTGCTCCTTCTTCCTCTGACGCTTCTCTTTGGTTTTCTGATCAAAAACAAAAAATCAACACATGAAGCAATTTACATAATGTGCATGCTGATGGATATTCCATCTGGAACTTGAGGATAGATACCTTGATGATGTTGTCTGCCTTCTCCTTCTTCCTAAGAAGCTGCAGAGCCTCCTGCTTGAGGATTTTCTTCTGCTCCTCTTCTTCCTTCTCTATGCTCGCATTTTCCTGATAAAATACATCACATTAGATACCTTCTTTTCACTTATCAGAGCACTTGAACCTGAGAAAACTATATAAAGTACGATATAAATATGCTCTGCAACCAAACAATTTCCACACCTCAAGCTTCTTCTGCTTGTACACCTCCATCTGCTTCTGGTACTCCTCCTTCTGCTTCCTCGCAGCCTCGTCGTAAGGAGCCTTGTGAGCCTCCGTCATGCCCTTCCACTCTTCTCCTGTGATCTTGCCAATCTGCGAGAGAACCAAAATTCTTTTGTCAGATCAATGGACAAGCTAATTTCACAGGAACTGAAACCAGAAATAGCCACTCCATTACCTCAGGCACACTCTTCTTCTCGGTGACCAGCGCGGCACGCCTCTCCTGCGAGTAGAGGAAGAAGGCCGACATGGGATGCTTCGGCTTGGAGGGATCCTTCTCCTTCTTCCTCTTGTTCTTTGACTTCTTGCTGTTGCCGTCTCCCTCGGCCTCCTGCCTGAACTTGAGGTACTGCTCCAGCAGCTCTTTCGCTGTCCAGCGCATCTGCTCTTCGTCGAGCAGCTTCATCGCCTCGGCCTCGCGCTTCTCCTGGCCGACCACCTGTAGGTAGGCCTCCTTCTCCTGCCGGTACCTCTCCTCGTAGGGCTGCTTATCCTCGTTACTCAGGGTCTTCCATTTGGCGCCCAGAGCGTTCGAGACCTCCTTGAAGTCTGCATCGGGGCTCTTCTTGATCTGAAAGGACAGTAGACATTTCATCAAACACCTGACGGGCAAGGAGACGGAGAGAACATTTGAGGTTTGGTTTCAGTTTTCAAGGTTCGCACCTCGGCCCACTGGTCTTTGCACCACAGAATGTACGCCGGTGCTGGCTTCTTCCTCTCATTGCCGGCCTTGCCTTTTCCCTTCTTCTTCTTCTTGCCTTTGTCGTCTCCTTCCGGGTCCTTGCTGAGAAGAGACTGGACGAGAGGAAAGTTCTGCAGTTCGATTCAGATCAGACAAATTCAGTCCAAACTAATCACGGAGAATGCAATCTACCAGGTAAAAGGATTAAAAATAAAGTGAAGCAGATCGTTGCACGTTCATACCATGGTGGGCTCGAACACCTTGACGCGCTGCATCTTCTTGAGTTCGGCCTGGAGGCGCTCCTGCTGCTTGCCCTTGGTCTCGATCTCCTCCTCCTTCTTCCGGATGACCTCGTCCCGCTCCCGCACCATCTCCTCCGCCCTCTCCTTCTCCAGCCGCAGCCGCTCTAGCATCCCCTGCAGCTCCGTCAGCTCGTCGGCCATCGACGGCGCCGCCGCCTTGGCCTTGCCGCCCTTGGATGACGCCCTCTTCGGCTTCTGTGTCGAGGCGGGTGCCGTGGCGGCATCCGCCTTCACAAGGGAGACGTCGGCGGCGTCTACCTGGGCGGGAGACGTTCCCATCGGCTCGTCGGCCATCGACGGCGCCGCAGCCTTGGCCTTGCCGCCCTTGGATGACACCCTCTTCGGCTTCTGTGTGGAGGCGGGTGCCGTGGCGACATCTGCCTTTCCACTGGACACGTCGGCGGCGTCGACCTGGGCGGGAGGCGTTCCCATCGGCTCGTCAGCCACTGGGGACGCCTGGGCCGCCTCCGCCTTGCGCATCTTGGGCGACGTCCTCTTGGCCTTGTGCGGTTGCGGGAGGAGGGCGGCGGCGAGGTTGGCCCTTCCGGCGGAGATGTTGACGTCGCTGTCGAGCACCGGCGCGAGGGCCTTGCGGCTCCGGCCGCTCCTCCTGGCCTCTGAAGCCGCGGTCGCCATGGGATCGATCCGAGGAGAGAGATGTGGATGCGTGCGGGGATGGGGAATTGGGGGATGGATTGGTGGGTGATCTGATTCGTCCAGATTTATAAGGGGTTAAAGGGGTTAACGGTCACAATTTTCAAATTTTGAATGCTCGTTAACTTGGAAGGTGACGTGTCCGCGTTAGCGGTGACGGAGGGACGCCGCTACGGACCTACCGTAGTTCATTGGTCCAATTCAAATCGTGTCCAGCTAACCGGCCGACCTCCTCTTTGGCTAGCGACGGAACCCTAGCCGCCGTCGCCCCCGCCAAGAGAACAAACTCTTCCAACACCGTCTTCCCGCGGCTCCCCTTCGTCGGCGCCCTCTTGGTCGTCGGTGGTGAGGGCGAAAATGCTCCACTGACGGACGGCACTTACAGAAACTCTCCTACGGACAGATTTGGCAGAGTCTAATTCACCCCTCCCCCCCTGAATTTCAGGTGTGGGGCCCTCCCGTCCCCAATCTAATGATGCCACTTTCATCTGTAACCTCCCATCAGTAGAAAAACGACGGTAAGTGTAGCATTGCTCGTGGTGAGGGGGGTCGCCGGATCCCGCGCGTGTGGATCCGCTTTAGGTTTTAGGACCCTAGTAGCTTAGGTTTTTGGATCGTTTGATGTTTTTGATTTCGGCGATGGCGATACGATGCTGAATAAAACAAACACTGGATTGTTATCCAGCAAGACGATCGTCTTTGGAGTATGTACAGCCGGACTTGGCAAATCTGACCCCTCAAACGTTCGCGAATGCACCCAGACACACCCACGGGCGCATCCGGACGGCCCCTCATATTTCGTTTCGAGCATCCACATATCTCAAATCCGCACTCTCAAATCCATGCAAATACATGCACGTCGATCATGCAACTCAATGTCTCACGTAGATAGCTATTGTTCGTATCAAGCATACATAGCATTTACAAAAAAATATTTAAGTGCCAAACTCAAGCATTGCCTCATTGGTTGCCATTGTGGATCCACATGTGCTCCACAAGATCATTGAGTAGCTGCGTGTGCACCTGCTGATCTCGAAGATTCTGATGTATATGCAGAAAGTTCATAAGCTGAGCCGCATCTTGTTCTTTCGGGATTTCAACTTATTCTCCGGATGCTTTGAAATCATGGGTTTGGGCTACACCATTGATGTCTCTTAGATGCATTGGTATTTCCCCAAGGAATAAGAGAGGATGCAACACAACAACGGTAAGGTATTTTCCTCAATGATGAGACCAAGATAATCTAACCAGTAAGAGAACCACGCAACACTATTGGTTATTGACCAGAGAGGTGTCTCGGTCATGTCTACATAGCTCTCGAACCCGTAGGGTCCGCACGCTTAAACGTTCATTGACGATATAGTATTACATGAGTTATGTATGTTGGTGACCGAATGTTGTTCGGAGTTCCGGATGAGATCACAGACATGACGAGGAGCTCCGGAATGGTCCGGAGGTAAAGATTTATATATGGATAGTAGTGTTTGATCTTCAGAAAGGTTCCAGAATTCATCGAAAGAGGTTTCGGATGTTTCCCGGAGTGTTTGGGTATGAGAACACTTTATTTGGGCCAAAGGGGAAAGCCCATGAGGCTTTTGGAAAGTGCAAAAGGGAGTTTTGCGGAGACCAGAGGCTAGACGCCGGGAACCCTGGCGTCTAGGGGGTAGATGCCGAGAACCCTGGCGTCTACCCTAGGAGTCCGAGTATGACTCTTGCCTTTCGGGCAAAACCGACTTTGAGGAGGCTTTTGCTCCAAGTTTCGACCCCGGGACTCAACATATAAATAGAGGGGCAGGGATAGCACCCAAGACACATCAAGATACACCAAACCGTGTGCCGGCAACCCTGACCCTCTAGTTTATCCTCCACCATAGTTTCTGTAGTGCTTGGCGAAGCCCTGCGGAGATTGTTCTTCATCACCAACCGTCACCACGCCGTCGTGCTGCCGAAACTTATCTACTACTTCGCCCGTCTTGTTGGATCAAGAAGGTGAGGACGTCATCGAGCAGAACGTGTGCTGAACGCGGAGGTGTCGTACGTTCGGTGCTTGATTGGTTAGATCGCGAAGAAGTTTGACTACATCAACCGCGTTACTAAACGCTTCCGCTTTTGGTCTACGAGGGTACGTAGACTTACTCTCCCCTCGTTGCTATGCATCTCCTATATATATAGATCTTGCGTTAGCGTAGATTTTTTTTTTTGAAATTGCATGCTACGTTTCCCAACAGGCAACACATACCTCACAGGGATGGAGACATATGTTCACTATTGGGATGTGAATACTCTTCAATTTTTATTTCGTTTTCGTGAAAGTGATATGTTAAACTCCCTCTGTAAAGAAATATAAGAGTGTTTAGTGAACTAAAAGCTCTTATATTTCTTTACGGAGGGAGTACTTCAAAACAATTAAGAATTTAAGGGTTACCAGAAGATGGGTTTCAACTTTATGAAACATCACGAGAGCATGTTAACGTTGAAGGTTTAATTGATGTTATCCCAAAAAATTGTAACAAAGTTGTTTTAGTTAGGGCATCTCCAAGGCAGACCGGTAAACCCGCCGCAACCGCCTGGACCGTGGAAGCCATCCAACGCCGAATTGTATCGGTCCACGGAGTGGTCCAGACGTGATTTCTACCGCAAACCAGAGACAAACACGGTGGGGGGGGGGCTTTGCGGGAGTTGGACCGATCCCAAGCCCTCTCCTGACCATCATGGTCCACCCAAACCCCTCCTCCTGCGCCCACACTGTTGGGGAACATAGTATTTCAAAAAAAAAAATCCTACGATCACGCAAGATCTATCTATCAGATGCATAGCAACGAGAGCGGAGAGTGTGTCTACGTACACTCGTAGACCGAAAGCGGAAGCGTCTAGTGACGCGTTTGATGTAGTCGAACTTCTTCGCGATCCAACCGATCAAGCACCGTACGGCACCTCCGCGTTCAGCACACGTTCAGCTTGATGACGTCCCACAGGCTCTTGATCCAGTTGAGCTTCACGGGAGAGTTTCGTCATCACGACGGCGTGGTGACGTAGATGATGAAGTTACCGTCACAAGGCTTCGCCTAAGCGCTGCAACAATATGACCGAGGTGTGTTTCTGTGGAGGGGGGCACCGCACACGGTTGGGAGAGATCAACTGATCAACTTGTGTGTCTTTGGGTGCCCCCCTGGCCCCGTATATAAAGGAGCAAGGGGGGAGGTGCGGCCAGCCCCTATGGCGCGCCCTAGAAGGCCACTCCTACTAGGAATAGGATTCCAATCCTATTCCTAGTAGGAGTCCGCCAAGAGGGAGAGAGGGGGAAGGAAGGAGAGGGAGAGGGAGAGGGAAAGAGGGGTCGCGCCCCCCTCCCCTAGTCCAATTCGGACTCCTCATGGGAGGGGGTGCGCCATCTCCTGGGCTGCTGCCCTCTCTCTCCCCTAAAGCCCATTAGGGCCCAATACTTCCCCGGGGGGTTCCGGTAACCCCCCCCCCCCTCCCGGCACTCCAGTTTTATCCGAAAACTTTCGGAACACTTCCGATGTCCGAATATAGTCGTCCAATATATCAATCTTTACATCTCAAACATTCAGAGACTCCTCGTCATGTCTGCGATCTCATCCGGGACTCCGAACTACCTTCGGTACATCAAAACTCATAAACTCATAATACCGATCGTCATCAAACGTTAAGCGTGCGGACCCTACGGATTCGAGAACTATGTAGACATGACCGAGACTCATCTCCGGTCAATAACCAATAGCGGAACCTGGATGCTCATATTGGATCCTACATATTCTATGAAGATCTTTATCGGTCAAACCACATAACAACATATGTTGTTCCTTTTGTCATCGGTATGTTATTTGCCCGAGATTCGACCGTTGGTATCTCGATACCTAGTTCAATCTCGTTGTCGGCAAGTCTCTTTACTCGTTCCGTAATACATCATCTCGTGACTAACTCATTAGTCATTTGCTTGCAAGGCTTATTATGATGTGCATTACCGAGAGGGCCCAGAGATACCTCTCCGACACTCGCAGTGACAAATCCTATTCTTGATCTATGCCAACACCACGAAAACTTTCGGAGACACCTGTAGAGCATCTTTATAATCACCCAGTTACGTTATGATGTTTGATAGCACACAAGGTGTTCCTCCGGTATTCGGGAGTTGCATAATCTCATAGTCATAGGAACATGTATAAGTCATGAAGAAAGCAATAGCAGTAAAACTAAACGATCATAGTGCTAAGCTAACGGATGGGTCTTGTCCATCACATAATTCTCCTAATGATGTGATCCCCTTGATCAAATGACAACTCATGCCTATGGTTAGGAAACATAACCATCTTTGATCAATGAGCTAGTCTAGTAGAGGCATACTAGGGACATATTGTTTTGTCTATGTATTCACACATGTACTAAGTTTCCTGTTAATACAATTCTAGCATGAATAGCCTCTAGGGCATATTTCCTTGACACGCACGTTCCCGCCCCGCACCAACTAGAGCGGCTGCTCGCCATTGAAGAGTGGACGCGACCTCTCACTGGCGCCGACATTGAAGCGGCACGTCCGTAGAGGGCGCCGCCCGTGACACGTCTTCGGTGTCCACGCATGTTCAATGTCGGAGACGCATGACTGGACAGGACGGGACGTATATCTACCACGCTCGTTCAATGCCCCGTATGTCCGTTTGCCGCCATTAAGCAGGCTCGCCGGTCGAGAAACTCACACTGGTGTCCCGCATTGATACACCTGGACAACTTGCCTCACTGGAATCCGCTATTTAAGGGTGGTCACACCCGGCTATCTCCACAACACAACACATCCTCTCCACATTGATGTGAGGTCAACTCGTTCTACGACGATCTTTCACGAAGACGATGGAAACCCACGATGAACACGAAGAACAAAAAGGGGAATCACGAGGGAAAACACTCAAGAACAAGTCCAATCACACATCCACTAGACAACCAAACACACAAGATCACAAGGTACACGAACAACAAAGGGAAAGATACAAGGTAGAGTTCATCTCCAAGAGGAGGTCTTGAATCCGCGAAGGATCTGCCCGTTAGGGGTCTTGAATCCAAGGTGTATCTTCTCTGTAGAAGGGCCGTGGTCTCTCTCGTGGAGTAGATCCGTAATGGATGAGCAAAACTCTAGTCTAAAATGAGCTATCACATTTGATAACCCTAAAATGGTGGAGGTGGAGGAGTATATATAGTCTAGGGCCACGAAGGGGTAAGTGAGGGGCAAAATAGGTACATGGGCCTCGGCCCGGATACATGCGCGCAGGCAAGGCCGGATGATCTGGACGGGGTCCCAGATGATCCGGACGTCGGGGTGTCCGGATGATTCGGACGGATTCCCGGATGATCCGGCTTCGGTGGAAGCCTTCGGGTGTCTTCGGCGCACTTACCCGGACGATCCTGGGGAAGGTCCGGATGATCCGGCTGGGTCTGGATGGACGTCCGGACGTCCGGCCTGACTCCAGCAGCCACTCTGTCTTCTTTTGCTTTCTTTCGTCTTCTCTTCCACGCTTCCCTCGCGGATGGTGTAGTCGTTCCTTGGCGCTTGCACTCATCCTTGACATTCGTGAAGCTCCGACAATACCTATGTATGCACATGGGAGAAGTGTCAAGTAGTAAACCTTCCTCGAAGGGGTCAAGTGAACACGTGTAAAGGAGATGATTCACCTTTGTGCGTGTGAAGTAGATGTCGCACATGTCACTTGCCAACAGGACTCTTGGCATGGTGATGTCCGTAGGATGCTGATGGCTTCTCGCCCCTCGTTGGTTACCCCAAGTGGAAGGTTGAGATGTAGCGTAGCGGCAAATTTCCCTTGGCAAAGATACCAAGGATCGAATCCCGTGAGACTCCGAGGGTCGACAAGTAGGTGTCAACGGCGCCAGAAACTTAGCGGTTGACGGGACCTGCACACAGATACAGATAACTTTGCTCCCAACGAGTACAGAGAGGTTGTCAATCCCTCCGGCCTTGTTGTTTACAAAGGATCAAACACAAGAGATAATAATGATAGCTATGACTGCAACTAGGAAATAAAAACAGGAAGTAAATAGAAGGTGTGATCAGCGGTGGTAATATGGACCGGGGTCCCATGATGTTCACTAGTGATGTCTCTCTCCCAAAAGACGATAAAACAGCAAAGCGAGGTAAACAAATTACAGCTGGGCAATTGACAGGATTATGTGCATAAACCAATGCTAACTATGCTGCAAAGAAAGGTAGAGGCTCAAAAGCATGTGCGGTACGCCAAGGCAAGTAGACCGAAATCCATCTGCATCTACTACTAATCATCCACCTTGAGATATCTATCCAGAACATCTCGCTGGTATTAAGTTGCGAATCCCACCCAAAGTGTAAACTCAAAGCAACAGACAACTGTATTAAAAGAACTTTGCGTAAAGTAAACAATCCTTGCACCCGCAAGTACAAGCACCGTTGTTTTCTCCCTTGTGGCAACAGCACATCCCCTAGACTCATGTTTCTGTCACTCAAGCTAGTCATCAGGGGGCATGAACCCACAATCAAGCATAACGCTCCCTCTTGGAGTTACTACCTACTACTTGGCCAAAGCAATAAACAGCAACGGAGAACATGCAAGAATTACTCAAGAACAAAGATATAAAAGAGGTGAATCAAATATATTACTCAAACACAATCTGAACATAGTCTCATAATCCATCAGATCCCAGCAAACTCAGCAGAGCAACAGCAGAAAGATTACATATGTGCCTTGATCATGTAGGGCAGCTCACGAGGTCTAAACCATGAAGAGCAAAGAGGGGAGGAGAACATCACATAGCTACTGATCATGGACCCATGGTCCAAGGTGGACTACTCACGACTCATCCGGGAAGCGTCCATGATGGTGGAGAAGCTCCCAGTGGTGGTTCTCCCCTCCGGCAGGGTGCCGGGAAGAGTTCTCCTGATGCTCCCGATCTTGGAAGCACTGCGGCGGCGGAACAGAGGCGAGATCGCGAAAAAGGGTTCTGTCCTCGAGGGTTTCGGGACGAGAGGGATATATAGACGAAGGGGGGCAGCCAGAGGCGGAGCAGGGGCCCCAGGCGCCCCCCTGGCGCGGCCAGGGGTGGGGCCACGCCAGGTGGACGCCTCGGCCTCCCCTGGCTCCCCTCTGGCCCATCTTTGGTTCTTCGCGAAGCTTCCTGTACGCTGATTTTTCCTGTATTTTTCCTGGAATTTTTGGAGCACTTTTAATATGGGGGAAACCTGAAATAGAAAAACAGCAGAAAACAAGAACTGGCACTGTGGTGCACTGAGTTAATAGGTTAGTCCAAATATGATCAAAAGTGTATGGAAGTGCATCAATATCATAGCAATATCACACAAAAGAAGCATGGAGCAAGCAGAAATTATAGATACGTTTTGGACGTATCAACATCCCCAAGCTTAATTCCTGCTCGTCCTCGAGTAGGTAAATGATAACAAGCATAATTTCTGTGGTGACATGCTATCAAACATATAAGAACTTTTAAGTAAAGCAATCAAGGCATGTAATTCAATTCAAGTCATAACAAGCAAGAGTCTATATTAGCATTGTAACAAGCAACATAAGAACATAAAGGTGCAAGAGCTCTCGCTGTCCGTGACTCGAATGTCTCCAAATGGTGTTTGCGTGCAAGAAAGGGGATAGGGATATACGAGAGAGTAAAACATAGATTTTGTATTGTTGAGAACTTAATCTACTAAAGTTTCACACTTGGTCTTCTTTGGAATCTTATCTTGACTCATCCCCAGACCACTAGCCAGGTACAAGTCAAAATGATTCACTCCCTTTCGATATTTTGAGCACTCATGCAATGGATGAGCGTAAGCAAGAAAGTTGACACTTAGGATGGCAAAGAGAGAAAAATGATGGAGGGAGAAGACAAAAAAAGGTGTGAAAGGCTCACATCAATGAGGACAATCATAGGCGAGAGAAAGCCAAATGATAGATATGATGTGAGGAGTAGGGATTGCCATGCAACGGATGCACATATGAGCTAAGGTAAGCTCTCCAATGGAACTAGTGGGGGTGCATCCAACTTGCTCTCTCAAGAAGACCTAGAGCTCTTTTGAGGAGGCTCGTCATTGGAATATACAAGCCAAGTTCTATAGTGTGAAGGTCCCCACATAGCTATATGCATGAATGATAATCTCTCTGGAGTACAAGGTATAAGATGAAGTACGAGTGTGGATCTCTCAAAAGGAATAGTAGTGTGCCCCCTTCTCTCTTTTTATTTCTTTTTCTCTTTTTTCTAGTTTTTTTATTTTTTTGTGGCCTCAATGGCTCTTTCTATTTAACTCTCATTTGTCCTCTTTGGGATCTTTTGATTTTGTCCTCTTTGGGATCTTTTCCTCACTTTAGGGGCAACACTCTATAAATTACAAGAAGTATAGAAGATCTTTCACACTTTACAAGAGTACTCAACATAAAGAAGATGAAACTATCATGATGTATGCAAATGTATGCCTCTGCCAGTGTAGCAGGATATGCAATGATACTAGCGCGTCTTGTAGCAATGATTAGGGCAAGGCCCAACTAGCATGCGGCTCATCGATCAAGCAAAAGCATGTATGACATGAAGATCAAGTCATGAGAAGATGGATGTTGCATGGCAATGTATCTCGGAAAGGCTATGTAAATGCCTTGATAGGTAGGTATGGTGGCTGTTTTGAGGAAGGATATAATGAGGCTTATGATGACAGAGCGTATCGTGCCAAGGATTTGGATGCACCGGCGAAGTATGCGCCAACTCTCAAGGTGATAAAGGGCAATGCACGGTACCGAAGAGGCTAGAAAAAATATGGCTAGGTGGAAGTGTCAACTTTCGAATACTCACATTAGTCCGAAGAACTCATGCACTTATTATCGGTAACTCTCAATATAATTGGGAGTTTCACAAAGAGACAAGTACCCCGAGGAGGAGTGTACGGGGGTTTGGTTATCCTTGCGCATCCTCGACTCATGGTACGTGAGTGTACTCTAATATTCGATCCCTCCAAAGATTAGTGATCCATCTAGTAGCTAAAGTTCTCAACTATTTTGTAGGTTTTCGAAAATAAACACGGATTGCCCAAAATACGACATCTATCACTAATAGGCTAAAGCTCTTGACACCAAAAGTTCAGACATTACTCATGGCAATACCTCAAAACTATTGCAAGTTACTACTAAAATTAAATAGCAACCTCAATTACCTACTTTAAGTTAAGACACACAACTCAGTGCAACAGGCAAACTCTCTTAACAAGATAAACATGAAAACTCAAGAGAGTTCAGCAACCAACTAAACAAAAGCTCTTTAAAAAGAAAAGCATGAAAACTAAGAGCTAAACATGACAGCAGCTATGGAAAGACAAAGAACACACACAGCAAAGATAAGCATGAAAATCCTATGTTGTGTTCTAGGTTGAAGTGGAGCGTGTTTCTCTCCCACACAAAGAAAGCTGGGTTCTAACTTGTTATGAACAGCAAGCCAAGCTAAAGAAAACTAAAAAAAGAAACTAAGAGCAAGACGCTCCAAGCATAGCACATAGCGCATGGAGTGATAAAATTATAGTGGAACGAAAGACGAACTGATAATTGTTGATGGAGAAGGGGATGCATGGGGGCATCCCCAAGCTTAGACGCTTGAGTCTTCTTGAATATTTCTTGGGGGTGCACGGGGGCATCCCCAAGCTTGAGCGTTTGACCCTCCTGAATCTTCTTTTATCATCTTCCCTCGCACACTTGAAAACTCCCTTCATACATAACTCATCATAATCTGATTAGCGAGGTTAGTACCCACAATAAAATATTTTTTCCTACTAGAAATAAAAATAATCTTGAAGAGCTACTGTTTATCAAGATTGCCAAAAGGTTTTTGCAAAGAAAAAGCAAGCTCAAGGTTTGCAAAACGAAGAACAGGCAAAACAGGACAGAATCTGTAAAAAATAGACCAGCAGGTAGTAAATAATTTTTTCGGGGCACTTCTGCAACTCAAATCAAAAAAACTCAGAATAGACGCTCGAAAGCCAATTGTATAGAGCACGCTGTCAAAAAAATTCAGATCAAAAAGATGATCTGGTGATTTTATTCGAATTTTTCTGTCCAAGGACAGAATTTGTTTTCTGGACAGCATGTCACAACTTTTGAACTTTCTTGCAATCAGAGGCTAAACTTGGCACAAAGCTGAAAAGAAAAGATACAATGATGATGCTACTATAGTAACAAACATCAAGATACAACAAAAGCAAAATAAAACCTAATTCGTTGTGGGATGCCTCCCAAAAGCGCTTTCTTTTATGCCTTTAAGCTAGGCATGATGCAAAAAGAGAAGATCAAGTTTTATCAAGAGTAAGAGAATAGCTAGCCCATGTAACGGACTCAAAAGGCAACTTAATCTTCTTTCTAGGGAAGTGTTCCATCCCTTTCTTGAGAGGGAATTGGAATTTTATATTCCCCTCTTTCATGTCAATGATAGCACCAACGGTGCGAAGAAAAAGACGTCCCAAAATAATTGGACATGAAGGTTCACATTCAATATCCATAATAGTAAAATCAACGGGAACATAATTGTCATTGACAATGATAAGAACATCGTCGATCTTCCCCAAAGGTTTCTTTACGGAAGAATCAACAAGACGAACACCAAAAGAACAAGGATCAAAAGGTTTCAATTCAAACATATCATACATTCTTTTGGGGACAACGGAGGTACTAGTCCAACATCACATAAAGCATAGCAAGAGAATTTATTCAACTTAATTTTAATCATAGGATCCCAACTATCTTCTAGCTTTCTAGGTATGGAGGCTTCTACCCTAAGCTTCTCCTCCCTAGCTTTGATGAGAGCATTAGTGATATGCTCCGTGAAGGCAAGATTAAGTGTGCTAGTGTGGGGATCTCTAGACATCTTGTGAAGAAAACCAATAACTTCAGAAAGGGTGCAATTATCAAAATCAAGGTCACTACTATCAAGTAAAGTGGTAGTGGTGTCCTTTAGGCTCACTTGTTTGGTAGCTTCTATGGTCATAGGAGTTTCTTCTTCTTTGGTTGAGGTCATAGCATCACCATTAATAGGTCCAATGGGACTAGGACTGCATTGGGTGCTAAGAGTTTGGATATCCTCAACAACTTGAATAGTAACAACAGTGTGGTGGGTAGGAAGGCTCTTAATTCTATCTTCTTCCTCCTTTTCTCTAGCCCATCTCTCTTTAAGTTTAGCAATCATCCTAATGTTTTCATTAATTTGCACTTGAATAACATTCATAGGAGTGGTCTTCCTCTCCTCAAGAGGAGAAGTTCTAATTTTAAGCAACTCTACCTCATGGGCTAAATTGTCTACCTTCGAAGAGAGATTATCTAGTTTGTCTAGTTTTTCTTCTACACTCTTATTGAAGGCCTTTTGGGTAGTGATGAAGTCTTCAAGCATAATCTCTAGTTCAGAAGTGGAGTTCTTGGTGCTAGGATAAGCATTGTTGTTCCCATAGGAATTAGAGGGGAACGGTCTAGGGTTGCTACCAAAATTACTCCTATAAGCATTGTTATTGAAATTGTTTCTAGAGATAAAGTTCACACCTACTTGATCTTGAGCAATCAAAGAATTTAGAGGAACATCATGAGGATCAATAGAAGATTGCTTGGAAAGTAGAGACATGATCAAGTCAACTTTTTCATTTAGGGAGGAAATCTCCTCGACAGAGTTTACCTTCCTACCTGTTGGAGCGCGTTCGGTGTGCCATTGGGAATAATTGGTCATCATCTCGTCGAGAAGTTTCGTGGCAGCACCAAGTGTAGTTGACATAAAGGTTCCTCCCGCGGCCGAATCTAACAAGTTCCGCGAGGTAAAGTTCAAGCCTGCATAAAAAGTTTGGATAACCATCCAAGTAGTCAAACCATGAGTAGGGCAGTTCTTGACAAGAGATTTCATGCGTTCCCAAGCTTGGGCAACGTGTTCATTATCCAATTGTTTAAAATTCATTATGTTACTCCTTAATTGGATAATTTTAGCAGCGGGATAGTACTTCCCAATAAAGGCATCCTTGCACTTGTCCCAAGAATCTATACTATTCCTAGGCAAGGATTGAAACCAGATTTTAGCTCCTCCTCTCAAGGAGAAAGGAAAAAGCTTAAGCTTAACAATATCACCATCTACTTCTTTGTACTTTTGCATATCACAGAGCTCAACAAAATTATTTAAGTACAAAGCAGCATCATCTCCAGCACCGGAGAATTGATCTTTCATAACTAGGTTCAGCAAAGCAGGTTTAATCTCATAAGAAGGTGCTGAAGTGGCAGGTGTAGCAATAGGCGTGCAGATAAAGTCATTGTTGTTATGACTAGTGAAGTCACACAACTTGGTGTTCTCGGTGGAACCCATAGCAGCAGCAAGCAAGATAACTATTTTTGTGATTTTTGGTAAGGGACACTAAAGCAAAAACTGAAAGGTAAACTAACAAGACTAAAAAGCAAAGATAAAAGATAGCGTGCAACTCCCCTATCTTGAAGAGTGGAGTCCCCGGCAATGGCGCCAGAAACTTGCTTGATGGCTTCTCGCCCCTCGTTGGTTACCCCAAGTGGAAGGTTGAGGTGTAGCGTAGCGGCAAATTTCCCTTGGCAACGATACCAAGGATCGAATCCCGTGAGACTCTGAGGGTCGACAAGGTAGGTGTCAACGGCGCCAGAAACTTAGCGGTTGACGGGACCTGCACACAGATACAGATAACTTTGCTCCCAACAAGTACAGAGAGGTTGTCAATCCCTCTGACCTTGTTGTTTACAAAGGATCAAACACAAGAGATAATAATGATAGCTATGACTGCAACTAGGAAATAAAAACAGGAAGTAAATAGAAGGTGTGATCAGCGGTGGTAATATGGACCGGGGTCCCATGATGTTCACTAGTGATGTCTCTCTCCCAAAAGACGATAAAACAGCAAAGCGAGGTAAACAAATTACAGCTGGGCAATTGACAGGATTATGTGCACAAACCAATGCTAACTATGCTGCAAAGAAAAGTAGAGGCTCAAAAGCATGGGCGGTACGCCAAGGCAAGTACACCGAAATCCATCTGCATCTACTACTAATCATCCACCTTGAGATATCTATCCAGAACATCTCGCTGGTATTAAGTTGTGAATCCCACCCAAAGTGTAAACTCAAAGCAACAGACAACTGTATTAAAAGAACTTTGCATAAAGTAAACAATCCTTGCACCCGCAAGTACAAGCACCGTTGTTTTCTTTCTTGTGGCAACAGCACATCCCCTAGACTCATGTTTTTGTCACTCAAGCTAGTCATCAGGGGGCATGAACCCATAATCAAGCATAACGCTCCCTCTTGGAGTTACTACCTACTACTTGGCCAAAGCAATAAACAGCAACGGAGAACATGCAAGAATTACTCAAGAACAAAGATATAAAAGAGGTGAATCAAATATATTACTCAAACACAATCTGAACATAGTCTCATAATCCATCAGATCCCAGCAAACTCAGCAGAGCAACAGCAGAAAGATTACATATGTGCCTCGATCATGTAGGGCAGCTCACGAGGTCTAAACCATGAAGAGTAAAGAGGGGAGGAGAACATCACATAGCTACTGATCATGGACCCATGGTCCAAGGTGGACTACTCACGACTCATCCGGGAAGCATCCATGGTGGTGGAGAAGCTCTCGGTGGTGGTTCTCCCCTCCGGCAGGGTGCCGGGAAGAGTTCTCCTGATGCTCCCGATCTTGGAAGCGCTGCGGCGGCGGAACAGAGGCGAGATCGCGAAAAAGGGTTCTGTCCTCGAGGGTTTTGGGACGAGAGGGATATATAGGCAAAGGGGGGCATCCAGAGGCGGAGCAGGGGCCCCAGGCGCCCCCCCTGGCGCGGCCAGGGGTGGGGCCACGCCAGGTGGCCGCCTGGGCCTCCCCTGGCTCCCCTCTGGCCCATCTTTGGTTCTTCGCGAAGCTTCATGTACGCTGATTTTTCCTGTATTTTTCCTGGAATTTTTGGAGCACTTTTAATATGGGGGAAACCTGAAATAGAAAAACAGCAGAAAACAGGAACTGGCACTGTGGTGCACTGAGTTAATAGGTTAGTCCAAATATGATCAAAAGTGTATGGAAGTGCATCAATATCATAGCAATATCACACAAAAGAAGCATGGAGCAAGCAGAAATTATAGATATGTTTTGGACATATCAGATGCTCCGCATCATCCCCTCCACCTTGGGAAAGATCCGACCTCGGATCAAAAACCAAATCACCATGGGAAAGAGATGGCGTCGCTGTGTAGAAGTGGACGATCACCAAGTACTCATCATCTTTAAGCTCGGCATGGGCACTCTCCAATGTCGCACCGTCCATTGATTCCTTCAAAAGGAGCAAGGATAACAAACACTTGGAAAAACAAATGTGGTTAGTGTTAGTGCAAAACCAAGCATTCAAGAGGTGATTCACCCAACAAGTGTTGTCATCAAGCATAACATAGGGTGTGACAAAGGGTTGTGGCATAGCATGTAAGCACATCAATTGAGCAGAAGAGAAGATATCATGGGGCCAAGTATGCAATTGGGAGGTAGTGATGCAAATATGTGTGACAAGTGAATAAGCATCTACCTCATGGTCATAGCAAGCATGCATAAAGCGCTCAATGAAAGGTCTATGGTAGGCATAAGAATCATTCACAACACCAAGTAAAATGAAGTGTCTAAACACATGGGTCAAGTGCAAGACAATCCAAGCATAACGTTCCTCTTAGGGTGTAGTGAAAATAGTGTGTCACTCAACACAATAGAAAGAGTAATTGTTCAACATGTGTGAGGCAATCAAGTCAATCATGTGAAAAGCAATGGGACATGGCATATGTGAAAAGATGAGATTGTTGCAACCAAGCATATGATAGGGACAAGTAATCCAAGAATTGGATGCAACACACAAGGCATATATAACATGAGGCATGGCAATGTGGCTATCATGAATGAAAGCAAAATCACTAACATGTGCGCGATCAAGGGGGCCGAGATGACAAATAAGTCTCATGGTGCGAGCAACACATGTAGTATGATCCACAATATTCATGCTCATGGTTTTTGGGTCCTTGAAATAGAAGGATATCACCTTGAAAGCATGTCCTTGTGCATTCTTCACAATGCCGAAGCACAAGCAAGTGCGATGTAGAAGTGCCGTGGCAGAAGGTGGTTCACTCTCAAGAGCTCGAATGGTCAACTCACGTGAAGTGGAAGTCGACACGAAGTCCAAGTATCCTACACATGCACACAACAAAAGGAAGAACGTATGCGCATGGTAGATAAACACATCATCCATCATGATGGTTCTCTTCTCTTGCACATAACCATTAGAAGCACAAGTGCATGCATAATAGGATGCAACAATGGCTATGTTCATGGCACTAGGCATATGATGCAAAGAGGTAAGACAAGCATGCTTCACAAGTAATATGTCAAAATCTCCACATATATGCGAGAATGCTATGGGGGCAATCTCATTATCAAGACTAAGATCATTGTTGTACTCAATAC
The DNA here is from genome assembly GCA_902687465.1 of Secale cereale. NCBI lineage: Eukaryota > Viridiplantae > Streptophyta > Magnoliopsida > Poales > Poaceae > Secale > Secale cereale. Next base: position 829,354,646 of record LR738710.1, on the reverse strand, counting down.
ATGGCAAATCTAGCATGAGAGATACAACATATGGAGATATATGACAAGAAGCAATGGGAATCATGTGCAAAGCATGGCAATGGTCGACATCAACCGCATGAAATGAGCAAGTATGAATCATCGGTGATGCAACATAAGCAAGCATATCAATAATGTAGTACAAACTAGTGGAGCGAAGATGCAACACACTAGATGAGTTCATAGAAATCATGTCATGCGGGCAAATAGTAGGCATAAGCAATTCACACGACATATCACAAGCACGAGCACATAGCATGAACAAGGTATCATCATAGGCATTTGGCACAAAGAATACATGGCAATAACAAGAGAAATCTCCACCAAGCTTGCAAATACACATACAAGTAGTCGAATCATGGATCATGTGAATTGCAAAGCATGGGTCACGAATACATGTTAAAGGCATAGGAATGATCATATCATGCAAAGTGAACATGGCAAGGTGGGCATAAGAGATGTAATTGACAATAACCCATAACCATGTGAGTGCCATGTAGAAGGAATGCACGAAGTGTTTGCGCAAAAGGAGAGGTGGGAAAGACAATCCGCGATATCCCAAGTCATCGTTGCTCTCTAGAGCTCTTTTCTCCAACTCGTGCGTTTGTGAAGTTGACGAGTATGCATGGGTACCTACACAAAAGAGACACAAGCCAAAGAAAGTGTGTGCGTGGTAAATGTACACATCATCCATCATGATGTGTATGTGCATGTGTGAGTTAGCGCAAGATAAGCATCGCTTAAAGAAATTTTATGCATGGTATAAGAACATGTCATCCATCATGAATGAATAGTTATTGTGTATAGCATGATGTTGATGCAAATTGAGCATACAATTATATGGCACATCTATAGCATGTTCATTCATGGGGAGCATATTGTGCATATAAGGATTGGTATCATGCAATGGATGGGATGGATCAAAGTGTCCTCAAATGTATGAAGAAAATATGGGGGTCACCTCATGAGCAATATCGGAAGCATAATGTGGAGAAGTGGAACAACATCCAAAACAATGCATGTCCGAAGCAAGATAATCATGGCATGGCATATGATGGATATGATGCAAAGGAAGCATGTCAATATCATCAGAAGAAAACAAATGCCAATAACCATGGGCTTGTCATCTATGCCATAAGTACAAATTGGGTTTATTTTAATGGCATGTGCATAGTTACTACGAAGAGATTGCAAATATGACATATAATTGATCACATGCATAGCATATGACAAGTCAAGCGGATTATCAAACATGATGTGACCAAGAGAATTATCACATGAAATCCTATGCAACATGGCATCACAACTACTAGACTCCACATGGCAATCATCAAACTCATCATAAATGGGTAAATCATCGCATGGGGAAATCATACTAGAATGAAGCATGGCAATAGGTGGATCAACATCATGCAAGAAATCAATGTCAACATAGTCCACTAGTGGGACGAGAGCATCACCTTCACCTTTGTTACCTTTTTCATTCCACTCATGTGGTGTAGGTGAGGTGGGAAAGACCAAATGGTGGTCATCATCTTCATCTTGATGGAACCATGTGGGGGTGCATCATATTCCACCATGGCCATCGTCTTGTCCATAGGAAGGACGAAGTCGTCGAGGATCGGTGCGTCATCATATATGGGACCTAGCACCAAATGAGAAGACACAATAGAGGTAGAGGTCAAGTCGTTAGTGTTGAAAGTGGCCTCACATGACCTATCAACTATCTCACTCTCTCTATGTGGTGGCTCACTCACTCCCTCAAGGTAGGTGCACTCAAACTCACATATGGTGGAGTCACTCATCTCACTCAAGTGGTCGGGGTTGTGGAAGCATCATCCTTGCTCGTCACCATGTCGGTCGCCTTCAAAGCTTGGTCTTCGAATGGCTCCGTAGTCGTAGTCGTTGCCGCACCGTCTTGAAAAAGAGTCAAAGTAGACTTGGCATCATCAATGCGACAAAGAGGGATGACGATGAAGTCGAACTTGGGAACATCGTCTTGGAGCTCGATGGGCTTGGACATCATGGTGGTACTAGCCTCATGCTCGCCATCTTGGAGCTTGGTCTTCGAGAAGTGTGCTTGCGGTGGAGAAGCCTTGGCCTTCATGAGTTCTTGTTCCGCCTTGAGAGTACCAATGTAGTTGTCGTCGAGGGACTTGTAGTTCTCGAGGAAGATAGTCTTGGAGATATTGTTGTTCAATCCCATCATGAAGTGGAACTTCATCGAAATGGGGTCGTCCACGCCGGCTCGTTGCAAGGCAATCTTCATGTCCTTGAAGTACTCGTCGATGGACTTGGATCCTTGGATGGTGTTCTCCAATTGGTGCATGATACGTCTCCAACGTATCTACTTTTCCAAACCCTATTGCCCTTGTTTTGGACTCTAACTTGCATGATTTGAATGGAACTAACCCGGACTGACGCTGTTTTTAGCAGAATTTCCATTCTTTTGTTTTTGTGCAGAAATAAAAAGTTCTCGGAATCGCCTGAAAATCAACGGAGAATTATTTTGGAAAATATAAAAAATACCTGCACAAATATCCACACCAGGGGGCCTTGGGCCAGCCCACGAGGGTGGGGGGCGCGCCCCCCTGCCCAAGGCGCGCCCCCCTTGCCTCGTGGTCCCCCTGGCGCTCCACCGACGTATCCCCAGATCATATATCTTCCGTTTCGGGGAGAAAAAAATCAAGGAGAAGGAATTATCGCGTTTCACGAGACGGAGCCGCCCCCAAGCCCTAATCTCTCTCTGGAGGGCTGACCTGGAGTCCGTTAGGGGCTCCGGAGAGTGGAGATCGTCGCCATTGTCCTCATCAACCTTCCTCCATCACCAATTCCATGATGCTCACCGTCGTGTGTGAGTAATTCCATCGTAGTCTTACTGGACGGTGATGGGTTGGATGGGATCTGTCATGTAATCGAGTTAGTTTTGTTAGGGTTTGATCCCTAGTATCCACTATGTTCTGAGATTGATGTTGCTATGACTTTGCTATGCTTAATGCTTGTCACTAGGGCCCGAGTGCCATGATTTCAGATCTGAACCTATTATTTTTTCATGAATATATGTGTGTTCTTGATCCTATCTTGCAAGTCTATAGTCACCTACTATGTGTTATGACCCGACAACCTCGAAGTGATAATAATCGGGACCACTCCCGGTGATGACCATAGTTTTAGGAGTTCATGTATTCACTATGTGTTAATGCTTTGGTCCGGTACTCTATTAAAAGGAGGCCTTAATATCCCTTAGTTTCCAATAGGACCCCGCTGCCATGGGAGGGTAGGACAAAAGATGTCATGCAAGTTCTTTTCCATAAGCACGTATGACTATATTCGGAATACATGCCTACATTGCATTGATGAACTGGAGCTAGTTCTGTGTCACCCTAGGTTATAACTTCTACATGATGAATTGCATCCGACGTAATTTCCCATCACCGATCCAATTCCTACGAGCTTTACCTATATTGCTTGTCGCTTATTTACTTTTCCGTTGCTTATATCACAAAAACTACAAAAACACTATCGTTACTTTTATTGCTGCTACCGCCACTATCATATTACTTTGCTACTAAACTATCTTGCTGCAGATACTAAGTTTCCAGGTGTGGTTGAATTGACAACTCAGCTGCTAATACTAAAGAGTATTCTTTGGCTCCCCTTGTGTCGAATCAACAAATTTGGGTTGAATACTTTACCCTCGAAAACTGTTGCGATCCCCTACACTTGTGGGTTATCAAGACTATTTTCTGGCGCCGTTGCGGGGGAGCATAGCTCTATTCTTTAAGTCACTTGGGATTTATATCTGCTTATCACTATGAAGAATTTGAAGGACTCAAAAACCAAGATCTTACCCTCAACTACGAGGGGAGGTAAGGAACTGCCATCTAGCTGTGCACTTGATTCTCCTTCTGTTATGAGTAAACTTGCGACACCTACTCCTGCTATTGAATCTGATATGTCGTATGTTCTTGATGATGATACTTCTGCTATGTATGATGAAACTACCTCTATGCCTGATACTGTGCCACTAGGTGAATTTCTAGATGAACAAATTGCTAAGGTTAGGGAGAGTGCAAATGTTGATTATATTTATGAAAGTGATGATGAAACTACTCCCAATAGATATGAATTGCCTGTTGTGCCTGAGGATTATGTTATGGATGAAGAAACTGCTAGAGACTTTCTTGCTTGCAATGATAGATATGATCTCAAGAAATTATTAGCTAAGCTGAAAGAAAAGTCCTTGAATGCTAGAATGAAACATGGCCCTGCTTTTGCTACTTCACCTATCTGTGTGACTGATAAGGATTATGAATTCTCTGTTGATCTCGAGTTAATTACTTTGGTTGAATCTGATCCTTTCCATGGCTATGAGTCTGAAACTGTTGTGGCACATCTTACTAAGTTGAATGATATAGCCACCCTGTTTACCAATGATGAAAAAATTTGCTATTACTATATCCTTAAGCTATTTCCGTTCTCGTTAAAGGGTGATGCTAAGACTTGGTTTAATTCTGTTGATCCTGGTTGTGTGCGTAGTCCACAGGATATGATGTATTACTTCTCTGCTAAATATTTTCCCGCTCATAAGAAACAAGCTGCCTTAAGGGAAATATTTAACTTTGCTCAAACTGAAGAAGAGAGTCTCCCACAAGCTTGGGGGAGGCTTCTCCAGTTACTTAATGCTTTGCCTGACCATCCCCTAGAGAAGCATGATATACTTGATGTCTTTTATAATGCACTAACCGATGCTTCCTGAGACCACCTGGATAGTTGTGTTGGTTGTGTTTTCAGGGAAAAAACAGTTGAACAAGCTGAATTACTATTGAATAACATGCTAGACAATGAAAATAATTGGACACTTCCTGAACCAGTCCCTAAGCCAACTCCGAAGAAAAGAGGTGTTCTATTTCTCAGTCCTGAAGACATGCAAGAGGCAAAGAAATCCATGAAAGAAAAAGGTATTAAAGATGAAGATGTTAAGAATTTATTGCCTATTGAAGAAATACATGGTCTTGATAACCCGACACAGGTAGTAAAGGTAAATTCTCTTTATATATTTGATGAAGGTGATATTCCTCGTTATAAGTCTACTAGCCAATGCTTAGATGAGTTTGACAATTTTATTGTGAAACAAGAAAACTTCAATGCTTATGTTGGTAGACAATTACAACACACTGCTTATATGATTGAACGCTTGAGTGATTATATTTCTAGAGCTAAAGGTGAACTGAAACTCATTAGTATATATGCTTCTATGGTCACCACTCAAGTAGAACAAGTACTTAAGGCTCAGAATGATTTGCTCGATGAATTAAATAGTAAGAATAATGACTATGCTGTTAGAGTTGCAACTAGAGGTGGTAAAGTGACTCAGGAACCTCTGTATCCTGAAGGCCACTCTAAGAGGATTGAGCAAGATTCTCAGAGAGCTAATTTAGATGCACCTAGTTCTTATAAGAAGAAGAAAAGGAAAAATGATAGGACTTTGCATGCTTCTAGTGAACCTGTAGCAGACACACCTGAGAATCCCAACAATATATCTGTTTCTGATGCTGAGACACAATCTGGTAATGAACATGAACCTAGTGATAATATTAATGATGATGTTCATGCTGATGCTCAACCTAGCAATGATAATGATGTAGAGATTGAACCTGTAGTTGATCTTGATAACCCACAATCAAAGAATCAACGTTATGATAAGAGAGACTTTGTTGCTAGGAAGCACGGTAGGGAAAGAGAATCATGGGTTCAGAAACCCATGCCTTTTCCTTCGAAACCATCCAAGAAAAAGGATGATGAGGATTTTGAGCGCTTTGCTGAAATGATTAGACCTATCTTTTTGCGTATGCGTTTGACCGATGTGCTTAAAACAAATCCTTATGCCAAGTATATGAAAGATATTATTACCAACAAAAGAAAGATACCTGAAGTAGAAATCTCCACCATGCTTGCTAATTACACTTTTGAGGGTGGAATGCCTAAGAAATTAGGAGATCCAGGAGTACCTACTATACCTTGCTCCATAAAGAGGAACTATGTTAAAACTACTTTGTGTGATCTTGGAGCTGGTGTTAGTGTTATGCCTCTCTCTTTATATCGTAGACTTGACTTGAGTAAGTTGACACCTACTGAAATATCCTTGCAAATGGCTGATAAATCAACTGCTATACCTGTCGGTATTTGTGAGGATGTGCCTGTTGTAGTTGCAAATGTTACTATTCTAACGGACTTTGTTATCCTTGATATTCCCGAGGACGATAGTATGTCTATTATTCTTGGAAGACCTTTTTTGAATACTGCAGGGGCTGTTATTGATTGCAACAAAGGCAATGTCACTTTTCATGTCAATGGTAATGAGCATATTGTACACTTTTCGAGGAAACAACCTCAGGTCCACAGTATCAATTATATTGGAAAAACTTCAACTATTACTATTGGAGGTTTTGAGTTTCCTATTCCTATTATCAAGAAGGCATATGACATTCTTATTGTTGGGGACATACATATCCCCATTGAGGTAACATAATGTTATTCGAAAATTCTCCGGTTTCATGTTACTCGGAAAGAGTTTATTAACAAGACCTAATCAACCTTGTTAATGGATTCCTTTTGATGAACATGGGATAGGTGAATCTAGATAGCACAAACCTTCTGTACCCTCCTTTTACTTTCTGTTAATTAGGTTAAATAAAACAAAAATAGCATTGTCTGTCTGTTTCCAGACTTATCTGTGCAATAAAAAATATCCCGGAAATAAAAGTTCTCCAAATGCCATGAAAATGAAATATGATTTTTTCTAGAATATTTAAGAAAATATGGCACTGAACACACAGCGAGGGGAGCCAGCACATGGCCACGAGGGCACAGGGCGCGCCCCCTGCCTCGTGAGCCCCACGTGGCCCCCCTCCACTTATCCTTTCACCCATGCTCTTCTTCTTCCTCCCAAAAAAATCCCCAACCAGCTCAAACCCGCGTTCTAGCTCATCTTGCTGCCATTTTCGATCTCCTTTCTCAAAGCACCATTCACCAAACTGTTTGGGGAGATTGTTCTTTGGTATGTGACTCCTCCGTTGGTCCAATTAGTTTTTGTTCTAGTTCTTTATTTGTTGCAAATTTATGCTGCTGTGGTGACCTTGTTCTTGAGCTTGCATGTCAAATTTTCTTGGTCCCAAGTAGTTCTAATGCATGATATAGCCTCTAGGCACTTATAGGAGTTGTTGCTATCAATCTTGTTGAGTTTGGTTAACTTTTATTTTGAAGTTACTAAAAATTTCAGAAATTTTCAGAAAAGGAAAATGTTAAAAAGATTATTGAGGGGCTCCTCCAGCAAGAGCTCGGAGGAGAAGAAGAAAGAAGAAAATAAGAAGCCCAAGTATCATCTTCCTCGCATGGCAGAAGTTCGACCGTAGAAATGGCCGTGTAATAATTTCATGATGTCCGCCGGTATTCACGAAGACTTTTATTGGTTGGCGAATAATGCAGGCCTCACCGACTTCCTCAACGACCAAAAAGAGCAGTATCTCTTACTCACCAATATTTTCACACAAAGCTTTCATTTTCATTCTAGGAATACACCACCTACGGTGGAGTTTCGCTTATATGATGTGGTTAAGGAGATATCACTTTTAGATTTTTGTGAAATATGCAAAGTACCCTTCGGAGGTAGACTTGATGAACCACGTCGTGAAGACGTTGAAGGGTTTATTGATATGATAGATGTAGGAGAAACTAGATAAGTTTCAGGGGTAAGAATCACTAGCATACACTTCCCTGTTCTACGCTACTTTGCTTTATTCGCTAGTAGATGTTTAATTGGTCGCGGGAATAGTGGAAATCTCAGTGCCCCTGATATTATCATTTTACGCCAATGCTATGTTTCGAGACACAACTTTTAGCTTGGGCGTCGTCGTTGCCAAACGATTGAGTCTGAACCGTTCAAAGGGGCCCGTCTTTGGAGGCATCTTTGCTTCTCACCTTGCTGAATATTTTAATATACCTATTAGGCATCATGAGAAGGAAGAAAAATTGCTTGCCCCTGTTTATCTAGATTACAAGAGCATGGTAGCTCATGATTTTATTGTTAAAGACAAGAATATGCAGCTTAATTATAAATTAAGGTTTGATGAAATATATTGTGAAATTGTTACCTTGCCTGCACCATCTTTGTTTGAACTGTCCACAGGCAAGTATCTCATTGCATCAGATGCCTTCTACAAGTACTAGGGCCAGGCACAAGCTTCAGAGCCTGAGCTAGAACCACCACTTGATCCTTCCAGTCAATCTGTTTATGGGTGGGTGGATGAGCTCGCCAACCAGTGGCACCTAGAGGATGCATCTCAGTACACTGGAGGGAGTGGCTTCGATCCATGGCCATAGACCAACTTAGGCCAAAAGCCTAAGCTTGGGGGAGTACGTGTTTCTCACTGACTTACATTCATGTTCACACTTATTCTAGTTGTCGGTACTCACACTCTTTCACTGTACCATCCATGCTTAGCTTCATTTTCTTTTTCTTAGTCTTTTTCTTGTGTGCTAGAAAAACCCAGAAAAACAAAAAATATTAGTTGTAGCTTCTAGCTAGTTTACTTTCTTTGCTTGTAGTAGTAACTAAAAATGAAAACCCAAAAAGAATTCCTGTTCTTCTTTTACTTGTTGGGATCTTTCCCGTGTAAATAGTTTCTTTTCTTTTCTTTAGGGGTTGAGAGTAGAAGACCATGATTAAAATGCTTAGTGGCTCTCATATGCTTTGTTGTTGATTTAACCTTGAGCCATATTACCTTGTCTTCTCTCTTGTATTAAATGCCTGAAGATTCCAGCTTAGTCCAACGCATGTGCACTATTATTATTCTCCACACCGTTCTGTCGTGCGAGTGAAAGGCAATAAGGATGATACATGATGAACTAATTGAGATAAGAAAAGCTGGTATGAACTCCACCTCTCTTGTTTTTGTAAACATGATTGCTCGTCGTTCTTGATTTAGCTTGTTATGAATGCAACATGTTTGCAATGACAATTAGAGATCATAGCTGCTTATGCCATGCTTAATTAGCTGAGAGTTTATAATGGTCTATCTTGCGTGCCAACATGATATTAAAATGGTTGTGATGTGGTATGAGGGGTGGTATCCTCCTTTGAACGATTTAAGTGATCTGACTTGGCACATGTTCATGCATATAGTTGAAACAAATCAACATAGCCTTCACGATATTTATGTTCATGGTGATTTATATCCTACTCATGCTTGCATTCATTATTGATTAATTTTAATGCATGTTCATGACCGTTGTTGCTCTCTAGCTGGTCGCTTCCCATTCTCTTTCTAGCCTTCATATCTACTAAGCGGGAATATTGCTTGTGCATCCACCTCCATAAACCCCAAAGTTATTCCACATGAGTCCACTATACCTTCCTATATGAGGTATTTACCTACCACTCCAAGTAAATTTGTATGCGCCAAACTCTAAACCTTCAAATGAAATCCTGTTTTGTATGCTCGAACAGCTCATGTATCAACTAGGGTTGTCTATATCTTCCATGCTAGGTGGGTTATTCTCACGATGAGTGGACTCCGCTCATCATTCACGAGAAAATGGCTGGTAACCGGGATGCCCAGTCCCATGCTCAAAATCATAATAATCAAACAAAACTCCCCCATGGCTGTTGCTGGTTTGGACGGTACCCGTTGTTTCGGGCTAGCCGTGGAGTGTGCTTGTTGGTGGTTGGGAGAGTATAAACTTTACCATTTTGTTTGGGAACTGCCTATAATGTGTGTAGCATGGGAGATATCGAGATTCCTGGTTGATATGTTGACAATGAAAGTATACCGCACAAAATGTTATTCAATCTCTATTTAAAAATCGAGCTCTAGCACCTCTACAAATCCCTACTTCCCTTTGCGAAGGGCCTATCTATTTACTTTTTTTGCAGAGTCGTCATCCTCTTATCAAAGAGCACTAGTAGGAGAGCACCTCTGCCGTTGCATGTATTACTATTAATTTGCATTGAGTATGATCATGACTGGATCTCTTTTACCATGAATTACAATGTCTAGTCAGTCCTTGATCTTTAAAGGTGCTCTGCATTTATATTTTGCGGTCTCAGAAAGGGCTAGTGAGATACCATCCTATTATATCATGTCATGATTGTTTTGAGAAGTGTTGTCACCCAGGTTTATTGTTATTGCTCGCTAGTTGATTATGCTATTGATGTGAGTAGTCTTGAGACCTGAAAGTTACTGTGAATGTGGTTAGTTCATGATCTTGTTGAAAACTTGAATGCTAGCTTACATATTTACAACAACAAGAGCAAACAGAGTTTGTCAAAGTTTTTCTTTATCACTTTCAGTTTATCAACTGATTTGCTTGAGTACAAGCAAAGGTTTAAGCTTGGGGGCGTTGATACGTCTCCAACGTATCTACTTTTCCAAACCCTTTTGCCCTTGTTTTGGATTCTAACTTTCATGATTTGAATGGAACTAACCTGGACTGACGCTGTTTTCAGCAGAATTGCCATGATGTTGTTTTTGTGCAGAAATAAATAGTTCTCGGAAACGCTTGAAAATCAACGGAGAATTATCTTGGAAAATATAAAAAATGCCTACACAAAGATCCACACTAGGGGGCCTTGGGCCAACCCACGAGGGTGGGGGGCGCGCCCCCCTGCCCAGGGCGCACCCCTCTTGCCTCGTGGCCCCCTGGTGCTCCACCGACGTATCCCCAGATCCTATATCTTCCGTTTCGGGGAGAGAAAAAAATCAAGGAGAAGGAATTATCGCGTTTCACGAGACGGAGCCGCCGCCAAGCCCTAATCTCTCTCCGAAGGGCTGATCTGGAGTTCGTTCGGGGCTCCGGAGAGTGGAAATCGTCGCCATCGTCATCATCAACCTTCCTCCATCACCAATTCCATGATACTCACCGCCATGTGTGAGTAATTCCATCGTAGGCTTGCTGGACGGTGATGGGTTGGATGGGATCTATCATGTAATCGAGTTAGTTTTGTTAGGGTTTGATCCCTAGTATCCACTATGTTCTGAGATTGATGTTGCTATGACTTTGCTATGCTTAATGCTTGTCACTAGGGCCCGAGTGCCATGATTTCAGATCTGAACCTATTATGTTTTCATGAATATATGTGTGTTATTGATCCTATTTTGCAAGTCTATAGTCACCTACTATGTGTTATGATCCGGCAACCCCGAAGTGACAATAATCGGGACCACTCCCGATGATGACCATAGTTTGAGGAGTTCATGTATTCACTATGTGTTAATGCTTTGGTCCGGTACTCTATTAAAAGGAGGCCTTAATAACCCTTAGTTTCCAATAGGACCCCGCTACCACGGGAGGGTAGGACAAAAGATGTCATGCAAGTTCTTTTCCATAAGCACGTATGACTATATTCGGAATACATGCCTACATTACATTGATGAACTAGAGCTAGTTCTGTGTCACCCTAGGTTATAACTTCTACATGATGAATTACATCCGACGTAATTTCCCATCATCAATCAAATGCCTACGAGCTTTACCTATATTGCTTGTCGCTTATTTACTTTTCCGTTGCTTATATCACAAAAACTACAAAAACACTATCGTTACTTTTATTGCTGCTACTGCCACTATCATATTACTTTGCTACTAAACTATCTTGTTGCAGATACTAAGTTTCCAGGTGTGGTTGAATTAACAACTCAGCTGCTAGTACTTAAGAGTATTCTTTGGCTCCCCTTGTGTCGAATCAACAAATTTGGGTTGAATACTTTACCCTCGAAAACTGTTGCGATCCCCTACACTTGTGGGTTATCAGCGTAGAAGTTGTTCCGTGTACGTGGGAGACACGAACTCTTGCCACAAAGCTCTCTTCGTCTTGGACCAAATCATGTCATAGTGCTTCGAAGGTGTGTGAAACCACCATGTCGACGCGTAGTCGTGGAAGTTCCTTGTGGCGCACTTCACTTGATCTTGCGGAGGAACTTGAAGTAGCGTGAGGTAGTCGTCCATCAAGCGCTCCCACTCGAGATACTCCTCGAGTTCTTGAGTTCCATATAAAGGAATCGTGTGGTCGTTGTCGAGGTCGTAGTAGCTCGTGGAAGTCGCGGACTTGAGCTTGGGAAGCTTCTCATGAGCATAATCTTGAGGTGCTTGTGGGCGAAGATGCCGCATATCCAAAGGCGAAGATGCCTTGAAGTCGCTTGGCGAAGATGCCAAGGTAGATGGTGAAGTCGTAGAGCGGTTGTTGGTGTTGAGCTCTTGACTTTCATGTTCTTGTCGTTGATGGTGTCGATGCCGATGTGATCTTGCCAAAGATGGTAGCTCGGAAGGATGTGCACTTGAGCGTCTTCTCGAAGATGAGGGAGACCTCTTGCGGTTCTTGATGATGGCTTTGAGATCCTCCATTTGAGCATCCATGTTGGCGCACAAGTGGTTCGTCATGGCATCGAACTTGTCGTTGTTGTTGTAGACCGGAGATGAGATGCTTTGCCTATCCATCACAAGACTCGTGCAAAAGGTGAGTAGGAGATGAGATAAACAATACCAAGTTACCTTTTTCCAAAGTTGAGGATGTATCTCGTTTAACTCAATGTGAAATGAAAGAATAGTGGAATTGGTACCGGACTTGTTCACTCACACCTATCAAGTAAAGCTTATCGAGTAGCTCGGTGAGGATAGTGGCACACAAATTTGATGCAAAATGTTAGCAAGAATCAATAAAGTTGAAAGAGATTCACAAATTTGCAAGTGAAACAAGTAGACCAATAGCAATATGGGTGGCACACGGAAACACACACGGATAGATAAATGGGGTCGTGCAACCAAGGAATGAGCACAAAATGTGGAGTCCACGGAAAACGCTCGTGTTGCACAACTCAAGGGAGACGCTAGCACGATTGCTCTACAGGCGGATACGACACTTGTGCACAACCTATGAGATGCCAAATGTATCAACTTTCTATCCCAAGTATGCTATGTATGTATGATGTTCCGGTGATAATCCAAGACGATCGGATATGACAATCTTATGTGCAATGTGGTATGATGCTATGGCTCTTGCTTACAAGCTTCTTTTTTTTTGAAACATTAATGACAGTAGGAGAGTATCCTACTGACTTTCCATATACAAATATAGGTTACATATTGTCAGGGTGTCTCAGGGCAGGATGTGGGCCCCCAGTTCAGGGGCCTTCCATCAAGCCGATCACCCCTCAGACCCAACTGTTAAGAGAAAGTTTCCTAGCTTTAGTCTAAAGGTCTTAAAAAGTCTCCCACAAACTGTCCTAGGGTGGGTTTAACCCGGTGTACAAGCAGGCCAAGATCTTTCTTAAACCTCTCCTGCCAGGAGGCAACCGAGGGGGGGGGGGTCTCCCTGAACACTTTGCCGTTACGCTCCTTCCATATGCTCCAGGCCGCCGTGAGGAAAATCTCCATAAACATGGGTTTGGTCCATCGTCGTCGCCCAGAGTGTACGATCTGCATGCGGTCTCCAGTGTGTGTCCAAGTTATCCCTAGTTTCCCCCAACAGGTTCTGCTGAAGTTGCAATTGAAGAAGAGATGCTCCACGGTTTCTTCTGCCCCACTCGCACAAAGCTCGCACGCCACCCCATCCGAAACATTATAGTGTCGTCGTTTGAGCATGTTTTTAGTGTTCACCCGATCCATCATCAGCAGCCACGCAAATACCTTAATCTTCATTGTGCATCTGCTCCTCCAGATCCATTTGAAAGCCTCATCCACCATCACTTCCTTGAAGCAGTTTGCATAGTATTTGCGAGAGGAGTATCGGTCCCCCCATAGGCAGGTCCAGGAATCACTTAGGTCTTCTACGGGGGTGGTGTCTCTCGAGAGGTTTTGCAATTCAATCACTTCGCCCCTAGCCTGTTGGGATAGGGGCAAATAGAACCCTTGCTGCATGTCTGTGATCGCCAGGAAGTCCTTGACCGACGCATCTTCCATCGTAGTGTATGAGAAGGCTCGCGGATGCGAGAGCTCAAGGGTTTCATCTAGCCACAGGTCCTTCCAGAACAGCACCGACGAGCCATCACCCACCACAACCTTAGTAATACCTCTGTACTTATCATTCAACTTCATTACGTCCCGCCACCAGAATGAGCCACAAGCATCTGTCGCATGCGGGACTTGGTGTTCATAGTACGCGTCCCAGATCAGCGAGCACCAGGGTGTATCTTTTTTGTTATAAAAACAGTGAAGGAACTTGAGGAGCAGCCCTTCGTTCTGGATTCTGATGTCAAGAACACCCAGACCCCCATGCCTCTTAGGCCTACACACGAGAGCCCAAGAGGCCAGGGAGTTGCAAGTTTCCCCTTGTTCCGTTTTTTTGCGCCACAGGCATCTGCGACGAATCTTGTCCAGGTGCTCAATCAATTTGAGCGGGAACTTGAGAGTGCACATGGGGTAAATCATGAGGGAGGTAATCATGGAGTTCAGCAGCGTCAACTTACTCCCATAGTTCATCAAGCAGAGGGAAGAAGAGAGCCTACGTTCTGCTCTTTCCACCATTGGCATGAGCTCATTCACCGTAGGTTTGGTCGTTCCCATGGGCAATCCCAAGTAAGTGAACGGCATACCCCCAACCGAGCACTGCCAGATTTCCGCTAGGTCCGCAACAAGGCGATCATCCACGTTAAGTGGCACGAGAAGGGATTTGCTAAAGTTTATTTTGAGCCCGATCGAGTCGGCGTAGTCCATCAGGATTTGTTTCATAGTCTGTGCTTGCGCTAGGTCGGCTGGCACGACCAGGATTGTGTCATCTGCATATTGTATCACCGGATAATCCATTCCAGTACGAGAGGGTATCGGTAGTTCGACAAGCCCATTCTGGTACGCGTCATTGATGGCAGCCTGCAGTAGATCACCCGCGAGGACGAATATGAGGGGAGAGAGCGGATCCCCCTGCCGTACTCCACAGTTACAGTCAAATTGTCGTCCGGGGACTCCATTTAGAAGGACCGAGGATTTGCCTGATCCAAAAATGCTCTTGATCCACCCCATCCACCGATCATCGAATCCCATGTGGTGCATGATCTGCATCATAGCAGAATGGTTGATAGTGTCAAAAGCTTTTGCAAAGTCCAGTATAAGCAGCACAATGGGTTTTTTCGATCGCTGGCATTGATAAATATATTCAAAAGCCCATGCCAGGCAATCTTGAATGGATCGGTTCTTCAAAAAACCGTATTGGTTTTTATGTATGATCTTGAGGATAACGGCCTGCAACCTGTTTGCAAGTAGCTTTGTAATAATTTTCAGGCAGCAGTTTAGAAGAGTGATTGGGCGGAAGTCATTAGCCGACTCAGGCGAGTTGGTTTTGGGGATGAGCGTGATAAATCCTGTGTTGATGCTGGTGAGGTCAAGATTGCCGTTGTAAAAATCCTCGCACAGTTGATAGAAGTCCTGTTTGACAATGTGCCAACAGGATTTGATAAAGTGTCCATTGAAGCCGTCAGGACCAGGGGCACGGTCAGCGGGCATGTTCTTAACCACTTCATCAATCTCAGTGTGTGTAAAAGGAGTTGACAGTACTTCAAGGCCCTCTATTTTTTTGATGATTGAAGCTAAGTCAAACTTCATAGCCGGGGTAGAAGAAGATCCAAGTCGCCCCTTGTATGTATCAAACAGTACCTGCTCCTTCGATTTATGGTCTGTAACCACAGAGCCATCTTGAAGTTTGAGTGAGGAAATGAAGTTTTTTCTGTAGCGTTCAGTTGCCAAAGCATGGAAGAGTTTCGTGTTTTCTTCCCCAAATTTGATGTAACGAATCGTGCAACGTTCTCTCCAATATCGGTTCTGGTATTGTAGGAGTTTTAGCAGGTGGGCTTTGAGAATTTTCCTGAAGTTTTTCTCAGGCACCGTGAGGGGCCGCCAGTCCTCCAGCCCATCCAGTTCCGCGAGGGCCCAATTGCAGTTTTGAATGAGGATGGAGAGGCGGGAGATTCCTTTGCTCCATTTCTTAAGATCATACCTTAGGCGCTTCATCTTTTTGCATATAAGAGCAGGGGTATTTTTTGCATAACAGTATTTATCCCAGGACCCCTGCACCACCTCAAAAAACCCCGGGTGGTTAGTCCAATAGTTTTCAAAACGAAAGACCTTACTCTTGGGTATGGTGGTCTTGATTTCGACCACACATGGTATGTGATCAGACACAGGTTTTCCCAGTGGGGTGACTATTGTGTTTGGGTATGATTGGGTCCAATGACATGACGAGAGAAACCAGTCTAGCTGTTCCAATAAGGGATCATTCTGCATATTGCTCCAAGTATAGGAACGTCCTTTTAGGGGGATTTCTACCAAGGCTTGTGCTCGTATGACGTCATTAAAAATGAGTATGTCATTGGCATCCCCCCTGGTTTATTTCTGTTGTTGGAAGATCGAATGTAATTGTAATCCCCTACCAGAAGCCAATCTTCCGTATCCGGTATTTCCAATTCATAGAGCCAATCAGTGAACATCACTCGATCATCCCCCCTGCATGGCCCATAGATATTGAATAGCGTCCATGCGTGATCGGACACCTTCGAAGTTAGCTTTACTCCTAAAGCAAAGAAATCCGAAAAAAGCCTGTTCCCATCAAATAGAGAACCATTCCAAACTGTAAGAATACCCCCCGAGGCGCCACGCGAAGGAACGAAGACAAATTGATCAAGGCGGCGTGGACAAAACGTCTTAATGTAAGCAAGATCAAAAGAGGTTCGTTTAGTCTCCTGAAGGCATACGATATTACAACCCGAAGCTGCAATCGCATTTTTAACTGCTAAAGTTTTTTCTTCCGAATTAATGCCGCGGATATTCCACACTAACACCTTCCAGTTCACTTGATTAGCCATGGAGATTAGTTGGTGGAGGTGGTGGCAGCGGGCTCCTCTTCCTCCAGCGGCGCCATGAGCTTGGACTCGGCGAGCTCGGCTGCAGGAATTCCACAGCGCATCGTACCGATCTGCTGTATTTGGGAAATAGGAGTTGGTGGCGGGACATCATCAGCAGCAGGTTTTGCATAAATTGAAGAAACTCTGGGAGGAGCCGAGGGTGCTTGCCGTGGTCTAACCTTAGACTTGTACGGGCGCGATTCAGCCATGGAAGGGGCCTTAAAGCCATCGTAACGGTTGTTCCTGGTGCTCCGGCGGAGAGGCATTGAATCGCCTGTCAGCTTGTTCTTCTTGGCAGAGCGTGCCAGCACCCGTGAGTCATCCCCAGTTTCAGTGATCACCATCGCGTTCTCGCGGGGCCCATTCCTTGGCTCCTCCACTGCGATCATGGTGGCATCCGTCGGCTGGCGAAGAAGCGGAGCAAAAGCTACATCCCAGCTACGCTTATCCAATTTCACAAGGAGAGAGTCTGATAGTGTGGCAATTGGGGTATACCATGATCTGATTGCATATGCCACAAACAAGTACTGGAGCGAGCTACAGAACTGGGTAGTCTTCTCCAGCGATTCTTCAGCAGGGAGGAGCATGGGGAGCATGGGCTTGTAGATGTATGTCCTGAGAAAGGAGATCAAACGCGCGAAAGGTAGGACTCTGAGGTTAGCCTCCTCCGCCGTTCCTCTGACAAAAGTCAAGGTGCTGTGGTGCACGCCCAGAACGATATCATCTGCCGCCATCTCGACCTGCGCTACATGCGCATTCCAGGCCTCCAGACCATCATCCAGGACATTTTCTTCAGGTGTTACGCCGTCCATCATGGACGGACCAGTGTATCCGGTGATCTGACGCCAACTCTCACCCTGGTACTGCGGTGGAACTTCCGGCCAGGGTTGCCATCCATTGGCCAGTGGCTGCTGTACAGGCGGCTGAAGATCTTGCCCCCAGGCCGCATTCGCCTGTTGCTGCTGTGCAACCATGGCTTCAAAGGAAACTTGCTGTGAGGCAGTCAGGAACGACAGCTCTCTGGGGTGCGGCGAGGCGTTCATTGGTGGCGGCGGCTCCTCTGTGCCCGCATTAGGCGGGTTGGTTGGCCAGTTGGTCAGGATATAGACCGGAATAGTCCAAGATCTTCCCAGCCCTCCAAACACGTTGGCCCTTTTGATGATCAGACTATGCGGCACATTGGAGAATTGGTTGATAAGCACACGAACAAGAACTCTAGTCTTGACTTGCCCAGGGTTATGCCAAATCTCAAAGTTACCAAAGCAACTAACCGCCTTGTTCACATAATACTCATTCTGGTAATCAAGGGGAAAACCCAGGAACACTACCCATGCAACAGCTTCAAAAATAGGTATGCGCATGTTAGGTCCTTCGTCATGGCGGGCGAAGTAGAAGGTCCTATCTTCATCTATCGGATGCGGCCCAGTAGTGATAAGAAAGTCTCTGACAGCAGCTGATCTAAATCCAATCATCCCAACTCCTAGATGAAAGATGTCAGAGTAAATCACCTCGGCATTGAAGTCCTCTGCCAATATTTGTAGAATTTCCGCGAGCACCATAGGACGCTGAAGATCGGGCGTCGGCGGATTGGTGAGGACGAGCGCATAGTTTTCGTGGTGCAGAGGAGGAGCGCCGACGACCATCATGTTCCTCTGGAGCCTATCAGCGGGGCCATTAAAGATGGCGAGGGGGCCAGGGATGAACTGGAAGGGCATGACTGGGAAGTTCGCCATGAGAGTAGGAGTGGAGGTGTGCGCAGGGATGCTAGCGGGCGGAAGAGCCGAGAGGCGTTTCTGGCGATGGGAGGAAACACTAGCAGGCGGATGAATTGATGGGGGCTGCTGGCGATTTGGTAGTGGGGGTGGCAGGTTGGGTAGGCTAGGAGCGCTCGAAGTGATAGGACGTAGGGTAGGGGGATGCGGACCGTCACCCCCAATGGGTAGAGCGCGCGTGCCCTGGTTCTGCGAATCGTTTGATTTGATATGCCATGCCATTTTTTGTTTTTTGTTTCCAACCCCGCCTCGAGAAATCCCAACGAGAGGGGATACTATACTAGTTTTAATCCTCCAAGTCCAGGAAACATTGGAGGGTTGCCGCGGTTTGAAGATCTTCCGCTTATGGAAAGATTGGCTATTATTCGGAAGGGGTATATCTTTGGTGGGGACATGCAGAATTTTTGGTTTCCAAAGAAAATGGGGAGAGGCTTCAGCGAAGCAAAATTTCGTAGCGTGACCGAGGAAACCACAGGATGAACACAACATCCGAGCCGGGCATGCAAAGAAAAGGTGATGAGTAGAGCCACAGGTCGTGCAGACAGAATGGCCCGTCCCAACATGGGGTTTAGAGATATTCACCGGTTTAAGTATTTTGCCCTCAGGACATATGTTCTCGAGGTGGCCCAATTGATGGCAAACAGCACATAAATTCAAACGTTGATAAATTACCTCCGATGGCGGGATAGATTGTAGATGCCATATTGCGGCAATCTTCTCATCAGAATAGCCGAACACTCGTTGGTCCAGAATATGGAATAGCATGAAATCCGGGATGTGTTCCCAATTCTTTGGCTCAAATTTAATGCCCTGAAAAGCTTGATTCCCGGCCGACGATGGAACATTAAATGCATTTTGAAAACTGCCAAAAGAGAGATAATCCTTGTCGGGAGGTGGATCACATGCATCGTTTGAACTAACTGGATCAAAATTGAGATGCTTCACAGATGTATGCTTTCCATGAGTGCCCTGATGATTGTCCATGAAATGAAACCCAAATTTCGAGAGTTCATCGTTAGCTGAATGATCTTTTCTAGCACTTTTGCGGAGAAAATCAAGGTTGGGTTTGATTGCAATAGGGGTTCGAGCAGCCACTTCCCCAAGCTCATTATCCAAATGCCAACCATTGTCCAAACTTGAATAATTCATCGACGATTTGAACAAGTGAAAATGACAAACAAAATCCGGCCAAACCCGATCTTTCAACTTGTAAATGAAGTGTCCCACATTGTTGGAAGCAACGGAGAAGCGAAAAGACCTTTTGCCCAATTGAAGAACATTAAATCCCGACGGAGAACCACCAATACAACATTGTAGCACTAGGCCAACTGATTCTGTCGTGAGAGGGAAAGATGCCGAGGAGAAGGAGACAACCAAGAAGAACTCCTTGGTATGGGAAGAGGGGGAAAAATGCACCGATGAACCAAACTTTATGCGCACCTGTTTAGCCACAGAGATCCTAGGGTTGAGATCCCAATGGAGGAGGCTAGCCATTCGTAGGCTAGTCTAGAGAACGCCATGGGTGCTCGCCGGCCGTCAGTGGTGGTGGTGGTGGTGGAGGTGGGAGGAGAGGTGGAGAGGTGGGGAGGGAGCCATCCCGATTTTTGTTTGCCTGCTTACAAGCTTCTTTGTCTTTCTCTTTTTTGCTTAAAAGCTTATTCTTTTTTTTGTATGGCCACAATGCGATATGCACATACCAAGATAGCAATTGTGTATATGCGGGAACAATCTTGTGACACAGGGGATGATATGATGATACAAAGATGATATGGTATGTATGCAATGGAAGGGCGGATCGATGATCACTAATGTGCACAAGTAACGTTGCCGGCAATACTCAAAGGCTAGTCTCGATAGGCAAGTGACACAAAATGGGCTAGGGGTTAACAATGCAATTGCAAGGGGAATATACAAAGATGTCGTCGAAGTTACCGTCCGATGATGATGAGAGGTGGTGCTCTTGATGTAGACCCGTTCCTAATTAGCCGAAACACCTTAGGAAACGGAAAAACCACAACTCAAAATCTCAAGGACAAAAGTCAAAATGGTGGTAGCAGGAAAGCGGTGGTGGTTACGGAAGAGGATGGTGGGGCTATACACGTTGTCGGATTTGAAGTCACGATCCCTAAGTAGCCGAAACACCTTAGGAGACACAAGCCACAACTCAAACAAGCTCAACAAAATTGGGTTAGGTTGGGTTAACGGAAATGTATAGTGAGCAATGGGTATGCGGAAGTGGTGGTGGTGGTTGATGAATAAGCAATTGTCCCTAGTATCCTAGACACCTTAGGAGAATCAAATCACTACTCAAGCAACCACTAATGCGATGGGGAACAAAATGGGTTAGGTTGCGGAAGTCGGTGGTGCTTATGCGGATGATGTGGTGAAGGCCCTAGGCAAACATGCCAAATTTGACAAAATTTGATGGAGTCAAATGATGATGGTAGTATTTATGTGGTATGGGGGATGTCAAGAGCTTCAAAACGAGCTAAAGAATGTCAAAATTGGACTCCGGATGAATTAGTTATGGCCAAAACAATATTCTGTCCACGTCAGTTTCAGGGTTAGCCGGACATCCGGGAGGAAATCCAGCTCATCCGGGCTATGTCCGGATGATCCAGGAGAACATCCGGATGATCCGGGTTTGTCGGCTCCGGTTCTGTTTTTTGGGTGCGTGAATTACACGGACGTCTGGGAGAAGGTCCAGCTCACCCGGGAGGTGTCCGGATGATCCGGGCGGGTCAACTCCGCTCGGGATTTCCTCTCGGGGACGAATTTGGGGGCGGAAATGGATGATTTTGGGCTCAAAATTGAGAGGATATCATGGATGGAAAGTGGGGAAACTTGTGGAGATGCTAGATCCACTTGAAACCAAGCGAATCCATGGATCAAAATCAACAAAATCTCATCAAACCAACAGATCACAAAATTTTTTGGGGCTATTTTTGGTGGGGAATTTTTGAATTCGGGGAAGAACACAACAAAACAAGGCTAGAAAACGGTGGGGAGGCTCCAAATTCATGAGAAACCGTGGCTCATGATACCATATGATGCGGGGTTAACCCGTTCTAGGCCGATCTTTCACGAAGAGGAGGGAAACCCACGATGAACAAGAAGAACACAAAGGGAAATCACGAGGGGAAAATGGGAGAAAACACTCAAGTCAACAAGAGATGGTCACACATGTGCTAGATCCTCAACACAACGAGATACACGGTCCAAATCCAACAAAGGAAAGATACAAAGGTAACTAGTTCATCTCCGTGAGGAGGTCTTGAATCCGTGAAGTATCTTCCCGTGAGGGGTCTTGAATCCGTGTGGATCTTCTCCGTGGAGGGGGCCATAGTCACTCACAAGGAGATGAACCACTAGTGGATCATCCGGGCGTCGTCCGGATCATCCGGGTGGAGGTCCGGATCATCCGGGCAGACTTGTCCGTCTTCTTCTCCTTTCTTCCGTCTTCTCTTCCACGCTTCCCTCGCGGATGGTGTAGTCGTTCCTTGGCGCTTGCACTCCTCCTCGACATTCGCGAAGCTCCGACAATACCTATGCATGACACGGGAGAAGTGTCAAGTAGTATACCATCCTCGAAGGGGTCAAGTGAACATGTGTAAAGGAGATGATTCACCTTTGTGTAGGTGAAGCAGATGTCACATGTGTCAATTGACAAACGGACTCTTGACATGGTGATGTCCGTAGGATGCTCCACATCACACATCCTCCTCCTTTCCTCCACATCTGCCATGACCGCCAGTGGGAAAGCACTGTGGGACAGTCTATCGCTGGAGATGAAGAACACATCGGTCGCTCTTGCCGCAGCCTCGCAGAGCCGCCGTGCTAGGCGGATCGAGACCACCTTGCCTGCCAGCTCGCCCGAGGTCTCCGACTATGAGGACAACAACATGATGGAGACGGGCTCCGAGACTCTGCCCCGGCTGTCGCGCCTCCGATTCATGCCGACTTCACCATGGAGCAGGCGCAAGCGCACTTCAACATCACCATGGCGGAGGTCCCACCCGCGCCCGCACCATTGTTGGCGGTCCAGCAGGCGTAGGAGGAACAACGGTACAACTTGTCCCTCTTGGAGCAACATAGGATGGCGGCGGGGCGTGGGCAAATCCACGGCGAGCGCGCGGCCGAGGAGGCCATGGCAGGAGCGAACCCAAATTTCATAACGGGACAGTGTGCCATCTACGATGTTGTCCATGCTCAAGCCGCCACTCTCCAGGAAGCAGCAACTGCGGAGGCGCAACTGCACACGATCCCGAAGGAGAACAACTCTAGATGCGCCTCCTATGCACCGCCGATGAACCATCGGCTGGCCCGGCCCGGCTACGGAGGGAGATCGGGAGAAAATGGAGCTTAGGGCAACGATAAAGCTTGGGGGGAAAGAGGTGGGTCTTCTTGGGGAAGAAGACCCCCTTTATATAGTGGGGGAAAATCCAACCGTTATTGATACGTCCCCAACGTATCTATAATTTTTGGTTGTTCCATGCTATTATATATTCTGTTTTGGATGTTTAATGGGTTTTATTATACACTTTTATATTATTTTTGGGACTAACCTACTAACCCAAGGCCCAGTGCAAATTGCTGTTTTTGCCTATTTCAGTGTTTCGTAGAAAAGGAATATCAAACGGAGTCCAAACGGAATGAAATCTTCGGTAGAGTTATTTTTGGAACAATATCAACACAAAAGACTTGGAGTACACGCCAGGAAGCAAGAGAGGAAACCACGAAGGCAGGGGCGCGCGCGCCCCCACCCTCGTGGGCCCCCTCTGGCTCCCCTGACGTGCCTCTTCAGCCTATATATACTCCCATACCCTGAAAACATCGAGGACATCCACGAAACCCTAATTCCACCGCCGCAACCTTCTGTACCCGTGAGATCCCATCTTGGGGCCTGTTCTGGAGCTCCGCCGGAGGGGGCACCGATCACGGAGGGCTTCTACATCAACACTATAGCCTCTCCGATGAGTAGTTTACCACAGACCTTCAGGTTCATAGTTATTAGATAGATGGCTTCTTCTCTCTTTGGATCTCAGTACAAAGTTCTCCTCGATCTTCGAGGAGATCTATTCGATGTAATCTTTTTGCGATGTGTTTGTCGAGATCCGATGAATTGTGGGTTTATGATCAGGATTATCTATAAACAATATTGGATTCTTTTCTGAAATCTTTTATGTATGATTATAATATCCTTGCAAGTCTCTTCGAATTATTGGATTGGTTTGGCCTACTAGATCTATAGTTCTTGCAATGGGAGAAGTGCTTGGCTTTGGGTTCAATCTTGTGGTGTCCTTTCCCAGTGATAGCAGGGGCAGCAAGGCACGTATTGTATTATTTCCATCGAGGATAAAAAGATGGGGTTTATATCATATTGCTTGAGTTTATCCCTCTACATCATGTCATCTTGGTTAAAGCGTTACTCTGTTCTTATGAACTTAATACTCTAGATGCATGCTGGATAGCGGTCGATGTGTGGAGTAATAGTAGTAGATGCAGAATCGTTTCGGTCTACTTGTCACGAACGTGATGCCTATATACAATGATCATGCCTAGATATTCTCATAACTATGCGCTCTTCTATCAATTGCTCGGTAGTAATTTGTTCACCCGCCGTATAAATCTGCTATCATGAGATAAGCCACTAGTGAAACCTATGGCCCCCGGGTCTATTCTCATCATATTAATCTTCTATCAACTATTTACTTTACTTTGCATTATTTACTTTCAATCTCTATATAAAAAATACCAAAAATATTATCTTATCATATCTATCAGATCTCACTTCTGTAAGTGACCGAGAAGGGATTGATAACCCCTTTTATCGCGTTGGCTGCAAGGTTCTTATTTGTTTCTGCAGGTACGAGGGACTCGCGCGTGGTCTCCTACTGGATTGATACCTTGGTTCTCAAAAACTGAGGGCAATACTTACGCTACTGTGCTACATCACCCTTTCCTCTTCGATGGAACACAACTCAAGCTCGAGAAGTAGCAGTTATCTGCCCATAAGTCACACTCGAGCGATACTACTGCTTCGTGCGGTAGTTCTAGGTGTAGCCTGCAAGTATGAGCATACATGAGCAGTAGTGCCGCTGGAGCGGTACTACTGTCGTCACCAGCGGTACTGCCGTTAGGTGTCTTAGGACAAGCAGAGCTCGTGGTAGTAGAGGGTGGGTAGGACGAGAGTACTGCGTCAAGCGATACTACCGCGCCCTGCTACTTCTCGAGCTTGCGTTGTATTCCCTCGAAGAGGAAACGATGATGCAGCATAGTAGCATAAGTATTTCCCTCAGTTTTTGAGAACCAAGGTATCAATCCAGTAGGAGAACACACGCGAGTCCCTCGCACCTGCACAAACAAATAAGAACCTCGCAGCCAACGCGATAAGGGGTTGTCAATCCCTTCACGGTCACTTACGAGAGCGAGATCTGATAGATATGATAAGATAAGATTTTTGGTATTTTTGGTATAGAAACAGAAAGTAAATAAAGCAAAGTAAAGTAGATGGAAGATTAATATGATGAGAATAGACCCGGGGGCCATAGGTTTCACCAGCGGCTTCTCTCATGATAGCAGAATTCGACGGTGGGTGAACAAATTACTGTCGAGCAATTGATAGAAAAGCGCATAGTTATGAGAATATCTAGGCATGATCATTGTATATAGGCATCACGTCCGTGACAAGTACACCAAAACGATTCTGCATCTACTACTATTACTACACACATCGACCGCTATCCAGCATGCATCTAGAGTATTAAGTTCAGAAGAACAAGAGTAACGGCTTAAGCAAGATGACATGATGTAGAGGGATAAACTCAAGCAATATTATATAAACCCCATCTTTTTATCCTCGATGGCAACAATACTATACGTGCCTTGCCGCCCCTACTGTCACTGGGAAAGGACACAGCAAGATTGAACCCAAAGCCAAGCACTTCTCCCATTGCAAGAACTATAGATCTAGTAGGCCAAACCAAACCAATAATTCAAAGAGACTTGCAAGGATATCATAATCATACATAAAAGATTTAAAAAAATTCAATATTGTTCATAGATAATCTTGATCATAAACCCATAATTCATCGGATCTCGACAAACACACCGCAAAAAAAGATTACATCGAATAGACCTCCTTGAAGATCGAGGAGAGCTTTGTATTGAGATCCAAAGAGAGAGAAGAAGCCATCTAGCTAATAACTATGGACCCGAAGGTCTGTGGTAAACTTCTCACAACTCATCGGAGGGGCTACGGTATTGATGTAGAAGCCCTCCGTGATCGATGCCCCCTCCGGCGGAGCTCCGGAACAGGCCCCAAGATGGGATCTCACGGGAACAGAAGGTTACGGTGGTGGAATTAGGGTTTCTTCGTGCTCCTCGATGTTTTCAGGGTATATGGGTATATATAGGAGGAAAAAGTACGTTGGTGGAGCAACATGGGGCCCACGAGGGTGGGGGCGCGCCTACCACCCCTGGGCGTGCCCTGCCCCCTCGTGGGCACCTCGTTTCTTATCTGACTTGTACTCCAAGTCTCTCGTGAAGATATCGTTCCAAAAATAACTCTCCCGAAGGTTTCATTCCGTTTGGACTCCGTTTGATATTCTTTTTATGTGAAACACTATAATAGGCAAAAAAATCAATTTGCACTGGGCCTTGGTGTTGAGGAACGTAGTATTTTAAAATTTTCCTACGATCACACAAGATCTATCTACCAGATGCATAGCAACGAGAGGGAAGAGTGTGTCTACGTACCCACGTAGACCGGAAGCGGAAGCGTCAAGTGACGCGGTTGATCTAGTCGAACTTCTTCGCGATTCAACCGATCAAGCATCGAACGTACGGCACCTCCGCATTCAGCACACGTTCAGCTTGATGACGTCCCACGAGCTCTTGATCCAGTTGAGCTTCACGGGAGAGTTTCGTCAGCACGACGGCGTGGTGACGGATATGATGTATCTACCGGCGCAGGGCTTCGCCTAAGCACTACGACGGTATGACCGAGGTGTGTTTCTGTGGAGGGGGGCACCGCACACGGCTGGAACAATTCAACTTGTGTGTCTTTGGGTGCCCCCTGCCCCCGTATATAAAGGAGAAAGGGAGGAGGCCGGCCGGCCCTCCTATGGTGCGGCTAGGGCTGCAATCCTACTAGGAATAGGATTGCAATCCTATTCCCAGTAGGAACTACCAAAGAAGGAAGAAGGGGGAAGGAAAGAGAGGGAGAGGGAGAGGGAAAGAGGGGCCGCGCCCCCCTCCCCTTGTCCTATTCGGACTCCTCCTAGGGAGGGGGCATGCCACCTCCTGGCTGTTGCCCTCTCTCTAACCTATGGCCCACCAGGGCCCACCATTCCCCCGGGGGGTTCCGGTAACCCCCCCGGCACTCCGGTAAATTCCGAAACTTTCCAGAACACTTCCGGTGTCTGAATATAGTCGTCCAATATATCAATATTTATGTCTCGGACATTCCGAGACTCCTCGTCATGTCCGTGATCTCATCCGGGACTCCGAACTACCTTCGGTACATCAAAACTCATAAACTCATAATACTGATCGTCATCAAACGTTAAGCGTGCGGACCCTACGGGTTCGAGAACTATGTAGACACGACCGAGACTCATCTCCGGTCAATAACCAATAGCGGAACCTGGATGCTCATATTGGCTCCTACATATTCTACGAAGATCTTTATCGGTCAAACCGCATAACAACATACGTTGTTCCTTTTGTCATCGGTATGTTACTTGCCCGAGATTCGATCTCCGGTATCTCTATACCTAGTTCAATCTCGTTACCGGCAAGTCTCTTTACTCGTTCCGTAACACATCATCTCGTGACTAACTCATTAGTCTTTTGCTTGCAAGGCTTATTATGATGTGTGTTACCGAGAGGGCCCAGAGATACCTCTCCGACACTTCGGAGTGACAAATCCTAATCTTGATCTATGCCAACACCACAAATACTTTCGGAGACACCTGTAGAGCATCTTTATGATCACCCAGTTACGTTGTGACGTTTGATAGCACACAAGGTGTTCCTACGGTATTTGGGAGTTGCATAATCTCATAGTCATAGGAACATGTATAAGTCATGAAGAAAGCAATAGCAGTAAAACTAAATGATTATAGTGTTATGCTAACGGATGGGTCTAGTCCATCACATCATTCCCCTAATGATGTGATCCCGTTGATCAAATGACAACTCATGTCTATGGTTAGGAAACATAAACATCTTTGATCAATGAGCTAGTCTAGTACAGGCATACTAGGGACACTCTGTTTTGTCTATATATTCACACATGTACTAAGTTTCCGGTTAATACAATTCTAGCATGAATAATAAACATTTATCATGATATAAGGAAATATAAATAACAAATTTATTATTGCCTCTAGGGCATATTTCCTTCAGTCTCCCACTTGCACTAGAGTCAATAATCTAGCTCACATCGCCATGTGATTTAATACCGATAGTTCACATCGTTATGTGAATAACACCCATAGTTCACATCGCCATGTGACCAACACCCAAAGGGTTTACTAGAGTCAATAATCTAGTTTACATCGCTATGTGATTAATACCCAAGAGTAATAAGGTGTGATCATGTTTTGCTTGTGAGAGAAGTTTAGTCAACGGGTCTGTCACATTCAGATCCGTATGTATTTCGCAAATTTCTATGTCTACAATGCTCTGCATAGAGCTACTCTAGCTAATTGCTCCCACTTTCAATACGCATCCAGATTGATACTTAGAGTCATCTGGATTTGGTGTCAAAGCTTGCATCGGCGTAACCCTTTACGACGAACTCTTTATCACCTCCATAATCGAGAAACATTTCCTTAGTCATCCAGTTACTAAGGATAATTTTGACCGTTGTTCAGTGATCTACTCCTGGATCACTATTGTACCCCCTTGACAAACTCATGGCAAGGTACACAACATGTTTGGTACACAGCATGGCATACTTTATAGAACCTATGGCTGTGGCATAGGGAATGACTTTCATTCTCTCTATATTTTTCTGTCGTGGTCTGGCTTTGAGTCTTACTCAACTCCACACCTTACAAGTCAGGCAAGAACTCCTTCTTTGACTGATCCATTTTGAACTACTTCAAAATCTTATCAAGGTATGTACTCATCGAAAGTCTTATCAAGCGTCTTGATCTATCTCTATAGATTTTGATGCCCAATATGTAAGCAGCTTCACCAAGGTCTTTCTTTTAAAAACTCCTTTCAAACACTCCTTTATGCTTTCCAGAAAATTCTACATCATTTCCGATCGACAATATGTCATTCACATATACTTATCAGAAAGGTTGTAGTGCTCCCACTCACTTCTTGTAAATACAGGCTTCACCGCAAGTCTGTATAAATCTATATGCTTTGATCAACTTATCAAAGCGTATATTCCAACTCCGAGATGCTTGCACCAGTCCATAGATGGATCGCTGGAGCTTGCACATTTTGTTAGCACCTTTAGGATTGGCAAAACCTTCTGGTTGCATCATATACAAGTCTTCTTTAATAAATCCATTAAAGAATGCAGTTTTGTTATCCATTTGCCAGATTTCATAAAATGCGGCAATTGCTAACATGATTCGGACAGACTTAAGCATCGCTACGGGTGAGAAAGTCTCATCGTAGTCAACTCCTTGAACTTTGTCGAAACCCTTTCGCAATAAGTCGAGCTTTGTAAACAGTAACATTACCGTCTGCGTCGGTCTTCCTCTTGAAGATCCATTTATTTTCGATGGCTTGCCGATCATCGGGCAAGTCAACCAAAGTCCACACTTTGTTCTCATACATGGATCCATCTCAGATTTCATGGCCTCAAGCCATTTTGCGGAATCTGGGCTTATCATCGCTTCCTCATAGTTCGTAGGTTCATCTTGGTCCAGTAACATGACTTCCAGAACCGGGTTGCCGTACCACTCTGATGCGGAACGAACTCTGGTTGATCTACGAAGTTCAGCAGAAATTTGATCTGAAGTTTCATGATCATCATCATTAGCTTCCTCACTAATTGGTGTAGGAATCACTGGAACTAGTTTCTGTGATGTTCCACTTTCCAATTCGGGAGAAGGTACAATTACCTCATCAAGTTGTACTTTCCTCCCACTCACTTCTTTCAAGAGAAACTCCTTCTCTAGAAAGGATCCACTCTTAGCAACAAAGACCTTGCCTTTGGATCTGTGATAGAAGGTGTACCCAACAGTTTCTTTTGGGTATCCTATGAAGATTTACTTCTCCGATTTGGGTTCGAGCTTATCATGTTGAAACTTTTTCACATAAGCATCGCAATCCCAAACTTAAAGAAATGACAGCTTAGGTTTCTCGTCAAACCATAGTTCATACGGTGTCATCTCCACGGATTTAGATGGTGCCCTATTTAACGTGAATGTAGTTGTCTCTAATGCATAACCCCAAAAGCGATAGTGGTAGATCGGTAAGAGACATCATCGATCGCACCATATCTAATAAAGTACGGTTATGACATTCGAACACACCATTACACTGTGGTGTTCCAGGTGGCGTGAGTAGTGAAACTATTTCACATTGTTTTTACTGAAGGCCAAACTCGCTAACTCAAATATTTTACCTCTACGATCATATCGTAGAAACTCTTATTTTCTTGTTACGATGATTCTCCACTTCACTCTGAAATTCTTTGAACTTTTCAAATGTTTCAGACTTGTGCTTCATTAAGTAGATATACCCATATCTGCTCAAATCATCAGTGAAGGTCAGAAAATAACGATACCCGCCGCGAGCTTCAACACTCATTGGTCCACATACATCTGTATGTATGATCTCCAACAAATCTGTTGCTCGCTCCATTGTTCCGGAGAATGGAGTTTTAGTCATCTTGCCCATGAGGCATGGTTCGCAAGCACCAAGTGATTCATAATCAAGTGATTCCAAAAGTCCATCACTATGGAGTTTCTTCATGCGCTTTACACCATTATGACCTAAACGGCAGTGCCACAAATAAGTTGCACTATCATTATTAACCTTGCATCTTTTGGCTTCAATATTATGAATATGTGTATCACCACGATCGAGATCCAACAAACTATTTTCATTGGGTGTATGACCATCGAAGGTTTTATTCATGTAAACAGAATAACAATTATTCTATGACTTTAAATGAATAACCGTATTGCAACAAATATGATCAAATCATATTCATGCTCAACGCAAATGCCAAATAACATTTATTTAGGTTTGACACTAATCCCGGAAGTATAGGGAGGGTGCGATGATGATCATATCAATCTGGGAACCACTTCCAACACACATCGTCACTTCACTTTTAACTAGTCTCTGTTCATTCTGCAACTCCTGTTTCGAGCTACTAATTTTAGCAACTAAACCGGTATCAAATACCCAGGGGTTGCTATGAACACTAGTAAAGTACACATCAATAATCTGTATATCAAAATATACCTTTGTTCACTTTGCCATCCTTCTTATCCGCCAAGTATCTAGGGCAGTTCCACTTCCAGTGACCATTTCCTTTGCAGTAGAAGCACTTAGTTTCAGGCTTGAGTTTTAGCTTTGGGTTTCTTCACGGGAGTGACAACTTGCTTGTCATTCTTCTTGAAGTTCCCCTTTCTATCCCTTTGCCCTTTACTGGAAACAAGTGGTCTTGTTAACCATCAACACTTGATGCTTTTTCATGATTTCTACCTTCGCCGACTTCAGCATCTCGAAGAGCTCGGGAATTCCTTTCGACATCCCTTGCATATTATAGTTCATCACGAAGTTCTACTAACTTGGTGATAGTGACTAGAGAACTTTGTCAATTACTATCTTATCTGGAAGATTAACTCCCACTTGATTCAAGTAATTGTAGTACCGAGACAATCTGAGCACATGCTCACTGGTTGAGCTATTCTCCTCCATCTTGTAGGCAAAGTACTGTCAGAGGTCTTATACCTCTCGACACGGGCATGAGTATGAAATACTAATTTAAACTCTTGGAACATCTCATATGCTCCGTGGCGTTCAAAATGTTTTTGAAGTCCCGGATATAAGCCGCAAAGCATGGTGCACTAAACTATCAAGCAGTCATCATACCGAGCTTTTGTCAAAACATTCATAACGCTTGCATCTGCTCCTGCAATAGGTCTGTCACCTAGCGGTACATCAAGGACATAATACTTCTGTGCAGCAATGAGGATAATCCTCAGATCACGGACCTAGTCCGCATCATTGCTACTAACATCTTTCAACTCCGTTTTCTCTAGGAACATATCAAAAACATAGGGGAGCTATAACGCGAGCTATTGATCTACAACATAGATATGCTAATATTACCAGGACTAAGTTCATGATAAATTAAAGTTCAATTAATCATATTACTTAAGAACTCCCACTTAGATAGACATCCCTCCGGTCATCTAAATGATCACGTGATCCAAATCAACTAAACCATGTCCGATCATCACGTGAGATGGAGTAGTATCAATGGTGAACATCTTATGTTGATCATATCTACTATATGATTCACGCTCGACCTTTCGGTATCCAGTGTTCCGATGCCATATCTGCATATGCTAGACTCGTCAAGTTTAACCCGAGTATTCTGCGTGTGCAAAACTGGCTTACACCCATTGTATTTGAACGTAGAGCTTATCACACCTGATCATCACGTGGTGTCTCGGCACGACGAACTTTCGCAACGGTGCATACTCAGGGAGAACACTTATACCTTGAAATTTAGTAAGGGGTCATCTTATAATGCTACCGTCGTTCTAAGCAGAATAAGAAGCATAATAAGATAAACATCACATGCAATCAAAATATGTGACATGATATGGCCATCATCATCTTGTGCTTTTGATCTCCATCTCCAAAGCACCGTCATGATCACCTTCGTCACCGGCGCGACACCTTGATCTCCATCGTAGCATCGTTGTCGTCTCGCCAACTATTGCTTCTACGACTATCGCTACCGCTTAGTGATAAAGTAAAGCAATTACATGGCGATTGCATTTCATACAATAAAGCGACAACCATATGGCTCCTGCCAGTTGCCGATAACATTACAAAACATGATCATCTCATACAAAACCGTATAACTCATCATGTCTTGACCATATCACATCACAACATGCCCTGCAAAAACAAGTTAGACGTCCTCTACTTTGTTGTTGCAAGTTTTACGTGGCTGCTACGGGCTTAGCAAGAACCGTTCTTACCTACGCATACAAAAACCACAACGATGTTTCGTCAAGTATGTGCTGTTTTAACCTTCGCAAGGACCGGGCGTAGCCACACTTGATTCAGCTAAAGTGAGAGAGACAGACACCCGCCAGTCACCTTTAAGCAACGAGTGCTCGTAACGGTGAAACCAGTCTCGCGTAAGCGTACGCGTAATGTCGGTCCGGGCCGCTTCATCTCACAATACCGCCGAAGCAAAGTATGACATGCTGGTAAGCAGTATGACTAGTATCGCCCACAACTCATTGTGTTCTACTCGTGCATATCATCTACGCATAGACCTGTCTCATGATGCCACTGTTGGGGAACGTAGTATTTTAAAATTTTCCTACGATCACACAAGATCTATCTACCAGATGCATAGCAACGAGAGGGAAGAGTGTGTCTACGTACCCTCGTAGACCGGAAGCTGAAGCGTCAAGTGACGCGGTTGATGTAGTCGAACTTCTTCGCGATTCAACCGATCAAGCACCGAACGTACGGCACCTCCGCGTTCAGCACACATTCAGCTTGATGACGTCCCACGAGCTCTTGATCCAGTTGAGCTTCATGGGAGAGTTTCGTCAGCACGACGGCGTGGTGACAGATATGATGTATCTACCGGCGTAGGGCTTCGCCTAAGCACTGCGACGGTATGACCGAGGTGTGTTTCTGTCGAGGGGGGCACCGCACACGGCTGGAACAATTCAACTTGTGTGTCTTTGGGTGCCCCCCTGCCCCCGTATATAAAGGAGCAAGGGAGGAGGCCGGCCGGTCCTCCTATGGTGCGGCTACGGCTGCAATCCTACTAGGAATAGGATTGCAATCCTATTCCTAGTAGGAACTACCAAAGAAGGAAGAAGGGGGAAGGAAAGAGAGGGAGAGGGAGAGGGAAAGCGGGGCCGCGCCCCCCTCCCCTTGTCCTATTCGGACTCCTCCTAGGGAGGGGGCGCGTGCTAGGCTTCTCGCCCCTCGTTGGTTACCCCAAGTGGAAGGTGTGAGATGAAGTGTTGTGGAAGTTTTTCCCTTGGCAAAGATACCAAGGATCGAATCCCCAGAGACTCCTAGGTTCAACAAGAAGGTGTCAACTGCTAACGGCGCCAGATATTAGCAATCAACGTGGACCTGCACACAGATACAAATAACTTTGCTCCCAACGAGTACAGAGAGGTTGTCAATCCCTCCGGCCTTGTAGTTCACAAAGGATCAAACACAAATGATAGTAGTGATAGATAATGTTTGCAATAGTAAATGATAGCGAAAAGTAAATAGCGGATGTGATCAATGATGGTAATATGGACCGGAGTCTCATGATGTTCACTAGTGATGTCTCTCTCCCAAAAGACGATAAAACAGCTATGTGAGGTAAACGAATTACAGCTGGGCAATTGACAGGACCACGAACGCAAACCAATGCTGACTACATTGCAAGAAAGGTTGAGGTTCAAAGCATGGGCGGTACGCCAAAGTAAGTAGACCGAAATCCATCAATGTCTACTACTAATCATCCACCTTGAGATATCTATCCAGAACATCTCGCTGGTATTAAGTTGCGAGCCCCACCCATAGTGTAAACTCAAAGCAACAGAGAACTGCATTAAAAGAACTTTGCGTAAAGTAAACAATCCTTGCACCCGCGGGCACAAGCACCGTTGTTTTCCCCCTTGTGGCAACATCACATCCCCTAGACTCATGTTTCTGTCACTCAAACTAGTCATCGAGGGGCATGAACCCACAATCGAGCATAACGTTCCCTCTTGGAGTCACTACCTACTACTTGGCCAAAGCAATAAATAACAACGGAGAACATGCAAGAATTACTTATGAACATAAATATAAAAGAGGTAGATCAAATATATTACTCAAGCACAATCTGAACATAATCTCATAATCCATCGGATCCCAGCAAACTCATCATAGCAACAGCATAAGGATTACATATGTGCCTCGATCATGTAGGGCAGCTCACGAGGACTAATTAGTGAAGCACAAGAACGGGAGGAGAACATCACATAGCTACTGGTCATGGACTCATGGTCCAAGGGAGACTACTCACAACTCATCCGAGAGGCGTCCATGGTGGTGGAGAGGCTCCCGGTGATGATCCTCCCCTCCGGCAGGGTGCCGGGAAGAGTTCTCCTGGTGCTCCCGATCTTGGAAGCGGCGGCGGCGGCGGAACAGAGATGAGATCGCGAAAAAGAGTTCCTCTTTCGAGGGTTTCTCGAGACGCTTTAAATATATGCCAAAGGGGGGCATCGGGGGAGCCTCGGGGGGCCCAGGCGCCCCCCCGGCGCGGCCCAAGGGGGGCGCGCCGCCAGGGCGCCTGGAGCCCTGGTGCCCCCCCCCCCCCGGCTGTCCTTCGGGCGCACGGTAGTTTCTGGAACGCTGATTTTTTATATAATTTTTCTGGATTTTTCCTGGCAGTTCTCGTAATGTGAAAACCTGAAATACATAAAACAGCCGAAAACAGAAACTGGCACTGGGGTGCACTGAGTTAATAGGTTAGTCCAAATATGATCAAAAGTGTATGGAAGTGTATAAATATCATAGCAATATCACCCAAAAGAGGCATGGAACAAGCAGAAATTATAGATACGTTTTGGACGTATCAACATCCCCAAGCTTAATTCCTGCTCGTCCTCGAGTAGGTAAATGATAACAAGAATAATTTCTGTGGTGACATGCTATTAACCATATAGGACTTTTTCATAGTCATATGACAAAAGCTTACTGAGATAATGAATCTGTAGTAATTATGTTGCCTCATGAGAAAATCACAAAGAACTGAAAGTTTTACAATATGACATTGAAACATCAAATAGATTTATAATGAACATGATGTGCAAATATGATAAAGTGATATCTAGCTTGCCCCCTTAGTGATGCAAAACATAAATGCAGGGGCACCTCCAAGGTTTAAGTGATGACTAGATACAATGATTTCAAAATAAACGATATCACAATCATGCAAAAGACAATGCTACGTTGGAACAATGCACATTACACTAAGAATGGCAATCATGCTCTCAGTAGTTAGTGCTTTTTATAAGAAGGTGGAGACTCAACATAAAAGTAAAAGAATGGCCCTTCATAGAGGGAAGCAGGGATTACTCATGTGCTAGAGCTTTTATTTTGAAAACATAGAAGCAATTTTGTCAACGGTAGTAGTACTTCATATGTGTTATGCATAAGACATCCTATAAGTTGCAAGCCTCATGCATCGAATACCAATAGTGCTCGCACCTTGTCCTAATTAGCTCGGATTTCCATGGATTGTCATTGCATTACATATGTTTCAACCGAGTGTCACAAAGGGGTACCTCTATGTCACCTGTACAAAGGTCCAAGGAGATAGATCGCATTTGATTTCTCATTTTTGATAGATCTCAACTTGAGGACATCCATACCGGGACAACATAGAAAATAGATAATGGACTCCTCTTTAATGCTTAAGCATATTCTCATAAGAGATTGAGGATTAATGTCCAAGCTAAAACTTCCACCATGATACATGGCTTTGGTTGGCGGCCCAATGTTCTTCTCTAACAATATGCATACTCAAACCATTCAACTCATGGCAAATCACCCTTACTTCAGACAAGACGAACATGCATAGCAACTCACATGATATTCAACAAAAGTGTAACAGTTGATGGCGTCCCCAGAAACATGGATACCGCTCAGCAAGCAACTTATAAGAAATAAGATACATAAGCGCCATATTCTTTACCACAATAGTTTTTAAGCTACTTTCCCATGAGCTATGTATTGCAAAAACTGAAGATTTTAAAGGTAGCACATGTAAATTTACTTGGAGTGGCGGTGAAATACCACATATAGGTAGGTATGGTGGACTCATATGGCATAACTGGTTTAAAAGGATGTGGATGCACAAGCAGTCAGTCCGCTTAGTACAGGTGGAGGTTAGCAAAAGACTGGAAGCGACCAACTAAGAGAGCAATGACGGTCATAATCATGCAGAGCGACAAAGCAACATTGAATCAGGCATGGAAGTTATATCGCTACTGAGAAATAAAAGATCATCAAGGCTTGACAGACTTTCTTTACAGTCTTAAATATGCGTGAGCATACGCCAAGTCAATCAAAATAAATTCTTGAGGGAAGATATTACTAAACCATACCACATCATTGGCAAACAAATCATGTTGGTACTCCAATAACACATTGGGAATCCCCTAGCTATTTGAGACTAACCATAAGAAAACATGAACTACTAAGCGCCATCATGCACGTAGCATCTTTATCATAGACATATCAACCAATGCAACGGAAGCAAACTCTCTTAATAAGGTGAGCATGGTAATTAAAGAGAGTTCAAGCAACCAACTAAACAAAAGCTCTTTGAAAAGATAAGCATGAATACTAAGAGCAGAACATGATAGTGGCTATTAAAAGATAAAGAACACACACAGCAAAGATAGTCATGAAAATTCTATGTTATGTTCTAGGTAGAAGTGGAGCGTGTTTCTCTCCCACATAAAGAAAGCTGAGTTCCGACTCGTTATGGAAAACTAAAAAGAAAACTAAAAGCAAGACGCTCCAAGCATAGTACATAACACATGAAGTGATTAAAATATAGTGGAACGAAAGACGAACTGATAATGTTGATGGAGAAGGGGATGCACGGGGGCATCCCCAAGCTTAGACGCTTGAGTCTCCTTGAATATTTCTTGGGGGTGCACGGGGGCATCCCCAAGCTTGAGCGCTTGACACTCCTGAATCTTTTTATCATCTTCCCTCGCACACTTGAAAACTCCCTTCATACATAACTCATCATAATCTGATTAGCGAGGTTAGTACCCATAATAAAATAATTGTACCTTGCTGGAAATAAATATATTCTTGAAGGTATACTGTTTCTCAAGATTGCCAAAAGGTTTTTGCAAAGAAAAAGCAAGCTCTTGGTTTGCAAAATGAAGGAAAGGCAAAACAGGACAGAATCTGTGAAAAACAGAACATCAGGTAGTAATTGATTTGTTCGGGGCACTTCTGCAACTCTAATCAAAAAACTCAGAACAGACGCACGAAAGACAATTATATAGAGAACGCTGTCGAAAAGATTCAGACCAAAAAGATGACCTGGTGATTTTATACGAATTTTTCTATCCAAGGACAGAATCTGTTTCCTGGACAGCACCTCACAACTTTTGAACTTTCTAGCAATCAGAGGCTACACTTGGCACAAATATGAAAAGCAAAGATACAATGATGATGCTACTGTAGTAAACAACATCAAGACACAACAAAAGCAAAATAAA
Source organism: Secale cereale (assembly GCA_902687465.1). Taxonomy (NCBI): domain Eukaryota; kingdom Viridiplantae; phylum Streptophyta; class Magnoliopsida; order Poales; family Poaceae; genus Secale; species Secale cereale. Next base: position 829,316,486 of record LR738710.1, on the reverse strand, counting down.
ATTTTATTCATGTGGGCTGCCTCCCAAAAGCGCTTTCTTTTATGCCTTTAAGCTAGGCATAATGCATAGAGATCAAGTCTTATCAAGAATAAAAGAATAGCTAGCCCGTACAACGGATTCAAAAGGTAACTTGATCTTCTTTCGAGGGAAGTGTTCCATCCCTTTCTTGAGAGGAAACTGAAATTTTATATTACCCTCTTTCATGTCAATGATAGCACCAACGGTGCATAAAAAGGGACGTCCCAAAATAATTGGACACGAAGGATCACATTCAATATCCATAATAGTGAAATCAACGGGAACATAGTTGTCATTGACAACGATAAGAACATCGTCGATCCTCCCCAAAGGTTTCTTTATGGAAGAATCAACGAGACGAACACCAAAAGAACAAGAATCAAAAGGTTTCAATTTAAGCATATCATATATTCTTTTGGGCATAACAGAGGTACTAGCTCCAACATCACATAATGCATAGCAAGAGAAGTCATTCAATTTAATTTTTATCATAGGATCCCAACCATCTTCTAGCTTTCTAGGTATGGAGGCTTCTACTCTAAGTTTCTCCTCCCTAGCTTTGATGAGAGCATTAGTGATATGCTCTGTGAAGGCAAGGTTAAGCGTGCTAGTGCGGGGATCTCTAGACATCTTGTGAAGGAAATCAATAACTTCGGTAAGAGTGCAATTATCAAAATCAAGATCACTAGCATCAAGTAAAGTGGTAGTGGTGTCCTTAAGGTTCACTTGTTTGGTAGTTTCTATAGTCATAGCATCACCATTAATAGGTCCATCGGGACCAGGAGTACATTGGGTGCTAAGAGTTTGGATATCCTCAACAACTTGGATAGTAGCAACAGTGTGGTGGGTAGGAAGGCTCTTAATTCTATCTTCTTCCTCCCTTTCTCTAGCCCATCTTTCTTTAAGTTTAGCCATCATCCTAATGTTTTCATTAATTTGCACTTGAATAGCATTTATAGGAGTGACCTTCCTCTCCTCAAGAGGAGAAGTTTTAATTTTAAGCAACTCTATCTCATTGGCTAAATGGTCTACCTTAAAAGAGAGATCATCTAGTTTGTGTAGTTTTTCTTCTACACTCTTATTAAAGGCTTTTTGGGTAGTGATGAAATCTTTAAGCATAATCTCTAGTTCAGTATTGGAGTTCTTGGTGCTAGGATAAGCATTGTTGTTCCCGTAAGAGTTAGAGGGGAACGGTCTAGGATTATTACCAAAATTACTCCTATAGGCATTATTATTAAAATTGTTTCTAGAGATAAAGTTCACATCTACTTGTTCTTGAGCAATCAAAGAATTTAAAGGAACATCACGAGGATCAACAGAAGATTGCTTAGAAAGTAGAGACATGATTAAGTCAACTTTTTCATTTAAGAAGGAAATCTCCTCGACAGAGTTTACCTTCCTACCTGTTGGAGCGCGTTCGGTGTGCCATTGGGAATAGTTGGTCATCATCTCATCGAGAAGCCTTGTGGCAGCACCAAGTGTAGTTGACATAAAGGTTCCTCCCGCGGCTGAATCTAACAAGTTCCGCGAGGTAAAGTTCAAGCCTGCATAAAAAGTTTGGATAACCATCCAAGTAGTCAAACCATGAGTAGGGCAGTTCTTGATAAGAGATTTCATACGTTCCCAAGCTTGGGCAACGTGTTCATTATCCAATTGTGTAAAATTCATTATGTTACTTCTTAGTTGGATAATTTTAGCAGGTGGATAGTATTTTCCAATAAAAGCATCTTTGCACTTGTCCCATGAATCTATGCTATTTCTAGGCAAAGACTGAAACCAAATTTTAGCTCCTCCTCTCAAGGAGAAAGGAAAAAGCTTAAGCTTAACAATATTACCATCTATTTCTTGGTACTTTTGCATATCACAAAGTTCAACAAAGTTGTTCAAGTGTAAAGCAGCATCATCTCCAGCACCAGAGAATTGATCTTTCATGACTAAGTTCAGTAAATCAGGTTTAATTTCATACGAAGGTGCTGAAGTGGCAGGTGTAGTGATAGGTGTGCTGATAAAGTCATGGTTGTTGTGACTAGTGAAGTCACACAACTTGGTGTTCTCGGTGGAACCCATAGTAGCAAGCAAGCAAGATAACTATTTTTGTGATTTTCGATAAAAAGGTACTAAAGCAAAAACTAAAAGGTAAACTAACAAGACTAAAAGCAAAGGTAAAAGATAGCGTGCAACTCCCCTATCTTGAAGAGTGGAGTCCCCGGCAACGGCGCCAGAAAAACTCTTGCTAGGCTTCTCGCCCCTCGTTGGTTACCCCAAGTGGAAGGTGTGAGATGTAGTGTTGCGGAAGTTTTTCCCTTGGCAAAGATACCAAGGATCGAATCCCCAGAGACTCCTAGGTTCAACAAGAAGGTGTCAACTGCTAATAGCGCCAGATATTAGCAATCAACGTGGACCTGCACACAGATACAAATAACTTTGCTCCCAACGAGTACAGAGAGGTTGTCAATCCCTCCAGCCTTGTAGTTCACAAAGGATTAAACGCAAATGATAGTAGTGATAGATAATGTTTGCAATAGTAAATGATAGCGAAAAGTAAATAGCGGATGTGATCAATGATGGTAATATGGACCGGAGTCTCATGATGTTCACTAGTGATGTCTCTCTCCCAAAAGACGATAAAACAGCTATCTGAGGTAAATGAATTACAGCTGGGCAATTGACAGGACCACGAACGCAAACCAATGCTGACTACATTGCAAGAAAGGTTGAGGTTCAAAGCATGGGCGGTACGCCAAAGTAAGTAGACCGAAATCTATCAATATCTACTACTAATCATCCACCTTGAGATATCTATCTAGAACATCTCGCTGGTATTAAGTTGCGAGCCCCACCCATAGTGTAAACTCAAAGCAACAGACAACTGCATTAAAAGAACTTTGCGTAAAGTAAACAATCCTTGCACCCGCGGGCACAAGCACCGTTGTTTTCCCCCTTGTGGCAATAGCACATCCCCTAGACTCATGTTTCTGTCACTCAAACTAGTCATCGAGGGGCATGAACCCACAATCGAGCATAACGTTCCTTCTTGGAGTCACTACCTACTACTTGGCCAAAGCAATAAATAACAACGGAGAACATGCAAGAATTACTTATGAACATAAATATAAAAGAGGTAGATCAAATATATTACTCAAGCACAATCTGAGCATAATCTCATAATCCATCGGATCCCAGCAAACTCATCATAGCAACAGCATAAGGATTACATATGTGCCTCGATCATGTAGGGCAGCTCATGAGGACTAATTAGTGAAGCACAAGAACGGGAGGAGAACATCACATAGCTACTGGTCATGGACTCATGGTCCAAGGGAGACTACTCACAACTCATGCGGGAGGCGTCCATGGTGGTGGAGAGGCTCCCGGTGGTGATCCTCCCCTCCGGCAGGGTGCCGGGAAGAGTTCTCCTGGTGCTCCCGATCTTGGAAGCGGCGGCGGCGGCGGAACAGAGATGAGATCGCGAAAAAGAGTTCCTCTTTCGAGGGTTTCTCGAGAAGCTTTAAATATATGCCAAAGGGGGGCATCGGGGGAGCCTCGGGGGCCCAGGCGCCCCCCCCCCCCCGGCGCGGCCCGGGGGGCGCGCCGCCAGGGCGCCTGGAGCCCTGGTGCCCCCCCCCCCGGCTGTCCTTCGGGCGCACGGTAGTTTCTGGAACGCTGATTTTTTATATAATTTTTCTGGATTTTTCCTAGCAGTTCTCGTAATGTGAAAACCTGAAATACAAAAACAGCCGAAAACAGAAACTGGCACTAGGGTGCACTGAGTTAATAGGTTAGTCCAAATATGATCAAAAGTGTATGGAAGTGTATAAATATCATTGCAATATCACCCAAAAGAGGCATGGAACAAGCAGAAATTATAGATACGTTTTGGACGTATCAGCGCGCCACCTCCTGGTTGCTGCCCTCTCTCTCCCCTATGGCCCACCAGGGCCCACCATTCCCCCGGGGGGTTCCGGTAACCCCCCGGCACTCCGGTAAATTCCGAAACTTTCCAGAACACTTCCGGTGTCCGAATATAGTCGTCCAATATATCAATCTTTATGTCTCGGACATTCCGAGACTCCTCGTCATGTCCGTGATCTCATCCGGGACTCCGAACTACCTTCGGTACATAAAAACTCATAAACTCATAATACTGATCGTCATCAAACGTTAAGCGTGCGGACCCTACGGGTTCGAGAACTATGTAGACATGACCGAGACTCATCTCCGGTCAATAACCAATAGCGGAACCTGGATGCTCATATTGGCTCCTACATATTCTACGAAGATCTTTACCGGTCAAACCGCATAACAACATACGTTGTTCCTTTTGTCATTGGTATGTTACTTGCCCGAGATTCGATCGTCGGTATCTCTATACCTAGTTCAATCTCGTTACCGGCAAGTCTCTTTACTCATTCCGTAACACATCATCTCGTGACTAACTCATTAGTCTTTTGCTTGCAAGGCTTATTATGATGTGTGTTACCGAGAGGGCCCAGAGATACCTCTCCGACACTTCGGAGTGACAAATCCTAATCTTGATCTATGCCAACACCACGAATACTTTCGGAGACACCTGTAGAGCATCTTTATGATCACCCAGTTACGTTGTGACGTTTGATAGCACACAAGGTGTTCCTACGGTATTCGGGAGTTGCATAATCTCATAGTCATAGGAACATGTATAAGTCATGAAGAAAGCAATAGCAGTAAAACTAAACGATTATAGTGCTATGCTAACGGATGGGTCTAGTCCATCACATCATTCCCCTAATGATGTGATCCCGTTGATCAAATGACAACTCATGTCTATGGTTAGGAAACATAACCATCTTTGATCAATGAGCTAGTCTAGTAGAGGCATACTAGGGACACTCTGTTTTGTCTATGTATTCACACATGTACTAAGTTTCCGGTTAATACAATTCTAGCATGAATAATAAACATTTTTCATGATATAAGGAAATATAAATAACAACTTTATTATTGCCTCTAGGGCATATTTCCTTCACTTGGGTTAGTAAGTTAGTCCCAAAAATAATATAAAATTATATAATAAATCCCATTAAACATCCAAAACAGAATATATAATAGCATGAAACAATAAAAAATTATAGATACGTTGGAGATGTTCCACGCCCTACTACCGCTTTACTATTGTCGAGTGGAAATGGGTCACAGAAGCATCTAAATAAGTGGCAGTGAGTGCGGTGGTAGAAAACAAAAGTACCGCTCAAGCGGTACTACCGCCCTATTGCCGCTAATTACTCAGGCCTACAAAGAAGACAATGGTAGTGAGGTAGTACTAGCGTCGTAGTACCTCTGGAACGGTACTACCACCCGACTACCGTTGAAGCAAATTAGACCACAGTAGACCAAAACTAAGCAGTAGTGCTTGTGGCACTAGACTGTGGAAGTACCCCTAGGGTGTTTCAAAATGGCCGAAGCAGAAAACGGTAGGAACTCCAGGGTTGCGGGAAGGGTGTGCATAGGGAATGTGTATGTGTTGATTCCATCCTAACATTTTCAAAGCGGACCTCATCTTAATAGTACGGTTTTCCTACGACTCAGATCCACCAAAAAAGAAACGCCGAAAGTAACCGTCTTCACTCTGTATCACGTAGGGGAATAAAACCATCTTGTGTCATATGTAATAATATGTGGGATGCTCAATGCACACGATTAGTCCGCAGATTGCATTGCCATCAAGCACCAAAACCACTAAGGGAAATATGGCCTAACAATTATCTACATCTACAACTTTTAGGTTGTAGCCGTAATTTACTTATGACATCCTCATCGCTTAAATCTTCAAAAGAAATAACAATCACTATTAAATAAATGTCAGACATAAACTTATTTTGGGTGCAACTCTTGCGCCACTGACCAAACTTATGCAAATACGATACTGTTGGACAGCTACAAACATATCCTATAACTTTCTTTTTGCGTCAACTAAAAATGTGGACTGTTTGGTACCATTAAAAAAACTAATTGTACCAGTTGTGTGTACAATTCAATGTACATACAAAGAGATTGCCTTCAAGCATAGAAAATGAGAGTACTAGTCAAATTTACATCGACATGCCATAAAATTAGGACAAGACACAACAAGCAAATTTCATACTCTATACAAGAAAAGCTAGTGCTTGGGGAACAGAGTGTTGGGGAACGTAGTATTTTAAAATTTTCCTACGATCACACAAGATCTATCTACCAGATGCATAGCAACGAGAGGGAAGAGTGTGTCTACGTACCCTCGTAGACCGGAAGCGGAAGCGTCAAGTGACGCGGTTGATGTAGTCGAAATTCTTCGCGATTCAACCGATCAAGCACCGAACGTACGGCACCTCCGCGTTCAGCACACGTTCAGCTTGATGACGTCCCACGAGCTCTTGATCCAGTTGAGCTTCACGGGAGATTTTCGTCAGCACGACGGTGTGGTGACGGATATGATGTATCTACCGGCGCAGGGCTTCGCCTAAGCACTGCGACGGTATGACCGAGGTGTGTTTCTGTGGAGGGGGCACCGCACACGGCTGGAACAATTCAACTTGTGTCTTTGGGTACCCCCTGCCCCCGTATATAAAGGAGCAAGGGAGGAGGCCGGCCGGCCCTCCTATGGTGCGGCTAGGGCTGCAATCCTACTAGGAATAGGATTGCAATCCTATTCCTAGTAGGAACTACCAAAGAAGGAAGAAGGGGGAAGGAAAGGGAGAAGGAGAGGGAAAGAGGGGCCGCGCCCCCTTCCCCTTGTCCTATTCGGACTCCTCCTAGGGAGGGGGCGCGCCACCTCCTGGCTGCTGCCCTCTCTCTCCCCTATGGCCCACCAGGGCCCACTATTCCCCCGGGGGGTTCCGGTAACCCCCCCGGCACTCCGGTAAATTCCGAAACTTTCCAGAACACTTCCGGTGTCCGAATATAGTCGTCCAATATATCAATCTTTATGTCACGGACATTCCGAGACTCCTCGTCATGTCCGTGATCTCATCCGGGACTCCGAACTACCTTTGGTACATCAAAACTCATAAACTCATAATACCGATCGTCATCAAACGTTAAGCGTGCGGACCCTACGGGTTCGAGAACTATGTAGACATGACCGAGACTCATCTCCGGTCAATAACCAATAGTGGAACCTGGATGCTCATATTGGCTCCTACATATTCTACGAAGATCTTTATCGGTCAAACCGCATAACAACATACGTTGTTCCTTTTGTCATCGGTATGTTACTTGCCCGAGATTCGATCGGCTGTATCTCTATACCTAGTTCAATCTCGTTACCGGCAAGTCTCTTTACTCGTTCCGTAACACATCATCTCGTGACTAACTCATTAGTCTTTTGCTTGCAAGGCTTATTATGATGTGTGCTACCGAGAGGGCCCAGAGATACCTCTCCGACACTTCGGAGTGACAAATCCTAATCTTGATCTATGCCAACACCACGAATACTTTTGGAGACACCTGTAGAGCATCTTTATGATCACCCAGTTACGTTGTGACGTTTGATAGCACACAAGGTGTTCCTACGATATTCGGGAGTTGCATAATCTCATAGTCATAGGAACATGTATAAGTCATGAAGAAAGCAATAGCAGTAAAACTAAACGATCATAGTGCTATGCTAACGGATGGGTCTAGTCCATCACACCATTCTCCTAATGATGTGATCCCGTTGATCAAATGACAACTCATGTCTATGGCTAGGAAACATAACCATCTTTGATCAATGAGCTAGTCAAGTAAAGGCATACTAGGGACATACTGTTTTGTCTATGTATTCACACATGTATCAAGTTTCTGGTTAATACAATTCTAGCATGAATAAAGACATTTATCATGATATGAGGAAATATAAATAACAACTTTATTATTGCCTCTAGGGCATATTTCCTTCAGTCTCCCACTTGCACTAGAGTCAATAATCTAGCTCACATCGCCATGTGATTTAATACTGATAGTTCACATCGTTATGTGAATAACACCCATAGTTCACATCGCCATGTGACCAACACCCAAAGGTTTACTAGAGTCAATAATCTAGTTCACATCGCTATGTGATTAATACCCAAGAGTAATAAGGTGTGATCATGTTTTGCTTGTGAGAGAAGTTTAGTCAACGGGTCTGTCACATTCAAATCCGTATGTATTTCGCAAATTTCTATGTCTACAACGCTCTGCATGGAGCTACTCTAGATAATTGCTCCCACTTTCAATACGCATCCAGATTGATACTTAGAGTCATCTGGATTTAGTGTCAAAGCTTGCATCGGCGTAACCCTTTACGACGAACTCTTTATCACCTCCATAATCGAGAAACATTTCCTTAGTCATCCAGTTACTAAGGATAATTTTGACCGTTGTACAGTGATCTACTCGTGGATCACTATTGTATTCCCTTGACAAACTCATGGCAATGTACACAACATGTTTGGTACACAGCATGGCATACTTTATAGAACCTATGGCTGAGGCATAGGGAATGACTTTCATTCTCTCTATATTTTTCTGCCGTGGTTTGGCTTTGAGTCTTACTCAACTTCACACCTTACAAGTCAGGCAAGAACTCCTTCTTTGACTGATCCATTTTGAACTACTTCAAAATCTTATCAAGGTATGTATTCATCGAAAGTCTTATCAAGCGTCTTGATCTATCTCTATAGATCTTGACGCCCAATATGTAAGCAGCTTCACCAAGGTCTTTCTTTGAAAAACTCCTTTCAAACACTCCTTTATGCTTTCCAGAAAATTCTACATCATTTCCGATCGACAATATGTCTTTCACATATACTTATCAGAAAGATTGTAGTGCTCCCACTCACTTCTTGTAAATACAGGCTTCACCGCAAGTCTGTATAAATCTATATGCTTTGATCACCTCATCAAAGCGTATATTCCAACTCCGAGATGCTTGCACCAGTCCATAGATGGATCGCTGGAGCTTGCACACTTTGTTAGCACCTTTTGGATCGACAAAACCTTCTGGTTGCATCATATACAACTCTTCTTTGAGATATCCATTCAGGAATGCAGTTTTGACATCCATTTGCCATATTTCATAATCATAAAATGCGGCAATTGCTAACATGATTCGGACAGACTTAAGCATCGCTACTGGTGAGAAAGTCTCATCGTAGTCAACTCCTTGAACTTGTCGAAACCCTTTCGCAACAAGTCGAGCTTTGTAAACAGTAATATTACCGTCTGCGTCTGTCTTCCTCTTAAAGATCCATTTATTTTCGATGGCCAGCCGATCATCGGGCAAGTCAACCAAAGTCCACACTTTGTTCTCATACATGGATCCCATCTCAGATTTCATGGCCTCAAACCATTTTGCGGAATCTGGGCTCATCATCGCTTCCTCATAGTTCGTAGGTTCATCATGGTCTAGTAACATGATTTCCAGAACTGGGTTGCCGTACCACTCTGGTGCGGAACGTACTCTGGTTGATCTACGACGTTCAGCAGAAACTTGATCCGAAGTTTCATGATCATCATCATTAACTTCCTCACTGATTGGTGTAGGAATCACTGGAACAATTTTCTGTGATGTACTACTTTCCAATTCGGGAGAAGGTACAATTACCTCATCAAATTCTATTTTCCTCCCACTCACTTCTTTCGAGACAAACTCCTTCTCTAGAAAGGATCCACTCTTAGCAACAAAGACCTTGCCTTCGGATCTGTGATAGAAGGTGTACCCAACAGTTTCTTTTGGGTATCCTATGAAGATTTACTTCTCCGATTTGGGTTTGAGCTTATCATGTTGAAACTTTTTCACATAAGCATCGCAGTCCCAAACTTAAAGAAATGACAGCTTAGGTTTCTCGTCAAACCACCGTTCATACGGTGTCATCTCTACGGATTTAGATGGTGCCCTATTTAACGTGAATGTAGCAGTCTCTAATGCATAACCCCAAAAGTGATAGTGGTAGATCAGTAAGAGACATAATCGATCGCACCATATCTAATAAAGTACGGTTATGACGTTCGGACACACCATTACACTGTGGTGTTCCAGGTGGCGTGAGTAGTGAAACTATTTCACATTGTTTTTACTGAAGGCCAAACTCGCTAACTCAAATATTTTACCTCTACGATCATATCGTAGAAACTCTTATTTTCTTGTTACGATGATTCTCCACTTCACTCTGAAATTCTTTGAACTTTTCAAGTGTTTCAGACTTGTGCTTCATTAAGTAGATATACCCATATCTGCTCAAATCATCAGTGAAGGTCAGAAAATAACGATACCCGCCACGAGTTTCAACACTCATTGGCCCACATACATCAGTATGTATGATTTCCAACAAATCTGTTGCTCGCTCCATAGTTCCGGAGAACGGAGTTTTAGTCATTTTGCCCATGAGGCATGGTTCGCAAGCACCAAGTGATTCATAATCAAGTGATTCCAAACGTCCATCACTATGGAGTTTCTTCATGCGCTTTACACCATTATGACCTAAACGGCAGTGCCACAAATAAGTTGCACTATCATTATTAATCTTGCATCTTTTGGCTTCAACATTATGAATATGTGTATCACCACGATCGAGATCCAACAAACTATTTTCATTGGGTGTATGACCATCAAAGGTTTTATTCATGTAAACAGAATAACAATTATTCTATGACTTTAAATGAATAACCGTATTGCAACAAATATGATCAAATCATATTCATGCTCAACGCAAATGCCAAATAACATTTATTTAGGTTTTACACTAATCCCGAAAGTATAGGGAGTGTGCGATGATGATCATATCAATCTTGGAACCACTTCCAACACACATCGTCACTTCACCTTTAACTAGTCTCTGTTCATTCCGCAATTCTCGTTTCGAGTTACTAATTTTAGCAACTGCACCGGTATCAAATACCCAGGGGTTGCTATGAACACTAGTAAAGTACACATCAATAATCTGTATATCAAAATATATCGTTGTTTACTTTGCCATCCTTCTTACCCGCCAAGTATCTAGGGCAGTTCCACTTCTAGTGACTATTTCCTTTGCAGTAGAAGCACTTAGTTTCAGGCTTGAGTTTAGCTTTGGGTTTCTTCATGGGAGTGACAACTTGCTTGTCATTCTTCTTGAAGTTCCCCTTCTATCCCTTTGCCCTTTACTTGAAACAAGTGGTCTTGTTAACCATCAACACTTGATGCTCTTTCTTGATTTCTACCTTCGCCAATTTCAGCATCGCGAAGAGCTCGGGAATTACTTTCGTCATCCCTTGCATATTATAGTTCATCACGAAGTTCTACTAACTTGGTGATAGTGACTAGAGAACTTTGTCAATTACTATCTTATCTGGAAGATTAACTCCCACTTGATTCAAGCAATTGCAGTACCCAGACAATCTGAGCACATGCTCACTGGTTGAGCTATTCTCCTCCGTCTTGTAGGAAAAGTACTGTCAGAGGTCTCATACCTCTCGACACGGGCATGAGTATGAAATACTAATTTCAACTCTTGGAACATCTTATATGCTCCGTGGCGTTCAAAACATTTTTGAAGTCCCGGTTCTAAGCCGTAAAGCATGGTGCACTTAAACTATCAAGTAGTCATCATACCGAGCTTTTGTCAAAACGTTCATAACGTCTGCATCTGCTCCTGCAATAGGTCTGTCACCTAGCGGTGCATCAAGGACATAATTCTTCTGTGCAGCAATGAGGATAATCCTCAGATCACGGACCTAGTCCGCATCATTGCTACTAACATCTTTCAACTTAGTTTTCTCTAGGAACATAAATAAACGGGGAGCAACATCACGAGCTATTGATCTACAACATAGATATGCTAATACTACCAGGACTAAGTTCATGATAAATTAAAGTTCAGTTAATCATATTACTTAAGAACTCCCACTTAGATAGACATCCCTCCAGTCATCTAAATGATCACGTGATCCAAATCAACTAAACCATGTCCGATCATCACGTGAGATGGATAAGTATCAATGGTGAACATCTTATGTTGATCATATCTACTATATGATTCACGCTCGACCTTTCGGTCTCCAGTGTTCCGAGGCCATATCTGCATATGCTAGGCTCGTCAAGTTTAACCCGAGTATTCTGCGTGTGCAAAACTGGCTTATACCCGTTGTATTTGAACGTAGAGCTTATCACACCCGATCATCACATGGTGTCTCGGCACGACAAACTTTCGCAACGGTGCATACTCAGGGAGAACAATTATACCTTGAAATTTAGTAAGGGATCATCTTATAATGCTATCGTCGTTCTAAGCAAAATAAGAAGCATAATAAGATAAACATCACATGCAATCAAAATATGTGACATGATATGGCCATCATCATCTTGTGCTTTTGATCTCCATCTCCAAAGCACCATCATGATCACCTTCGTCACCGGCGCGACACCTTGATCTCCATCGTAGCATCGTTGTCGTCTCGCCAACTATTGCTTCTACGACTATCGCTACCGCTTAGTGATAAAGTAAAGCAATTACATGGCGATTGCATTTCATACAATAAAGCGACAACCACATGGCTCCTGCCAGTTGCCGATAACATTACAAAACATGATCATCTCATACAAAATCGTATAACTCATCATGTCTTGACCATATCACATCACAACATGCCCTGCAAAAACAAGTTAGACGTCATCTACTTTGTTGTTGCAAGTTTTACGTGGCTGCTACGGGCTTAGCAAGAACCGTTCTTACCTACGCATACAAAAACCACAACGATGTTTCGTCAAGTATGTGCTGTTTTAACCTTCGCAAGGACCGGGCGTAGCCACACTTGATTCAGCTAAAGTGAGAGAGACAGACACCCGCCAGTCACCTTTAAGCAACGAGTGCTCGTAACGGTGAAACCAGTCTCGCGTAAGCGTACGCGTAATGTCGGTCCGGGCCGCTTCATCTCACAATACCGCCGAAGCAAAGTATGACATGCTGGTAAGCAGTATGACTAGTATCGCCCACAACTCATTGTGTTCTACTCGTGCATATCATCTACGCATAGACCTGGCTCATGATGCCACTGTTGGGGAACGTAGTATTTTAAAATTTTCCTACGATCACACAAGATCTATCTACCAGATGCATAGCAACGAGAGGGAAGAGTGTGTCTACGTACCCTCGTAGACCGGAAGCGGAAGCGTCAAGTGACGCGGTTGATGTAGTCGAACTTCTTCGCGATTCAACCGATCAAGCACCGAACGTACGGCACCTCCGCGTTCAGCACACGTTCAGCTTGATGACGTCCCACGAGCTCTTGATCCAGTTGAGCTTCACGGGAGAGTTTCGTCAGCACGACGGCGTGGTGACGGATATGATGTATCTACCAGCGCAGGGCTTCGCCTAAGCACTGCGACGGTATGACCGAGGTGTGTTTCTGTGGAGGGGGCACCGCACACGGCTGGAACAATTCAACTTGTGTCTTTGGGTGCCCCCTGCCCCCGTATAAAAAGGAGCAAGGGAGGAGGCCGGCCGGCCCTCCTATGGTGCGGCTAGGGCTGCAATCCTACTAGGAATAGGATTGCAATCCTATTCCTAGTAGGAACTACCAAAGAAGGAAGAAGGGGGAAGGAAAGGGAGAAGGAGAGGGAAAGAGGGGCCGCGCCCCCTTCCCCTTGTCCTATTCGGACTCCTCCTAGGGAGGGGGCCCGCCACCTCCTGGCTGCTGCCCTCTCTCTCCCCTATGGCCCACCAGGGCCCACTATTCCCCCGGGGGGTTCCGGTAACCCCCCCGGCACTCCGGTAAATTCCGAAACTTTCCAGAACACTTCCGGTGTCCGAATATAGTCATCCAATATATCAATCTTTATGTCTCGGACATTCCGAGACTCCTCGTCATGTCCGTGATCTCATCCGGGACTCCGAACTATCTTTGGTACATCAAAACTCATAAACTCATAATACCGATCGTCATCAAACGTTAACGTGCGGACCCTACGGGTTCGAGAACTATGTAGACATGACCGAGACTCATCTCGGTCAATAACCAATAGCGGAACCTGGATGCTCATATTGGCTCCTACATATTCTACGAAGATCTTTATCAGTCAAACCGCATAACAACATACGTTGTTCCTTTTGTCATCGGTATGTTACTTGCCCGAGATTCGATCGTCGGTATCTCTATACCTAGTTCAATCTCGTTACCGGCAAGTCTCTTTACTCGTTCCGTAACACATCATCTCGTGACTAACTCATTAGTCTTTTGCTTGCAAGGCTTATTATGATGTGTGCTACCGAGAGGGCCCAGAGATACCTCTCCGACACTTCGGAGTGACAAATCCTAATCTTGATCTATGCCAACACCACGAATACTTTTGGAGACACCTGTAGAGCATCTTTATGATCACCCAGTTACGTTGTGACGTTTGATAGCACACAAGGTGTTCCTACGATATTCGGGAGTTGCATAATCTCATAGTCATAGGAACATGTATAAGTCATGAAGAAAGCAATAGCAGTAAAACTAAACGATCATAGTGTTATGCTAACGGATGGGTCTAGTCCATCACACCATTCTCCTAATGATGTGATCCCGTTGATCAAATGACAACTCATGTCTATGGCTAGGAAACATAACCATCTTTGATCAATGAGCTAGTCTAGTAAAGGCATACTAGGGACATACTGTTTTGTCTATGTATTACACATGTATCAAGTTTCCGGTTAATACAATTCTAGCATGAATAAAGACATTTATCATGATATAAGGAAATATATATAACAACTTTATTATTGCCTCTAGGGCATATTTCCTTCACAGAGTGTTAATCCAAATTCATATGCTTAATGAACATTGTCGGAGAAAACAATTTGCGGTCTTACATGGTGTGTGAAGCGTGGCCGCAATATTCCAGCATAATACATTGTATATGGAATATGGCTTCTAGTTAGTTCAATGTTCTATGAAAAATAAGTTATTGTATTTCGTCTTGAATTCTTGATATGTATATTTTATTATTATTTTCACAAAATAAAATAACTTTTGTCTCAAAACTGTAATTTCATCTGCTTGCATGCCATTACTGCCTCTAAAAAAATGAGAACTATAGCGTGTCACCCGTAAGTAATATGTCATCCAAGACATACCATACTTTAAGGATGACTGACTTATACATGGCATAGTTGATCTTCGATATATGTGTCATAGTTGATCTTCGATATATGTATCATGGTTGTCAACATTTAGTAGAAATTTACAAATACACCCGTGGGACAGAAAAGAGTTTATACCTGAGTGCATTGCTTCCTATGAAATTATCTTGATGAACCATCAAGTGCCTCTTGGAATTCTCTTCAACCTAAGTAGGGTAAAACAATCGACAAAGTGAAAACAAAAGGAGTAGGGCAAATCAAGCAAATGAATTTTCTGTATTACTCATGTTCAAATCATCATAAGAATAAACTGAAAAGGCATGTATGAACAATAATAGAAATTTTAGGGTATGCATACTTACGTGGACTATATGTAACTAAAGAATTGGTGTCAGCATACTCAAGTTCGTCATCATTGTCTTCATTTGAAGGCTTCTCAAGTAGTGACACTTTTGAATAGGCAGGGACAACAACACTCTTTCCTACTTTAATCTGGAATGATGCAAATAATAATGTGATCAATATCTGAAATGTTGCTGGATATAAAATTGCAACCGGTTTATAGTCTTTTCTTTGCGGGTGAACTGGTTTATAGTTTGTTCCTATAGGAAAAGTGAATATCATAGATTTTTGTTCGGATTTTTTCAACTTTTCAAAATGAGTATCTAGACAATGGGTGCATACGCACCTAGGAGCCATTGCGAAATTCTGATACATAGCAACATACCTTAAATGACAATATGCAGCCAGGCTTAACGATTGCATCTGCCCTTAGATGAACATCATCACAGACTAAGAACTTAGTCACTTTGCACACATCTTCAATTACGAGTCCAGTGAGGTAGGGAGTGAGTCCTGGTGAGGGGAGATGTGTGCCACGCGAGAGTGAGAAGAGAGTGATAGCGAGGTGGAGGAATCATGTGATTGTGAGTCGACCAATCTTTCATTGGATCGGTCGACCGATGCCGATCACTGCCCCAAAGAAAAATGTTTCACTAGTCCTTTCTTGAACTCTTAAATTTTTATTTTTTGAACCTCGCTTTGTTAGGTTCCTTGCTTCGCTTCTCCTCCCTATTGTGTGTGTGCTTTTTTCTTTTCTTTTCTTTCTCTTTTTAGGATCATCTGTGCTTTCTCTCGTTGGCGAGGCCTCTGGACTGGACCCAGCAGGCAGGGCCCAAAGTAAAAGGCCGAAGCGTGGTGGGGTCCCACACGACGCCACGTCACCGCCTCCACGTCTACTGTTGGAGTTGGACGGCAGGAACCGCCGCCTGCTCCACTCCACTCCGGGTCTCCGCCTTCTCCCCCCTCCTATAAATCCCGCCCGCTGGAAACGGGGCGGATCCATTTCTCGCATATTTTTCTTCCCGTTTCCCGATTCAAGTCAGCGGTTAGGGTTCGGAGATCTCGGCTTCGCATCGCGGCCATGGCGGTGAGCTCCCGGTTCCCCCCTCTCTCTCTATCGGCCGGCGGCGGCGCCATTTCCGGCCCGACTGCTTCCTGGCTCCGTTGATCTGGCTTGCGTGCTAAGCTTTAGAAACAGGGGTTTGGGTTTTGGGGGTTCTAGATTTGGGCATACGCTGTCCTGGATAGATTTTTCCTTTAGTCAATTTGTCCTGCCAAAGATGGGGAAAGTAGAGATTTTTGGCTCCAGAAATTGGTGTCCCGTAGGAATGTAATGTGAGATAGTGTATCGGTGGCAGCCGTTTCTTACCAATCGATTCTAGTGAAATCTCGTCCGGTTTCGCTCCGCATTCTACCTGCCTGAATGTGCGATGGCAGGCGAGCTGAATCTGCCGCCCACTCATGTAGAATGCTGATAGGGTACTCAAATCACTATAGTATGTTCTGGAATGAGCAAGTGCCAGTCCCGTCGATTTATCTAGTTATTGTTACTGTGGCTAAGTGTTGTGATTTGTGAGCCATGAACAGCCTTCCTGGACCCCCTTTTTTTGGCATACTTTTGTTTGATATTAAAATGTCTGCAGTGAGTGGTTTAACAGCCTGTATACTTGGTTAATATCCTGTCCCTGTTATCTGTTTATGCCTACTTGCTTGTGCTGAAGTATTAGGTGCGAAAGGATTTTATTGCGTCTTTTTATTGCATTGTGAACACCAAAAATGTTATGTAACAACCAGTACATGGTGAATATTGAGCTTTCTTTCTCCTCTATATTTCAGAACATCGTTATAGTGGTGCAGTAATAGCAAAAGAGCGCCGATTACGTCGGTTTACGGTTTAGCTATTTTGTTTTATTTGATATGCTAGCTGCACTGACTAGTAAAATACAATGCCTGTCACGGCAAAAAGGTCTTGGCGGTGACCATGAGCACTATATACATGTTCATTATGAACGGTACATACTGATCTGCATACAAATTGAATAGTTATTGTGCATAAAAGCTAGCATGATGGCACAGTCTAAACATGCAAACCTTTGAAGGAGATGATTTTTTAGCACGGATAAATCACTTTATGAACATCTGAGGTTGAAATATTAAGCGTGATGCATAAAGTGGCTGCATATGTTTCCAGCCATTTGAAATGAACAGTTAGTGGTCAATCTTGTCCAAAAAGATTAGTTTGGGGTACCGGATTTAAAATAATCCTAAGAGATTGGGAACAAATTCATCGTTTTATACCATAGGTCGGAGCTGTGGAGGTGGTAAGTTCTTTCTTTTTTAACGGAGGTTGTGTAATGTTGATTAGGAAATCCCATTAGATATTGTGTAATACTTACTAGAAACAAGATAAGGCACACGTTATCAATTTAGGCCATCGGTGTTTTTTATATGACACTGCATAGAAGTCTGCATTACTTATTAGTTTTTTAGATACTGTACAAGTGTGTGTTGCAGAGCTTCTTCTCATATAGCCTAGAACAACATACTATCTATGAGATGAAGTATTAATTGTTCCTTTTTATACTTTTATTTCTTTGATGAAGGCAAGCACGCTTAGCACAGTCATGGTGAGCAATTTGTCGCTGAAAGCAGCACTAAGAGATGTAAAGGAATTCTTTTCCTTTTCTGGTGACCTTGTGCATGTTGAAATGCAAAGGTTAGTAATACGATCTTCATTATGCTTGTGGTCCACTGTGCACTATCAATCTCATTAACCTTTTAAATACTTTGCAGTGGTGACGAGCTGTCTCAAGTTGCCTACATTACTTTTAAAGATAAGCAAGGAGCTGAGACAGCCATGCTTCTGACGGTACCTTTTTTACCTCCTATCTCTGAAAAAACCTGCTTTCCCCCAAGGATATATGGTTGCTTGAGCTTGTGAACTGTGTTGTCTGCAATTACGCATTATTGATGGCACGCACCAATATTCTCCATTCATTGGAATATATGTAGAAGGCGTAATTCATATTCCAATGCAACATAAGTGTGTTGTTCCTTCTATGTCCCTAATAAATGCCAACTTTACGTTGTATTCCCTGCGTGCATGTGTCGACTATAGTACTTTAGAGATAACGAGTGAGGTTGCTTACCTGCTCTACGGCATGTGCTTAATATAGTATTTAACTACTCATATTGTTTACCTGGTCTACAGCAAGACAAAACTTTCCCTATATTTCTGAATGGATTGTGTATTTATTACTGCCTCTGTACCAAAATATAAGACGTTTTACAGTTCAATTGGGAGTAATAAACATAGTTATTTTTCATATGAAACCATGTAGGTTGTGACCATGATCTCAGCTTAAACAGTATGATGTAAAAAGATATTCATTGGTTACATCGACTCTTTCAAGTAAATAATGTGTACATGCTTGCTTATTTGAATGTTTAAGTTTACCTAATCATTGCCCAACGGAAATTTGAATACTAACTTAATATCTTTTGGATAGATAGATTTCTGTTTGCAAATACATAGCGTGTCACTGACTTGTGTCTGTTTCTGCTTCTTAATTGTTTTATACTTGCTGGAACTACTCCTATGATGAATATCTGATGTGCCTGGTTTGATTGCTATTGCAGGGTGCCACGATAGTCGATATGGCTGTCATTGTAACACCAGCCACTGATTATGAGCTACCAGCTGATATTTTAGCTGCTCTAGAGGTATGGTTAGAGATGTGTAATATCCTTGTCTGTAGTATGGTCTTTGTCTGGTGGTAATGGAATTCCTTACATTGCTTTGCATCCACAGCCCAAAGATGCAAAGTCCTCTGCTCTTGAGAAGGCAGAGGACATCGTTGGGACCATGCTGGCCAAGGGGTTCATTCTTGGTAGGGATGCACTCGACAAAGCAAAAGCGTTGGATGAGAAGCATCAGCTCACATCAACTGCGACTGCTCGAGTATCTTCCTTTGACAAGAGAATCGGTCTGAGTGAGAAGATCAGCGTCGGTACTTCAGTTGTAAATGACAAAGTAAAGGAAATGGACCAGAAATATCTAGTCTCCGAGAAGACAAGGTCAGCACTTGCAGCTGCTGAACAGGGTGTCTCCACTGCTGGATCTGCCATCATGAAAAACAGGTATGTCCTTACTGGTGCCGCATGGGTAACTGGTGCCTTCAGTAAGGTTGCGAATACTGCAAACGATGTCGGGGCAAAGGCGAAGGAGAAAATAGCCGCTGAGCAGGAGGGCAAGACTGTAGCGGCCGGGTATGCACAAGCTGACATGTCGGACGCTCATGAAAAGCCCAGGGATTTGGATGGTGAAATCACAAAGATACATGTCTCTGAAAACGCCGAAGATATCCCCATATCTACCGCTGCAACTGTCCCCATTATAGTAGAGGATTCCAGCGACGCGGCTTCACCACCACCACCACCACCACCCGCTGCTGCTCTTCCTAAGAAACCGGAACCTGCGCAGGGATTGATACTATGATGATCTGGCTGATACATGAATGTAAATAGACATGAGATGGGTTGTTTAATTCAGGCTGTAGCGTTGTGGTTGCTGTATTGTAATTCACCTGTTTGAAGGTTGAAATTTATCGGGACCGAAAGAGTTTGGAATTTGTAGCAGCCATTTTAATTATTAATCAAACAATATTATCATGCACTTGCAGTGTCAAAATGTTTGCGTATGATATTCACTCTGATATTTTTTTTGAGGGTTATGTTTTTTCCTTCTCCTTAGTTCTTACAAGACCGATAGATCAGTGAATGTGTCATAAGCCCAGTTATTTTTTGCGGCCCAAATGGACTGAACGGATAGTTTCACCACTTCTCCTGAGCAGGTATTGCCTAATTAAGTTTTTTTTTTGGGGTTTGTCTATCTCACATCTAACTCCCTCATCCATATAATTCATGGAAGACTTGAAAAAAAAAATCAATGATGAGAGAGTTAGATGTGAGATAGTATCTCACATCTAGATGTGAAATAGCAAACCTGTTTTTTTTTGTAGCCAGAAGTGTGGGCGTGGGCGTGCAAGAGTTCCCTTGGTACAGCGCTGCTGGCATGCTGAAAACACTTTTTTTTTAAACAAGGCAAAAGACTTGCCATTTCATTGATAAAGGTAGAGAGTTTTAGACATAAGCCGCGCTAGCGGCGAAAAAGACTACTCTCGCGGCATTACAACACTCAAATTTTTCGCTCCAGCCGTAGCCCAGAGCAACACCTCCTGCTTGATTTTGCTGATGATGGTCGTAGAAGGGGCCGCCGAGTTGCGGAAGACTCGAGCATTGCGCTCCGACCAAACCTCCCAAGAGATTAGCATCATAAGGGAGGCAAGCGCCTTGGGCGAGCCGAGGCGGATCTGCAGGTTTGCATTCCACCATTCTCTGACCGAAGCCATAGTCACCCAGGAGACAGTTGTGACGTGATGCATGCCGAGCCATGAAAGGACGTCATTCCAAATGCGCATAGTGAAGCGGCATTGGAGAAGCAGGTGGGCCGCGGTTTCTTGAGTTTGCTTGCAGAGAGGGCAAAGACCGCAATTAGGCCAGCCGCGGCGAGTCAAGCGGTCCGCAGTCCAAATCCTATCTTGAAGAACGAGCCAGGCAAAAAACTTGCATCGAGGAGGCGCCCACACCGTCCACACTGAACGGACAAGGTCCGAGGTGATGAGGCCTTCAAATTGTGCCTTGTATGGTGAGGATGCCGAGTATATCCTGTCCTTGGTGAACTTCCATATGATTGAGTCTTCAACCTCGTCATCGAGGGCCACCGTTGCAAGTTTATCCCAAAGGTCAGTAAACTGCTGGATGAGCTCGAGGGAGATGCCATTGGAGCTGTCAATATTTGCAATCCATTGGTTGTTGGCCATCGCTTGCTGAACCGACGAGTTTTTCTTGCGAGAAAGATTGTAGAGACTCGGGGCGATGTCTCGAGGGCACAATCCTCCCAGCCAAGAAGAGTTCCAGAACCTCGCCGTCCTTCCATTTCCTACCGTGACTGTAGTGGCCGCTGTTGGGGAACGTAGTATTTTAAAATTTCCTACGATCACACAAGATCTATCTACCAGATGCATAGCAACGAGAGGGAAGAGTGTGTCTACGTACCCTCGTAGACCGGAAGCGGAAGCGTCAAGTGACGCGGTTGATGTAGTCGAACTTCTTCGCGATTCAACCGATCAAGCACCGAACGTACGGCACCTCCGCGTTCAGCACACGTTCAGCTTGATGACGTCCCACGAGCTCTTGATCCAGTTGAGCTTCACGGGAGAGTTTCGTCAGCACGACGGCGTGGTGACGGATATGATGTATCTACCGGCGCAAGGCTTCGCCTAAGCACTGCGACGGTATGACCGAGGTGTGTTTCTGTGGAGGGGGGCACCGCACACGGCTGGAACAATTCAACTTGTGTGTCTTTGGGTGCCCCCCTGCCCCCGTAAATAAAGGAGCAAGGGAGGAGGCCGGCCGGCCCTCCTATGGTGCGGCTAGGGCTGCAATCCTACTAGGAATAGGATTGCAATCCTATTCCTAGTAGGAACTACCAAAGAAGGAAGAAGGGGGAAGGAAAGAGAGGGAGAAGGAGAGGGAAAGAGGGGCCGCGCCCCCCTTCCCTTGTCCTATTCGGACTCCTCCTAGGGAGGGGGCGCGCCACCTCCTGGCTGCTGCCCTCTCTCTCCCCTATGGCCCACCAGGGCCCACCATTCCCCCGGGGGGTTCCGGTAACCCCCCCCCGGCACTCCGGTAAATTCCGAAACTTTCCAGAACATTTCCGGTGTCCGAATATAGTCGTCCAATATATCAATCTTTATGTCTCGGACATTCCGAGACGCCTCGTCATGTTCGTGATCTCAACCGGGACTCCGAACTACCTTCGGTACATCAAAACTCATAAACTCATAATACTGATCGTCATCAAACGTTAAGCGTGCGGACCCTACGGGTTCGAGAACTATGTAGACATGACCGAGACTCATCTCCGGTCAATAACCAATAGCGGAACCTGGATGCTCATATTGGCTCCTACATATTCTACGAAGATCTTTATCGGTCAAACCACATAACAACATACGTTGTTCCTTTTGTCATCGGTATGTTACTTGCCCCAGATTCGATCGTCGGTATCTCTATACCTAGTTCAATCTCGTTACCGGCAAGTCTCTTTACTCGTTCCGTAACACATCATCTCGTGACTAACTCATTAGTCTTTTGCTTGCAAGGCTTATTATGATGTGTGTTACCGAGAGGGCCCAGAGATACCTCTCCTACACTTTGGAGTGACAAATCCTAATCTTGATCTATGCCAACACCACGAATACTTTCGGAGACACCTGTAGAGCATCTTTATGATCACCCAGTTACGTTGTGACATTTGATAGCACACAAGGTGTTCCTACGGTATTCGGGAGTTGCATAATCTAATAGTCATAGGAACATGTATAAGTCATGAAGAAAGCAATAGCAGTAAAACTAAACGATCATAGTGCTATGCTAACGGATGGGTCTAGTCCATCACATCATTCTCCTAATGATGTGATCCCGTTGATCAAATGACAACTCATGTCTATGGCTAGGAAACATAACCATCTTTGATCAATGAGCTAGTCTAGTAGAGGCATACTAGGGACATACTGTTTTGTCTATGTATCCACACATGTACTAAGTTTCCGGTTAATACAATTCTAGCATGGATAAAAGACATTTATCATGATATAAGGAAATACAAATAACATCTTTATTATTGCCTCTAGGGCATATTTCCTTCAGTCTCCCACTTGAACTAGAGTCAATAATCTAGATTACAAAGTGATGATCCTCACACCCATGGAGTCCTGGTGCTGATCATGTTTTGCCCGTGGAAGAGGCTTAGTCAACGGGTCTGCAACATTCAGATCCGTATGTATTTTGCAAATCTCTATGTCTCCCTCCTTGACTAGATCGCGGATGGAATTGAAGCGTCTTTTGATGTGCTTTGTTCTCTTGTGAAACCTGGATTCCTTCGCCAAGGCTATTGCTCCAGTGTTGTCACAAAAGATTTTCATTGGACCCGATGCACTAGGTATTACACCTAGATCGGATATGAACTCCTTCATCCAGACTCCTTCATTTGCTGCTTCCGAAGCAGCTATGTATTCCGCTTCACATGTAGATCCCGCCACGACGCTCTGCTTGGAACTGCACCAACTGACAGCTCCACCGTTCAATAAAAATACATATCCGGTTTGTGACTTTGAGTCATCCGGATCAGTGTCAAAGCTAGAATCGACGTAACCGTTTACGACGAGCTCTTTGTCACCTCCATATACGAGAAACATATCCTTTGTTCTTTTCAGATACTTTAGGATGTTTTTGACCGCTGTCCAGTGATCCACTCCTGGATTACTTTGGTACCTCCCTGCTAGACTTATAGCAAGGCACACATCAGGCCTGGTACACAGCATTGCATACATGATAGATCCTATGGCTGAGGCATAGGGAATGACTTTCATTTTCTCTCTATCTTCTGCAGTGGTCGGGCATTGAGTCTTACTCAACTTCATACCTTGTAATACAGGCAAGAACCCTTTCTTTGACTGATCCATTTTGAACTTCTTCAAAATCTTATCAAGGTATGTGCTTTGTGAAAGTCCTATTAAGCGTCTTGATCTATCTCTATAGATTTTGATGCCTAATATGTAAGCAGCTTCACCGAGGTCTTTCATTGAAAAACTCTTATTCAAGTATCCTTTTATGCTATCCAGAAATTCTATATCATTTCCAATCAATAATATGTCATCCACATATAATATTAGAAATGCTACAGAGCTCCCACTCACTTTCTTGTAAATACAGGCTTCTCCAAAAGTCTGTATAAAACCATATGCTTTGATCACCTCATCAAAGCGTATATTCCAACTCCGAGATGCTTGCACCAGTCCATAGATGGATCGCTGGAGTTTGCACACTTTGTTAGCACCTTTTGGATCGACAAAACCTTCTGGTTGCATCATATACAACTCTTCTTTGAGATATCCATTCAGGAATGCAGTTTTGACATCCATTTGCCAGATTTCATAATCATAAAATGCGGCAATTGCTAACATGATTCGGACAGACTTAAGCATTGCTACAGGTGAGAAAGTCTCATCGTAGTCAACTCCTTGAACTTGTCGAAACCCTTTCGCAACAAGTCGAGCTTTGTAAACAGTAATATTACCGTCTGCGTCGGTCTTCCTCTTAAAGATCCATTTATTTTCGATGGCCTGCCGATCATCGGGCAAGTCAACCAAAGTCCACACTTTGTTCTCATACATGGATCCCATCTCAGATTTCATGGCCTCAAGCCATTTTGCGGAATCTGGGCTCATCATCGCTTCCTCATAGTTCGTAGGTTCATCATGGTCTAGTAACATGATTTCTAGAACTGGGTTGCCGTACCACTCTGGTGCGGAACGTACTCTGGTTGATCTACGACGTTCAGCAGAAACTTGATCCGAAGTTTCATGATCATCATCATTAACTTCCTCACTGATTGGTGTAGGAATCACTGGAACAATTTTCTGTGATGTACTACATTCCAATTCGGGAGAAGGTACAATTACCTCATCAAGTTCTACTTTCCTCCCACTCACTTCTTTCGAGAGAAACTCCTTCTCTAGAAAGGATCCATTCTTAGCAACGAATATCTTGCCTTCGGATCTGTGATAGAAGGTGTACCCAACAGTCTCTTTTGGGTATCCTATGAAGACACATTTCTCCGACTTGGGTTTGAGCTTATCAGGTTGAAGCTTTTTCACATAAGCATCGCAGCCCCAAACTTTAAGAAACGACAACTTTGGTTTCTTGCCAAACCATAGTTCATAAGGTGTCGTATCAACGGATTTAGATGGTGCCCTATCTAACGTGAATGCAGCTGTCTCTAAAGCATAACCCCAGAATGATAGCGGTAAATCGGTAAGAGACATCATAGATCGCACCATATCCAATAAAGTACGGTTACAACGTTCGGACACACCATTACGCTATGGTGTTCCGGGTGGCGTGAGCTGTGAAACTATTCCACATTGTTTCAAATGAAGACCAAACTCATAACTCAAATATTCTCCTCCACGATCAGATCATAGAAACTTTATTTTCTTGTTACGATGATTCTCTACTTCACTCTGAAATTCTTTGAACTTTTCAAATGTTTCAGACTTGTGCCTCATTAAGTAGATATACCCATATCTGCTCAAATCATCAGTGAAGGTCAGAAAATAACGATACCCACCGCGAGCTTCAACACTCATTGGCCCACATACATCAGTATGTATGATTTCCAACAAATCTGTTGCTCGCTCCATAGTTCCGGAGAACGGAGTTTTAGTCATTTTGCCCATGAGGCATGGTTCGCAAGCACCAAGTGATTCATAATCAAGTGATTCCAAAGTCCATCACTATGGAGTTTCTTCATGCGCTTTACACCAATATGACCTAAACGGCAGTGCCACAAATAAGTTGCACTATCATTATTAACCTTGCATATTTTGGTTTCAATATTATGAATATGTGTGTCACTACAATCGAGATCCAATAAGAATAGACCACTCTTCAAGGGTGCATGACCATAAAAGATATTATTCATAAAAATAGAACAACCATTATTCTCTGATTTAAATGAATAACCATCTCGCAACAAACAAGATCCAGATATAATGTTCATGCTCAACGCTGGCACCAAATAACAATTATTTAGGTCTAAAACTAATCCCGAAGGTAGATGTAGAGGTAGCGTGCCGACGGCGATCACATCGACTTTGGAACCATTTCCCACGCGCATCGTCACCTCGTCCTTAGCTAATCTTCGTTTAATCCGTAGTCCCTGTTTCGAGTTACAAATATTAGCAACCGAACCGGTATCAAATACCCAGGTACTACTACGAGCATTAGTAAGGTACACATCAATAACATGTATATCACATATACCTTTGTTCACCTTGCCATCCTTCTTATCTGCCAAATACTTGGGGCAGTTCCGCTTCCAGTGTCCAGTCCCCTTGCAGTAGAAGCACTCAGTTTCAGGCTTGGCTCCAGACTTGGGTTTCTTCGTGGGAGTAGCAACTGTCTTGCTATTCTTCTTGAAGTTCCCCTTCTTTCCCTTGCCCTTTTTCTTGAAACTAGTGGTCTTGTTAACCATCAACACTTGATGCTCCTTTTTGATTTCTACCTCCGCAGCCTTGAGCATAGCGAAGAGCTCGGGAATTGTCTTTTGCATCCCTTGCATATTATAGTTCATCACGAAGCCTTTATAGCTTGGTGGCAGTGATTGAAGAACTCTATCAATAACACTATCCTCGTCAACTTTGCAACCAAGTTGAGTCATATGATTGTAGTACCCAGACATTATGAGCAAGTGTTCACTGATAGAACTATTCTCCTCCATCTTGCAGCTATAGAACTTATTGGAAATATCATATTTCTCAATCCGGGCATTTGCTTGACATATTAACTTCAACTCCTGGAACATCTCATATGGTCCATGACGTTCAAAACGTCGTTGAAGTCCCGGTTCTAAGCCGTAAAGCATGGCACACTGAACTATCGTGTAGTCATCAGACCGCGACTGGCAGACGTTCAAAGCGTCTACATTAGCGGGAGGGGGCTTGTCACCTAGCGGTGCTTGATACGTCCAAAACGTATCTATAATTTCTGCTTGCTCCATGCCACTTTTGGGTGATATTGCTATGATATTTATACACTTCCATACACTTTTGATCATATTTGGACTAACCTACTAATCCAGTGCACCCCGGTGCCAGTTTCTGTTTTCGGCTGTTTTTGTATTTCAGGTTTTCACGTTACGAGAACTGCCAGGAAAAATCCAGAAAAATTATATAAAAAATCAGCGTTCCGGAAACTTCCTTGCGCCCGAAG
>LR738710.1:829251779-829288804 GCA_902687465.1 Secale cereale | reverse complement strand
GTGGGTTCATGCCCCTCGATGACTAGCTTGAGTGACAGAAACATGAGTCTAGGGGATGTGCTGTTGCCACAAGGGGGAAAACAACGGTGCATGTGCCCGCGGGTGCAAGGATTGTTTACTTTACGCAAAGTTCTTTTAATGCAGTTGTCTGTTGCATTGAGTTTACACTATGGGTGGGACTCGCAACTTAATACCAGCGAGATGTTCTGGATAGATATCTCAAGGTGGATGATTAGTAGTAGATATTGATGGATTTCGGTCTACTTACTTTGGCGTACCGCCCATGCTTTGAACCTCAACCTTTCTTGCAATGTAGTCAGCATTGGTTTGCGTTCGTGGTCCTGTCAATTGCCCAGCTGTAATTCGTTTACCTCACATAGCTGTTTTATCGTCTTTTGGGAGAGAGACATCACTAGTGAACATCATGAGACTCCGGTCCATATTACCATCATTGATCACATCCGCTATTTAATTTTCACTTTTACTTACTATTGCAAAACATTATCTATCACTACTATCATTTGCGTTTAATCCTTTGTGAACTACAAGGCCGGAGGGATTGACAACCTCTCTGTACTCGTTGGGAGCAAAGTTATTTGTATCTGTGTGCAGGTCCACGTTGATTGCTAATATCTGGCGCCGTTAGCAGTTGACACCTACTTGTTGAACCTAGGAGTCTCTGGGGATTCGATCCTTGGCATCTTTGCTAAGGGAAAAACTTCCACAACACTGCATCTTACACCTTCCACTTGGGGTAACCAACGAGGGGTTAGAGGCCCATCAAGGAGTTTTTCTGGCGCCGTTGCCGGGGACTCCACTCTTCAGGATAGGGGAGTTGCATGCTATCTTTTACCTTTGCTTTTTAGTCTTGTTAGTTTACCTTTCATTTTTGCTTTAGTATCTTTTATCGAAAATCACAAAAATAGTTATCTCGTTCTTTAGTTGTCATTATGTCGGGTCCTTTTGTCTTTGACGAGGCAGAAGTTCTCACCTTTAAACAAAGATGTGGGGAAAGTTTGAAAGATGCTTGGTATAGAATTAATGATTCACAAAAAAGAGCCACCAAGAAGCAACCTACTACTATCCTTCTTAGAAATTTTTATGTTGGAATTACTTCTTGAAATAGGTTTATTCTAGATACTGCTATCAATGGGAATTTCCTAGAGGCCCCAGTTTGGGAGTCTCTTAGTATTATTGAAAATCTTGTTGGGAATCTCCCTGTTGTTAGCATTCGAGAGTACATCACCCTAGCTCACATTATGAAAAAACTTGAAAAGATAGAGCTAGAGATGCCAAGCATTAATAAGATGAATGAGTTGGATCATAAGATCCAAGGGAATTTGAATATACTTGATAGCTCCATGCATAAATTTTTTAAAATTTTGGAGACCGTCAAATTCCATGACTTGGACTCTTCTAGGGTAGATAAGATTGAGGAAATATTTGATACTCTAGGAACTACCTTCCCCTCGTTCAAAACCAAAAAGGTAGAAACTCCGGTAAAGAGGGAGCCTAAGTTCGTTCACGTCCCAAAGGCTCCCCGTTCTAAAAGTAATCCATCTATTGCCAAAGGGGTTGAAACTGTAAAGACTTTGGAAGAAACACCTCTCTGTAATGAATTTATAAATGAATCTTCCCTTGACTTTTATCCTTTTGGTCTTCTACCTAGAAGTATCTCTATGAGGCCTTTATTTTAAAGTCCTCTTAAGACTAGTTGTATTATTGTAGAGCTTTTTGATGATCTTGATGATGGTTCAATTGATACAACTTGATCTATATGCATTATGCCTAGCTTAAAGGCATAAAAGAAAGCGCTTTTGGGAGGCAGCCCACATGAATAATTTTTTTGCTTTTGTTGTGTCTTGATGTTGTTTACTACAGTAGCATCATCATTGTATCTTTTCTTTTCATATTTGTGCCAAGTATAGCCTCTGATTGCTAGAAAGTTCAAAAGTTGTGAGGTGCTGTCCAGGAAACAGATTCTGTCCTTGGATAGAAAAAATCGTATAAAATCACCAGATCATCTTTTTGGTCTGAATTTTTTCGACAGCGTTCTCTATATAATTGTCTTTCGTGCGTCTGTTCTGAGTTTTTTGATTTGAGTTGCAGAAGTACCCCGAACAAATCAATTACTACCTGTTGTTCTGTTTTTCACAGATTCTGTCCTGTTTTGCCTTTCCTTCATTTTGCAAACCAAGAGCTTGCTTTTTCTTTGCAAAAACCTTTTGGCAATCTTGAGAAACAGTAGAACTTAAAGAATATCTTTATTTCCAGCAAGGTGCAATTATTTTATTAAGGGTACTAACCTCGCTAATCAGATTATGATGAGTTATGTATGAAGGGAGTTTTCAAGTGTGCGAGGGAAGATGATAAAAAGATTCAGGAGTGTCAAGCGCTCAAGCTTGGGGATGCCCCCGTGCAGCCCCAAGAAATATTCAAGGAGACTCAAGCGTCTAAGCTTGGGGATGCCCCCGTGCATCCCCTTCTCCATCAACATTATCAGTTCGTCTTTCGTTCCGCTATATTTTTATCACTTCATGTGTTATGTGCTATGCTTGGAGCGTCTTGCTTTTAGTTTTCTTTTTAGTTTTTCATAAAGAGTCGGAACTCAGCGTTCTTTATGTGGGAGAGAAACACACTCCACTTCTACCTAGAACATAACATAGAATTTTCATGTCTATTTTTGCTGTGTGTGTTCTTTGTCTTTTAATAGCTACTATCATGCTCTGCTCTTAGTATTCATGCTTATCTTTTCAAAGAGCTTTTGTTTAGTTGGTTGCTTGAACTCTCTTTAATTACCATGCTCACCTTATTAAGAGAGTTTGCTCCCGTTGCATTGGTTAATATGTCTATGATAAAGATGCTACTTGCATGATGGTGCTTAGTAGTTCAGGTCTTCTTATGATTAGTCTCAAATAGCTGGGGGGTTCCCATTGTGTTATTGGAATACCAACTTGATTTGTTTGCCTATGATGTGGTATGGTTTAGTAATATCTTCCTTCGAGAATTTATTTTGATTGACTTGGCGTATGCTCACGCATATTTAAGACTGTAAAGAAAGTCTGTCAAGCCTTGATGATCTTTTATTTCTGAGTAGCGATATAACTACCATGCTTGATTCAATATTGCTTTGTCGCTCTGCATGATTATGACCCTCATTGCTCTCTTAGTTGGTCGCTCCCAGTCTTTTGCTAACCTCCACCTGTACTAAGCGAACTAACTTTGCAATACATAGCTCATGGGAAAGTAGCTTGAAAACTATTGTGGTAAAGAATATGTTGCTTATGTATCTTATTTCTTATAAGTTGCTTGCTGAGCGGTAACCATGTTTCTGGGGACGCCATCAACTGTCACACTTTTGTTGAATATCATGTGAGTTGCTATGCATGTTCGTCTTGTCTGAAGTAAGGGTGATTTGCCATGGGTTGAATGAGTATGCATATTGTTAGAGAAGAACATTGGGCCGCCAACCAAAGCCATGTATCATGGTGGAAGTTTTAGCTTGGACATTAATCCTCAATCTCTTATGAGAATATGCTTATGCATTAAAGAGGAGTCCATCATCTATTTTCTATGTTGTCCCGGTATGGATGTCCTCAAGTTGAGATCTATCAAAAACGAGAAATCAAATGCGATTTATCTACTTGGACCTTTGTACAGGTGGCATAAAGGTACCTCTTTGTGACACTTGGTTGAAACATATGTAATGCAATGATAACCCATGGAAATCCGAGCTAATTAGGACAAGGTGCGAGCACTATTAGTATTCGATGCATGAGGCTCGCAACTTATAGGATGTCTTATGCATGACACATATGAAGTACTACTACCGTTGACAAAATTGCTTCTATGTTTTCAAAATAGAAAGCTCTAGAAGCACCAACTACTGAGAGCATGATTGTCATTCTGAGTGTAATGTGCATTGTCCCAAAGTAGCATTGTCTTTTGCATGATTGTGATATCGTTTATTCTGAAATCATTGTATCTAGTCATCACTTAAACCTTGAAGGTGCCCCTGCATTTATGTTTTGCTTCACTAAAGGGGGCAAGCTAGATATCACTTTATCATATTTGCGCATCATGTTCATTGCAAATCTTTTTGATGTTTCAGTTTCATATTGTAAAACTTTCAGTCATTTGTGATTTTCTCATGAGGCAACTTAATTACTATAGAATCATTGTCTCAGTAAGCTTTTGTCATATGACTATAAAAAGTCCTATATGGTTAATAGCATGTCACCACAGAAATTATTCTTGTTATCATTTACCTACTCGAGGACGAGCAGGAATTAAGCTTGGGGATGTTGATACGTCCAAAACGTATCTATAATTTCTGCTTGCTCCATGCCACTTTTGGGTGATATTGCTATGATATTTATACACTTCCATACACTTTTGATCATATTTGGACTAACCTACTAATCCAGTGCACCCCGGTGCCAGTTTCTGTTTTCGGCTGTTTTTGTATTTCAGGTTTTCACGTTACGAGAACTGCCAGGAAAAATCCAGAAAAATTATATAAAAAATCAGCGTTCCAGAACCTACCTTGCGCCCGAAGGACAGCCGGGAGGGCCACCAGGGCTCCAGGCGCCCTGGCGGCGTCCCCCCTGGGCCGCGCCGGGGGGCGCCTGGGCCCCCCGAGCCCCGTGTGGTGCCCCGCTTTGGCATATATTTAGAGCGTCCTTCGAAACCCTCAGGACGGGAACTCTTTTTCGCGATCTCATCTCTGTTCCGCCGCCGCCGCCGCTTCCAAGATCGGGAGCACCAGGAGAACTCTTCCCGGCACCCTGCCGGAGGGGAGGATCACCATCGGGAGCCTCTCCACCACCATGGACGCCTCCCGGATGAGTTGTGAGTAGTCTCCCTTGGACCATGAGTCCATGACCAGTAGCTATGTGATGTTCTCCTCCCCTTCTTGTGCTTCACTAATTAGTCCTCGTGAGCTGCCCTACATGATCGAGGCACATATGTAATCCTTATGTTGTTGCTATGATGAGTTTGCTGGGATCCGATGGATTATGAGATTATGTTCAGATTGATCTTGAGTAATATATTTGATCTACCTCTTTTATATTTATGTTCATAAGTAATTCTTGCATGTTCTCCGTTGTTATTTATTGCTTTGGCCAAGTAATACGTAGTGACTCCAAGAGGGAACGTTATGCTCGATTGTGGGTTCATGCCCCTCGATGACTAGCTTGAGTGACAGAAACATGAGTCTAGGGGATGTGCTGTTGCCACAAGGGGGAAAACAACGGTGCTTGTGCCCTTAGTATTCATGCTTATCTTTTCAAAGAGCTTTTGTTTAGTTGGTTGCTTGAACTCTCTTTAATTATCATGATCACCTTATTAAGAGAGTTTGCTTCCGTTGCATTGGTTAATATGCCTATGATAAAGATGCTACGTGCATAATGGTGCTTAGTAGTTCAGGTTTTCTTATGGTTAGTCTCAAATAGCTGGGGGATTCCCAATGTGTTATTGGAATACCAACTTGATTTGTTTGCCTATGATGTGGTATGGTTTAGTAATATCTTCCTTCGAGAATTTATTTTGATTGACTTGGCGTATGCTCACGCATATTTAAGACTGTAAAGAAAGTCTGTCAAGCCTTGATGATCTTTTATTTCTGAGTAGCGATATAACTGCCATGCCTGATTCAATATTGCTTTGTCGCTCTGCATGATTATGACCGGCATTGCTCTCTTAGTTGGTCGCTCCCAGTCTTTTGCTAACCTCCACCTATACTAAGCAGACTAACCTTGCAATACATAGCTCATGGGAAAGTAGCTTAAAAACTATTGTGGTAAAGAATATGTTGCCTATGTATCTTATTTCTTATAAGTTGCTTGCTGAGCGGTAACCATGTTTCTGGGGACGCCATCAACTGTCACACTTTTGTTGAATATCATGTGAGTTGCTATGCATGTTCGTCTTGTCTGAAGTAAGGGTGATTTACCATGGGTTGAATGAATATGCATATTGTTAGAGAAGAACATTGGGCCGCCAACCAAAGCCATGCATCATGGTGGAAGTTTTAGCTTGGACTTAATCCTCAATCTCTTATGAGAATATGCTTATGCATTTAAGAGGAGTCCATCATCTATTTTCTATGTTGTCCCGGTATGGATGTCCTCAAGTTGAGATCTATCAAAAACGAGAAATCAAATGCGATTTATCTCCTTGGACCTTTGTACAGGTGGCATAGAGGTACCCCTTTGTGACACTTGGTTGAAACATATGTAATGCAATGATAACCCATGGAAATCCGAGCTAATTAGGACAAGGTGCGAGCACTATTGGTATACGATGCATGAGGCTTGCAACTTATAGGATGTCTTATGCATGACACATATGAAGTACTACTACCGTTGACAAAATTGCTTCCATGTTTTCAAAATAAAAAGCTCTAGCACTTAACCTTTCTTTTATGTTCAAGCACCAACTACTGAGAGCATGATTGTCATTCTGAGTGTAATGTGCATTGTCCCAAAGTAGCATTGTCTTTCGCATGATTGTGATATCGTTTATTCTGAAATCATTGTATCTAGTCATCACTTAAACCTTGAAGGTGCCCCTGCATTTATGTTTTGCATCACTAAAGGGGGCAAGCTAGATATCACTTTATCATATTTGCACATCATGTTCATTGCAAATCTTTTTGATGTTTCAGTTTCATGTTGTAAAACTTTCATTCATTTGTGATTTTCTCATGAGACAACTTAATTACTATAGAATCATTGTCTCAGTAAGCTTTTGTCATATGACTATGAAAAAGTCCTATATGGTTAATAGCATGTCACCACAGAAATTATTCTTGTTATCATTTACCTACTCGAGGACGAGCAGGAATTAAGCTTGGGGATGTTGATACGTCCAAAACGTATCTATAATTTCTGCTTGCTCCATGCCACTTTTGGGTGATATTGCTATGATATTCATACACTTCCATACACTTTTGATCATATTTGGACTAACTTACTAATCCAGTGCACCCCAGTGCCAGTTTCTGTTTTCGGCTGTTTTTGTATTTCAGGTTTTCACGTTTCGAGAACTGCCCAGAAAAATCCAGAAAAATTATATAAAAAATCAGCGTTCCGGAAACAACACTGCGTCCGAAGGGCAGCCTGGGGGGGCACCAGGGCTCCAGGCGCCCTGGCGGCGCCCCCCCCCTGGGCCGCGCCGGGGGGGCGCCTGGGCCCCCCGAAACTCCCCCGGTGCCCTACTTTGGCATATATTTAAAGGGTCCTCCGTAACCCTCAGAACAGGAACTCTTTTCGCGATCCCATCTCTGTTCCGCCGCCGCCGCCGCTTCCAAGATCGGGAGCACCAGGAGAACTCTTCCCGGCACCCTGCCGGAGGGGAGGATCACCACCGGGAGCTTCTCCACCACCATGGACGCCTCCCGGATGATTCGTGAGTAGTCTCCCTTGGACCATGAGTCCATGACCAGTAGCTATGTGATGTTCTCCTCCCGTTCTTGTGCTTCACTAATTAGTCCTCGTGAGCTGCCCTACATGATCGAGGCACCTATGTAATCCTTATGCTGTTGCTATGTTGAGTTTGCTCGGATCCGATGGATTATGAGATTATGTTCAGATTGATCTTGAGTAATATGTTTGATCTACCTCTTTTATATTTTTGTTCATAAGTAATTCTTGCATGTTCTCCGTTGTTATTTATTGCTTTGGCCGAGTAATAGGTAGTGACTCCAAGAGGGAACGTTATGCTCGATTGTGGGTTCATGCCCCTCGATGACTAGCTTGAGTGACAGAAACATGAGTCTAGGGGATGTGTTGTTGCCACAAGGGGGAAAACAACGGTGCTTGTGCCCGCGGGTGCAAGGATTGTTTACTTTACGCAAAGTTCTTTTAATGCAGTTGTCTGTTGCATTGAGTTTACACTATGGGTGGGACTCGCAACTTAATACCAGCGAGATGTTCTGGATAGATATCTCAAGGTGGATGATTAGTAGTAGATATTGATGGATTTCGGTCTACTTACTTTGGCGTACCGCCCATGCTTTGAACCTCAACCTTTCTTGCAATGTAGTCAGCATTGGTTTGCGTTCGTGGTCCTGTCAATTGCCCAGCTGTAATTCGTTTACCTCACATAGCTGTTTTATCGTCTTTTGGGAGAGAGACATCACTAGTGAACATCATGAGACTTCGGTCCATATTACCATCATTGATCACATCCGCTATTTACTTTTCACTTTTACTTACTATTGCAAAACATTATCTATCACTACTATCATTTGCGTTTAATCCTTTGTGAACTACAAGGCCGGAGGGATTGACAACCTCTCTGTACTCGTTGGGAGCAAAGTTATTTGTATCTGTGTGCAGGTCCACGTTGATTGCTAATATCTGGCGCCGTTAGCAGTTGACACCTACTTGTTGAACCTAGGAGTCTCTAGGGATTCGATCCTTGGCATCTTTGCTAAGGGAAAAACTTCCACAACACTGCATCTTACACCTTCCACTTGGGGTAACCAATGAGGGGTTAGAGGCCCGTCAGTGCTTCAAGGACATAATTCTTCTATGCAGCAATGAGGATAATCCTCAAGTTACGAACCCAGTCTGTGTAATTGCTACCATCATCTTTCAACTTAGCTTTCTCTAGGAATGCATTAAAATTCAAAGGAACGGTAGCACGGGCCATTGATCTACAACAACATAGATATGCAAAAACTATCAGGACTAAGTTCATGATAAATTAAAGTTCAATTTAATCATATTAATTAAAGAACTCCCACTTAGATAGACATCCATCCGGTCATCTAAATGATCACGTGATCCAAATCAACTAAACCATGTCCGATCATCACGTGAGATGGAGTAGTATCAATGGTGAACATCTTATGTTGATCATATCTGCTATATGATTCACGCTCGACCTTTCGGTCTCCAGTGTTCCGAGGCCATATCTGCATATGCTAGGCTCGTCAAGTTTAACCCGAGTATTCTGCGTGTGCAAAACTGGCTTACACCCGTTGTATTTGAACGTAGAGCTTATCACACCCGATCATCACGTGGTGTCTCGGCACGACGAACTTTCGCAACGGTGCATACTCAGGGAGAACACTTATACCTTGAAATTTAGTAAGGGATCATCTTATAATGCTACCGTCGTTCTAAGCAAAATAAGAAGCATAATAAGATAAACATCACATGCAATCAAAATATGTGACATGATATGGCCATCATCATCTTGTGCTTTTGATCTCCATCTTCAAAGCACCGTTATGATCACCTTTGTCACCGGCTTGACACCTTGATCTTCATCGTAGCATCGTTGTCGTCTCGCCAACTATTGCTTCCACGACTATCGCTACCGCTTAGTGATAAAGTAAAGCAATTACATGGCGATTGCATTTCATACAATAAAGCGACAACCATATGGCTCCTGCCAGTTGCCGATAACTTTACAAAACATGATCATCTCATACAAAATCGTATAACTCATGTCTTGACCATATCACATCACAACATGCCCTGCAAAAACAAGTTAGACGTCCTCTACTTTGTTTGTTGCAAGTTTTACGTGGCTGCTACGGGCTTAGCAAGAACCGTTCTTACCTACGCATACAAAAACCACAACGATGTTTCGTCAAGTATGTGCTGTTTTAACCTTCACAAGGACCGGGCGTAGCCACACTTGATTCAGCTAAAGTGAGAGAGACAGACACCCGCCAGTCACCTTTAAGCAACGAGTGCTCGTAACGGTGAAACCAGTCTCGCGTAAGCGTACGCGTAATGTCGGTCCGGGCCGCTTCATCTCACAATACCGCCGAAGCAAAGTATGACATGCTGGTAAGCAGTATGACTAGTATCGCCCACAACTCATTGTGTTCTACTCGTGCATATCATCTACGCATAGACCTGGCTCATGATGCCACTGTTGGGAACGTAGTATTTTCAAAATTTTCCTACGATCACACAAGATCTATCTACTAGATGCATAGCAACGAGGGGGAGAGTGTGTCTACGTACCCTCGTAGACCGGAAGCGGAAGCGTCAAGTGACGCGGCTGATGTAGTCGAACTTCTTCGCGATCCAATCGATCAAGCACCGAACGTACGGCACCTCCGCGTTCAGCACACGTTCAGTTTGATGACGTCCCACGAGCTCTTGATCCAGTTGAGCTTCACGGGAGAGTTTCGCCAGCACGACGGCGTGGTGACGGATATGATGTATCTACCGGCGCAGGGCTTCGCCTAAGCACAACGACGGTATGACCGAGGTGTGTTTCTGTGGAGGGGGGCACCGCACACGGCTAGAACAATTCAACTTGTGTGTCCTAGGGTGCCCCCTGCCCCCGTATATAAAGGAGCAAGGGAGAGGCCGGCCCTAGAGGGGGCGCGCCAAGTGTGGGGAGTCCTACTAGGACTCCCAAGTCCTAGTAGGATTCCCCTTTCCTTTCCGGAGTAGGAGAGAAGGAAAGAGGTGGAGAGGGAGAAGGAAAAGGGGGCTGCACCCCTTGTCCAATTTGGACCAGAGGGGGGGCGCGCGCCTCCTTCCTTTTGGCCTTTCTCCTCTATTCCCGTATGGCCCAATAAGGCCCATATACTCCGAAAAATACCCGAATCACTCGGAACCTTTCCGATGTCCGAATATAGTCGTCCAATATATCGATCTTTACGTCTCGACCATTTCGAGACTCCTCGTCATGTCCCCGGTCTCATCCGGGACTCCGAACTCCTTCGGTACATCAAAACTCATAAACTCATAATACTGATCGTCATCAAACGTTAAGCGTGCGGACCCTACGGGTTCGAGAACTATGTAGACATGACCGAGACTCATCTCCGGTCAATAACCAATAGCGGAACCTGGATGCTCATATTGGCTCCTACATATTCTACGAAGATCTTTATCGGTCAAACCGCATAACAACATACGTTGTTCCTTTTGTCATCGGTATGTTACTTGCCCGAGATTCGATCGTCGGTATCTCTATACCTAGTTCAATCTCGTTACCGGCAAGTCTCTTTACTCGTTCCGTAACACATCATCTCGTGACTAACTCATTAGTCTTTTGCTTGCAAGGCTTATTATGATGTGTGTTACCGAGAGGGCCCAGAGATACCTCTCCTACACTTCGGAGTGACAAATCCTAATCTTGATCTATGCCAATGATGGCTTCTCGCCCCTCGTTGGTTACCCCAAGTGGAAGGTTTGAGATGCAGTGTAGCGGAAGTTTTCCCTTGGTAATACCAAGGATCGATTTCCCTGAGACTCCCAGTTTCAACAAGAAGGTGTCAACTGCTAACGGCACCAGATATTAGCAATCAACGTGGACCTGCACACAGATACAAATAACTTTGCTCCCAACGAGTACAGAGAGGTTATCAATCCCTCCGGCCTTGTAGTTTACAAAGGATCAAACGCAAGTGATAGTAATGATAGATATAATTGCAATAGTAAGTAAAAAGCGGAAAGTAAATAGTGGATGTGATCAATGATGGTAATATGGACCGGAGTCTCATGATGTTCACTAGTGATGTCTCTCTCCCAAAAGACGATAAAACAGCTATGTGAGGTAAACGAATTACAGCTGGGCAATTGACAGGACCATGTGCGCAAACCAATGCTGACTAAGTTGCAAGAAAGGTAGAGGTTCAAAGCATGGGCGGTACGCCGAGGTAAGTAGACCGAAATCCATCTACATCTACTACTAATCATCCACCTTGAGATATCTATCCAGAACATCTCGCTGGTATTAAGTTGCGAGTCCCACCCATAGTGTAAACTCAAAGCAACAGACAACTGCATTAAAAGAACTTTGCGTAAAGTAAACAATCCTTGCACCCGCGGGCACAAGCACCGTTGTTTTCCCCCTTGTGGCAACAGCACATCCCCTAGACTCATGTTTCTGTCACTCAAGCTAGTCATCGAGGGGCATGAACCCACAATCAAGCCTAACGTTCCCTCTTGGAGTTACTACCTACTACTTGGCCAAAGCAATAAATAACAACGGAGAACATGCAAGAATTACTTAGGAACATAAATATAAAAGAGGTGAATCAAATATATTACTCAAACACAATCTGAACATAATCTCATAAT
This sequence comes from Secale cereale, assembly GCA_902687465.1. Taxonomy (NCBI): domain Eukaryota; kingdom Viridiplantae; phylum Streptophyta; class Magnoliopsida; order Poales; family Poaceae; genus Secale; species Secale cereale. Next base: position 829,276,736 of record LR738710.1, on the reverse strand, counting down.
CCATCAGATCCCAGCAAACTCATCATAGCAACAGCATAAGGATTACATATGTGCCTCGATCATGTAGGGCAGCTCACGAGGACTAATTAGTGAAGCACAAGAACGGGAGGAGAACATCACATAGCTACTGGTCATGGACCCATGGTCCAAGGGAGACTACTCACAACTCATCCGGGAGGCGTCCATGGTGGTGGAGAAGCTCCCGGTGGTGATCCTCCCCTCCGACAGGGTGCCGGGAAGAGTTCTCCTGGTGCTCCCGATCTTAGAAGCAGCGGTGGCGGCGGAACAGAGATGAGATCGCGAAAAAGAGTTCCCGTCTCGAGGGTTTCGGGAGACGGTATAAATATATGCCAAAGGGGGGCACCAAACGAGGCTCGGGGGGCCCAGGCGCCCCCCGGCGCGGCCAAGGGGGGGGGGCGCCACCAGGGCGCCTGGAGCCCTGGTGGACCCCCCCGGCTGTACTTTGGCTACCGGGAACCTTCTGGAACGCTGATTTTTTATATAATTTTTCCGGGATTTTTCTGGCAGTTCTCGTAATGGGAAAACATGAAATACAAAAACAGCCGAAAACAGAAACTGGCACTGGGGTGCACTGAGTTAATAGGTTAGTCCAAATATGATCAAAAGTGTATGGAAGTGTATAAATATCATAGCAATATCACCCAAAAGAGGCATGGAGCAAGCAAAAATTATAGATACGTTTTGGACGTATCAACATCCCCAAGCTTAATTCCTGCTCGTCCTCGAGTAGGTAATGATAACAAGAATAATTTCTGTGGTGACATGCTATTAACCATATAGGACTTTTCATAGTCATATGACAAAAGCTTACTGAGACAATGAATCTATAGTAATTAAGTTGCCTCATGAGAAAATCACAAAGAACTGAAAGTTTTACAATATGATACGGAAACATCAAATAGATTTGTAATGAACATGGTGTGCAAATATGATAAAGTGATATCTCGCTTGCCCCCTTTAGTGAAGCAAAACATTAATGCAGGGGCACCTCCAAGGTTTAAGTGATGACTAGATACAATGGTTTCAGAATAAACGATATCACAATCATGCAAAAGACAATGCTACTTTGGGACAATGCACATTACACTCAGAATGACAATCATGCTCTCAGTAGTTGGTGCTTTTAAAAGAAGGTGGAGACTCTCGAACCGTGGCTTTTGTTGGCAAGGTTGAAAACCCGTAGTCGGAAACAAAGACAAAACATGTACCAGAGCTCTCAGTTTTAAAACAGAGGTAATAATTTTTTTAGATCATGCATGTTTCGTCAACGAATGCTAGCAGACAACTCAATCACTTCTTGAGATGGACAAGTTTCGAGGAACGGCTCCCGAATGAGGACGATCACATCCTCTTAATCTCCTTTGTTTATCACTGCCAAAGTTTTCTGATTTCTCATGAACAAAGCGTGAAGGAGGGTTTGTTTGTTATATTAATTTTGAGCCGGGCGCACTCAATGCCAGTTCCTTCTCGTATTATGGGTTTGCACATTATACATGCAATCCCGGGGTGAAGCTTGTCCAACTTAAAAAGATCATGAATTAACTACTACTTCCTCATGATCTTACAACAGAGGCACAAAATAGGAATGCATTTTTTTTGAATAATTTCGAGATGGTACATGCAAGTCTCCGTTAGGAATGGCAGGTAAATACCATGTATGAAGGTATGGTGGACTCATATGGCATAACTGGTTTAAAAGAATGTGGATGCACAAGCAGTCAGTCCGCTTAGTACAGGTGGAGGTTAGCAAAAGACTGGGAGCGACCAACTAAGAGAGCAATGACGGTCATAATCATGCAAAGCGACAAAGCAACATTGAATCAGGCATGGAAGTTATATCGCTACTCAGAAACAAAAGATCATCAAGGCTTGACAGACTTTCTTTACAGTCTTAAATATGCGTGAGCATACGCCAAGTCAATCAAAATAAATTCTTGAAGGAAGATATTACTAAACCATACCACATCATAGGCAAACAAATCATGTTGGTACTCCAATAACACATTGGGAACCCCCAGCTATTTGAGACTAACCATAAGAAAACATGAACTACTAAGCGCCATTATGCACGTAGCATCTTTATCATAGACATATCAACCAATGCAACGAAAGCAAACTCTCTTAATAAGATAAGCATGATAACTAAAGAGAGTTCAAGCAACCAACTAAATGAAAGCTCTTTAAAAAGATAAGCATGAAAGTTAAGAGCTAAGCATGATAGTAGCTATTGAAAGACAAAGAACACACACAGCAAAGATAGACATGAAAATTATATGTTATGTTCTAGGTATAAGTGGAGCGTGTTTCTCTCCCACATAAAGAAAGTTGAGTTCCGACTCGTTATGAAAAGCTAAGGAAAACTAAAAAGGAAAACTAAAAGCAAGACGCTCCAAGCATAGCACATAACACATGAAGTGATTAAAATATAGTGGAACGAAAGACGAACTGATAATGTTGATGGAGAAGGGGATGCACGGGGGCATCCCCAAGCTTAGACGCTTGAGTCTCCTTGAATATTTCTTGGGGGTGCACGGGGGCATCCCCAAGCTTGAGCGTTTGACACTCCTGAATCTTTTTATCATCTTCCCTCGCACACTTGAAAACTCCCTTCATACATAACTCATCATAATCTGATTAGCGAGGTTAGTACCCATAATAAAATAATTGTTCCTTGCTGGAAATAAAGATATTCTTGAAGGTCTACTGTTTCTCAAGATTGTCAAAAGGTTTTTGCAAAGAAAAAGCAAGCTCTAGGTTTGCAAAATGAAGGAAAGGCAAAACAGGACAGAATCTGTGAAAAACAGAACAGCAGGTAGTAAATGATTTTTCCGGGGCACTTCTGCAACTCTAATAAAAAAACTCAAAACAGATGCACGAAAGAGAATTATATAAAGCACACTGTCGAAAAACTTCAGACCAAAAAGATGATCTGGTGATTTTATACGAATTTTTCTATCCAAGGACAGAATCTGTTTCCTGGACAGCACGTCACAACTTTTGAACTTTCTTGCAATTAGAGGCTACACTTGGCACAAAATTGAAAAGCAAAGATACAATGATGATGCTACTGTAGTAACAACATCAAGACACAACAAAAGCAAAATAAAAATTTATTCATGTGGGTTGCCTCCCAAAAGCGCTTTCTTTTATGCCTTTAAGCTAGGCATAATGCATAGAGATCAAGTTGTATCAATTGAACCATCATCAAGATCATCAAAAAGCTCTTCAATAATACAACTAGTCTTAAGAGGACTTTCAAATAAAGGCCTCATAGAGATACTTCTAGGGAGAAGACCAAAAGGGTAAAAGTCAAGGGAAGATTCATTTATAAATTCATCAAAGAGAGGTGTTTCTTCCAAAGTCTTTACAGTTTCAACCCCTTTGGCAATAGATGGATTACTTTTAGAACGGGGAGCCTTTGGAACGTGAACGAACTTAGGCTCCCTCTTTGCCGGAGTTTCTACCTTTTTGGTTTTGATCGAGGAGAAAGTAGTTCCTAGAGTATCAAATATTTCCTCAATCTTGTCTATCCTAGAAGAGTCCAAGTCATGGGATTTTATGGTCTCCAAAGTTTTGAAAAATTTATGCATGGAGCTATCAAGCCTATTCAAATTCCCTTGGATCTTACGATCCAACTCATTTATCTTATTAATGTTTGGCATCCTGAGCTCTATCTTTTCAAGTTTTTTCATAATGTGAGCTAGGGTGATGTCCTCTTGAATGCTAACAACAGGGGGATTCCCAACAAGATTTTCAATAATACTAAGAGACTCCCAAACTGGGGCTTCTAGGAAATTCCCATTGATAGCAGTATCTAGAATAAACCTATTCCAAGAAGTTATTCCAACATAAAAATTTCTAAGCAGGATAGTAGTAGGTTGCTTCTTGGTGGCTCTTTTTTGCGAATCATTAATTCTATACCAAGCATCTTTCAGACTTTCCCCACCTCTTTGTTTAAAGGTGAGAACTTCTGCCTCGTCAAAGACAAAAGGACCCGACATAATGATAACGATAAAAGATACTAAAGCAAAAACTGAAAGGTAAACTAACAAGACTAAAAAGCAAAGGTAAAAGATAGCGTGCAACTCCCCTATCCTGAAGAGTGGAGTCCCCGGCAACGGCGCCAGAAAACTTTGCTTGATGGCTTCTCGCCCCTCGTTGGTTACCCCAAGTGGAAGGTTTGAGATGCAGTGTAGCGGAAGTTTTCCCTTGGCAATACCAAGGATCGATTTCCCTGAGACTCCCAGTTTCAACAAGAAGGTGTCAACTGCTAACGGCGTCAGATATTAGCAATCAACGTGGACCTGCACACAGATACAAATAACTTTGCTCCCAACGAGTACAGAGAGGTTGTCAATCCCTCCGGCCTTGTAGTTTACAAAGGATCAAACGCAAGTGATAGTAATGATAGATATAATTGCAATAGTAAGTTAAAAGCGGAAAGTAAATAGTGGATGTGATCAATGATGGTAATATGGACCGGAGTCTCATGATGTTCGCTAGTGATGTCTCTCTCCCAAAAGACGATAAAACAGCTATGTGAGGTAAACGAATTATAGCTGGGCAATTGACAGGACCATGTGCATAAACCAATGCTGACTAAGTTGCAAGAAAGGTAGAGGTTCAAAGCATGGGCGGTACGCCGAGGTAAGTAGACCGAAATCCATCTGCATCTACTACTAATCATCCACCTTGAGATATCTATCCAGAACATCTCACTGGTATTAAGTTGCGAGTCCCACCCATAGTGTAAACTCAAAGCAACAGAAAACTGCATTAAAAGAACTTTGCGTAAAGTAAACAATCCTTGCACCCGCGGGCACAAGCACCGTTGTTTTCCCCCTTGTGGCAACAACACATCCCCTAGACTCATGTTTCTGTCACTCAAGCTAGTCATCGAGGGGCATGAACCCACAATCAAGCATAACGTTCCCTCTTGGAGTTACTACCTACTACTTGGCCAAAGCAATAAATAACAACGGAGAACATGCAAGAATTACTTACGAACATAAATATAAAAGAGGTGAACCAAATATATTACTCAAACACAATCTGAACATAATCTCATAATCCATCGGATCCCAGCAAACTCATCATAGCAATAGCATAAGGATTACATATGTGCCTCGATCATGTAGGGCAGCTCACGAGGACTAATTAGTGAAGCACAAGAACGGGAGGAGAAAATCACATAGCTACTGGTCATGGACCCATGGTCCAAGGGAGACTACTCACAACTCATCCGGGAGGCGTCCATGGTGGTGGAGAAGCTCCCGGTGGTGATCCTCCCCTCCGGCAGGGTGCCGGGAAGAGTTCTCCTGGTGCTCCCGATCTTGGAAGCGGCGGCGGCGGCGGAACAGAGATGAGATCGCGAAAAAGAGTTCCCGTCTCGAGGGTTTCGGGAGACGGTATAAATATATGCCAAAGGGGGGCACCAGACGAGGCTCGGGGGGCCCAGGCGCCCCCCGGCGCGGCCAAGGGGGGGGGGGGCGCCACCAGGGCGCCTGGAGCCCTGGTGGCCCCCCCGGCTGTACTTTGGCTACCGGGAACCTTCTGGAACGCTGATTTTTTATATAATTTTTCCGGGATTTTTCTGGCAGTTCTCGTAATGGGAAAACCTGAAATACAAAAATAGCCGAAAACAGAAACTGGCACTGGGGTGCACTGAGTTAATAGGTTAGTCCAAATATTATCAAAAGTGTATGGAAGTGTATAAATATCATAGCAATATCACCCAAAAGAGGCATGGAGCAAGCAGAAATTATAGATACGTTTTGGACGTATCAGCCAACACCACGAATACTTTCGGAGACACCTGTAGAGCATCTTTATGATCACCCAGTTACGTTGTGACGTTTGATAGCACACAAGGTGTTCCTACGGTATTCGGGAGTTGCATAATCTCATAGTCATAGGAACATGTATAAGTCATGAAGAAAGCAATAGCAGTAAAACTAAACGATCATAGTGCTATGCTAACGGATGGGTCTAGTCCATCACATCATTCTCCTAATGATGTGATCCCGTTAATCAAATGACAACTCATGTCTATGGCTAGGAAACATAACCATCTTTGATCAATGAGCTAGTCTAGTAGAGGCATACTAGGGACATACTGTTTTGTCTATGTATCCACACATGTACTAAGTTTCCGGTTAATACAATTCTAGCATGAATAAAAGACATTTATCATGATATAAGGAAATACAAATAACATCTTTATTATTGCCTCTAGGGCATATTTCCTTCAGCCGCCGCAAAGAAACGACGGTCTTCATTCGTGCACGACACTCCCATGCCAATCCATGGCTTGCTCTTATCTTTCCACTCAAGCCATAACCATCGAAGTCTCAGGGCCCTAGCAAATTTGTTCAGGTTGAGCACTCCCAGGCCGCCCTTGTTCTTTGGTTTGCAAACGAGGTCCCAGTTTACCTTGCATTTTCCTCCAGATACCTTGTCCGTTCCTGCCCAAAGATATTCATGGCGGATGCTATCTATTTTGTGAAGGACCTCCACCGGAATGTCAAGAGGGGTTAAGTGATATATCGCGATGGCCGTTAAGACATCCTTGACAAGAACCGTTTGGCCTGCAGCAGCCACATGTCTTCCTTGCCAGGAAGGGAGTGATACGTCCAAAACGTATCTATAATTTCTGCTTGCTCCATGCCTCTTTTGGGTGATATTGCTATGATATTTATACACTTCCATACACTATTGATCATATTTGGACTAACCTATTAACTCAGTGCACCCCAGTGCCAGTTTCTGTTTTCGGCTGTTTTTGTATTTCAGGTTTTCCCATTACGAGAACTGCCAGAAAAATCTCGGAAAAATTATATAAAAAATCAGCGTTCCAGAAGCTACCAGGCACCCGAAGCACAGCCGGAGGGGGGCCACCAGGGCCCCAGGCGCCCTGGTGGCGCGGCCCCTGATACGTCTCAAACGTATCTACTTTTCCAAACACTTTTGATATTGTTTTGACCTCATTCTTGCATGATTTGAACTAAACTAACCCGGACTGACGCTGTTTTCAGCAGAGCTGCCTGTATGGTTTTTTTGTGTGCAAGAAAACGGATTTTTAGGTATCTCAGAAAAATCCATGAAAAATCACAGAAAATCCACGCACTCGAAGGAACCAGGTGCCAGAAGTGGGGCCAGAGGGGGCCAGGGGGTGCCCAGGCGCCCTGTGGGCGCCCCCCTGGGCCGCGCCGGGGGGCCGCCTGGGTGGGTCCCACACCCCCTGGTGCCCTACTTTGCCTCGTATTTTTACTCGCGACGCAGAAACCCCAGATCAGAAGTTCTTTCGCAGTTTTCCGTCGCGGAGCCGCCGCCACCCTCTGTTCTTCCTCGAAAGGGCTAATCTGGAGGCTGAATTGGCCTCCGGAGAGGGGAGATCGTCGCCATCGTCATCATCCCTCCATGACTTCTCCCTCCATGTGTGAGTAATTCCCCTGCTGTAGGCGAAGGGGATGGTAGGGATTGGATGAGTTAGATCATGTAATAGTTTATCAGATCGTTGGGGGCATGTTGCCTATCATCTACTATGGTGTTTATCATCTTTGCTTCAACTTGTTATTCTTAATGCTTGACACTTAGGGCCCGAGTGCCATGATTTCAGATCTGAACCATATGTGTTTGTATGAATATATTTGTGTTCGTGATCCTATCTATGAGTTGTTTGCACCTATTACGGTTCGGAACCGGCGATCCCAAAAGTGACAGCTTGGGACACCAAAGGGGACGGTCCGTAGTTTGAGGATTACATGTATCCATTGAGTTCATTGCTTTGTTCCGGTGCTCTTTGACAGGAGCACCTTAATATCCATAAGTTCCTTTTGGCCCCGTTCGTAGCGGGATGGTAGGACAAAAGATGTTGTGCAAGTTCTTATTGCAAGCACGTATGACTACCTATGGGATACATGCCTAATGTTTGATATTTGCCTAGATGATCATTACTTTTCTGTGTGCCGTGCCCCAAGTTAGAATCTATCTCATCCATGCAGCGCCCAACCATCCATCTCCCTAGCCTACAGTGTTTTAAATCCTGCTTGTCACTAGTTGCTATTCTTGCCATTTACTTTTGCTATTTACTTTTACTGTTACTTTTACTATCACTATCATATCACTGTTACCACTTATCTTTTGTTGCAAGTAAGTATATTTCAGGTGCGGTTGAATTGACAACTCATCTGTCAAAGCTTATAGATACTCTTTGGCTCCCCGTGTGTCAAATCAATAAATTGGGTTATTCTTACCCGCGAAGACTATCTCGATCCCTTACGGTTGAGGGTTATCAAGTACCGTTTTCTGGCGCCGTTGCCGGGGACCATAGCAATATTTACAAGTCTACTTGAGGTATCGTACCTGCTGCACTTTGTCCACTATGGGTAAGAAAGGAGACCCCAAGGTTCCGATCTTACTATCCACTACAAGAAGAGGTACTGCTCTGAGCACTAGTGCTACACTTGATTCACCTTCCGTTATGAGTAAGTTTGCCTCACCACCACCACATGATGCTCCTACTGAATCTGTTACTATGTCTGATACTCTTGATGATGCTTCTACTACTTTTGATGGTATTAGTTCGCTTGATTATGCTCTTGAGAAACAAATTGCTGCTGCTGCAAAAAAAATCTGGAATTGAACTCCCTGTTACTCGCTACCCTATTGGTGAAACTTATGATTATCCTGATTTGAGTAAACTCAAGGAGAGTCTCCTTGATGATGATTACTATATACTAGATAAAGATTTATGCAGGGAACTGACAGAGTTTTCCGGCTCTGACCCTGAAGCTATTAAGAAGTTATTTGAAAAACACTCTTTGAAGAACAAAACCGTTCCTAATCCTGAATTTGCTACATCTCCTATATGCATTGATGATCCTGATTATAATTTCTCTGTTGATCTTTCACTTATACCTATGGTTGAAGCTGACCCCTTTTATGGCAGAAAAAATGATGATGCTATTGCACACCTGACTAAACTCGGTGAGTTGGGTAGCCTGTTTACCACAGATGAGAAGATACAATACTTTTATGTGACCAAGCTTCTTCCTTTCTCCTTGAAGGAGGGTGCTAAAGCATGGTATGATTCACTCCCATGCGGTTCCATTAAGAGTCCTCAAGACTTAGCTCACTCTTTTGTTGATAAGTACTTTCCTGCTCACATGCAACATGCTGCTTTACAAAGAATTTATAACTTTAAACAGTTGCAGGATGAGTCCCTCCCTAAAGCTTGGGGGAGGTACTGCGGTCTGATTCGGGCTAGACCTGGACATGAAATCCCTAAGAATGAATTAATCGATATATTCTATGCTGGTCTAACTGATGAATCCAGGTCCTTTTTGGACAGTTGTGCTGGTTGTGTTTTCAGGAAAAGAACTCCGGACGATGCGGAAGATTTGATGGGCAGGATTGCCAAAAACCATGAAGATTGGTCCGTCCCTGAACCACCTCCACCAACAAAGAAGAGGGACATGTTTGTTCTGAGCCCCGAGGATATGCGAGAAGCAAAGAAGTCTATTAAAGAGAAAGGTATTAAAGCTGAAGACGTGAAGAATCTACCCCCTATTGAGAAGCTGTGTGAGCCTACCACTCACCCTCCTATGGTAGAGGTACACTCTCTTTTAGATTTCAACGCAAGTGACATCCCTCATGGTAAGCCTCCTGATCAATGTTTAGATGAGTTTGATAATTTTATTATGAAACAGAATCATTTTAATGAGAGGATAGAAAGTCAGTTGCATGATAATTCCCTTGCTATCAAAAGACTGCTTGATGTTTTAGATAGAACGGTTAATGATGTTCAATGTCTTGTGAAGCATTTTCATATGGTTCAAACTCAGCTTGATCAAATTTCTAATATGCAAAGAGATTTGCTTGCTAACAATGCCAAACAAGATAATTTGCAGGCTTTCGGGATTAAGACCCGAGGAGGAACTAGCACTCAAGATCCTCTCTACCCAGAGGGTCATCCGAGGAGAATCGAGCAAGATTCTCAAATGCAGGAAGAAGAAATTGTTGTCTCTCCAAAGAAGAAGAAGAAACATAAAGAGACTAACAATTCTAATGGTCCTATTGCAGATGAAGAGCCAGCTATTGATCCCAACAGTGTATCTATCTCCGATGCTGAGACTGAAGACGGTGCTGAACCTGAAGGTAATGATAATGAGAAGAATGATCCGCCTGAAGAGCGAGAAGAAGAAGCACCTGACAAACGTAAGAGGTACACTAAAGAAGACTTCATCGCGAGAAAACATGGGAAGGAAAGAGAACCATGGGTACAGAAACCCATGCCCTTTCCAGGTAAGTCCATCAAATCTAAAGAAGAAGAGCATTACAATAAGTTTTGTGAGTGGATTAAACCTCTTTTTCTTCAAATCCCTTTGACTGATGCTATTAAGTTACTTCCTTATTCAAAATATATGAAAGATATTGTCACTAATAAAAGTAAAGTTCCTAATGATGCAATATCTACTATGCTTGCTAACTACTCTTTCAGTGGCAAGATTCCTGAGAAGCTCGGTGATCCAGGTATACCCACCATTCCTTGCTCCATAAAAAATAATTATGTCAAAACTGCTTTATGTGATCTTGGAGCAGGAGTGAGTGTTATGCCTCTCTCTCTTTACGAGAGGCTTTGTTTAGAGAAACTAATTCCTACAGATATCTCCCTTCAGATGGCTGACAAGTCAACCGCTGTTCCGATAGGTATTTGTGAGGATGTTCCCATAGAAGTTGCTAATTGTTTAATTCTTACTGATTTTGTTGTGCTTGACATGCCCGAGGATGGGAGCATGTCCATTATTCTTGGTAGACCTTTTCTTAACACCGCAGGTGCTATTATTGATTGCAATAAAGGGAAGGTTACCTTCCATGTGAATGATAAAGAACACACGGTATATTTTCCGAAGAAGATCGACAGGAGGCATGGCCTCAACTCTATAGAGAATATCGAGACCGTGAAAATTGGAGAATGGGACTGTCCACTACATGTGCCTCACAAATACAAAACTATCATGGTAGGGACAATGTCCATCAAAGTAAATGTTCAGTGATTACTTCGTAAGAGGTGAGACTTTTTGCTCTATATATCGCTTGTTTGTTGGTAAGACTTGATCAACCTTACTGGTGAACATGTTTTATATGGATAAAAAGTTGAGCTTGTTATGTTTTCACTTGTTTTTAGTTTTGTCCTACTTGTTGTACCAAGTATTTATGTTTTTGAAGCTTCACAATACTACTAACTGCTTCAAGATTTCAGAGAGTTTCGCAGCTTTTCGAACTTCGAAAAAATTTCAACAGTGAAGTTTTCAGAAAAATTCCAGAAAATATAAAATAAAAATTTCCATGACGGGAGAGACCCAGAGGGGCCTGGGGCCAGCTAGGGGGGCCACCAGTGGCCCAGGCGGCCAGCTGGCGCGGCCCAACCCCTGGCCGCGCCCACAGGGAGCCTGGGGCCCACAGGACCCCCCTCCAGGTATGTCTTCTTCCTCCCTCTCTCTCTTTCTCCAAAAACACGAGTTCTGCTCTTGTTCTTGTGTTCTTGCTGTTCTTGGAGGCGATTCTTCGATCTCTCTCTACAGCCCATCATTTGAGCTGAAATTTTGAGCAAATACTCCCTGGTATGTGACTCCTCCACCCCTCCAATTAGATTTTTGATTGATGGCCTCATTTGTGAGTATTTAGTAGTTCTTGGTGCTGTAGAGATGAGTTTGCATGCATGTGTAGAAAGTTATTTTCCAAGTTTTGATGCAAGTTTATGCCTTGGGCAAGTGAGTTGAGTAGTTTGCCATAGCTCACTTTGTTTTAATCCTCGTTTTTGTAAATTGTAAAAATTTCAGAAATGAGTTTGTTAGGAAGGGCAAAAGGGTGGCTTGAGAAGAGGAGGCCCGCACGCTCCGATCGAGTTACTAGAGCCGCAGCTTCACCATCGACTGCTAGGGTGAGCTATAATGAAGATCATGTGCCCCTGGAGTTGTTGGAAGATACAAGTCCAGCACGTGCGATGACATTTCCATGTGATGAATTCATGGAAGCTGCGGGAATCAAGGATGAGTTTTATAATCTTTGTGCTAATGCAGGTTTGACACGACTCGTCACGAGCCATGTTACTCAGTATCAAAAACTCACCTCCAGTTTCATTAACAGTTTTAGATATAATCTTGATTCAGGTGCTATTGAGTTTAAAATTTATAATGATCTTATCACCATGACTTTGGGAAATTTTTGTGAAATAATAGGTGTGCCGAACGTTGGGAGGACGGCTAGGATGGCCACTCAGCCCTCCGAGCTGAAAACCGTCATCAACTCTCTCTGCAGCATGGGTACGAGGGATATTCATCGGTCGAAGATCTCCAGCATCCTATTTCCTCACCTCAGGTATTTTGCATATTATATTGCTAGAGGGGTGTTAGCTCGTGATAACACGAGCAACATTTCTGCTCCGGATATTGCTATCCTGGCAGCAGCCCTCTCAGGGAGGTCTGATTATAATCTGGGTGCCTTAATTGCTTGACGCCTTGCTATGAACGGTAACAAGGGAGACTTATATGGTGGCGTTTATGCCACACTTATCTTAGAACATCATGGAGGCACCCCACACCCTGATGATACTCCTTTTACTTATTTAAGCTTTGATCTTGCTGCTATGAAAAGGCATAAGTTTGTTACCATGGGTTCTGAACTTGATAATCTTGTTTATATCTTGTGTTTCGGAACTACCGCGGAACGCGAGATCCGTCTACCTGCACCTCTTTTGTTTGATTTTTCTCGCATGAACGGATGGTCTTTTGATGTTGTTCAGTTCGATGAGTTCATGGTCCAGCATCAGTTTCATAACCCCATGGAGGGGGTTGTGCCCGACGAGGAGGAGCACGGTGAGTTACCACCTTTTCAGGAAGAGACCGCCACCGAGTTTGGTGAAGGTTCTTCCTCTGTTTGGCGTTCGGAACCTTCCTCGTGGGAGACTCCGAGGAGTTCGGTGTATGCGCCAGCATCCTTCTACGACCCTTGGACTCACCACCATACCCCTGGAGCAGGAGGCTCCTGGGGGCAGTAGCTGCTACCAACTTAGGCCAAAAGCCTAAGCTTGGGGGAGTACGTGCCCTTCTCACTTTTCCATTGTATTATCCGTTTTATTCACTTTGATCTTTTCAAAGTTTTTGCCCGTTCTTCTTTGTTTCTCTCTTTGCAAAAACAACAAAAAGATTTTCTCTTTCTTTTGCTTTTATTCAACCTTTGAAAAAAAAACAAAAAGATTTCCTTTCTCTCTTTAGTTTGCTTTGTTTTCAGAGATCAGCTCGAGTCCGTGATGGCATTTAATTACATTTCCTACGTTCGATCATGCAAGTGACAAGCAGTAATGACGAAGATCGACTAAAGGGGAGCAACAAGGAAGACCGGTATGAACTCTTTTTGTTTCTACTTTTGTACATATGCCTGTACTTATGATCTAGAGACCAGCTTGTAGCGACATAGTGCTATGTTTACAATGCTCTTCCAGCGGTTCATGCTTTCCTTGTGGCTAGTCTCGAATAACTAGAGTATATAATGTGTTATTGAAATGATCTACATGCATTGCACTGTTCATAGTCTGGTATACTAAGGTGGTATTTCCCTTTAGAGAATTTTTGGATTGACTTGGCACATGCTTACACATGTTTAAGACTAAAAAGTCTACTCTGCCTTGATGATCTTTGAGTTTCAGAATAGTTATATCACTTTCATGCCCGATTCAATGTTGCTTTGTCGCTCTGCATGATTATGACCGTTATTGCTTTCTAGTTGGTCGCTTCCCAGTCTTTTGCTAAACCTCCACCTGTACTAAGCGGACTGACTATTTGTGCATCCAAATCCTTAAAACCAGTTATGCCATATGAGTCCACTATACCTTCATATACATGGTATTTACCTGCCATTCCTAACGAAGACTTTCGTGTACCATCTCAAAATTAATCAAAAGCATTTCTCTTTTGTGCCTATGTTTTAGCTCATGAGGAAGTAGTAGTTATTTCATAATCTTTTTAAGTTGGACAAGTTTCACCCCTGGATTGCATGTATAATGTGCAAACCCCTAATACGAAAAGGAACTGGCATTGAGTGCGCCCGGCTCAAAAAGATAAAAGAACAAACAAACCCTCCTTCACGCTTTGTTCATGAGAAATCAGAAAACTTTGGCAGTGATAAACAAAGGAGATTAAGAGGATGTGATCGTCCTCATGCAGGAGCCGTTCCTCGAGACTTGTCCACTCAAAAAGTGATTGAGTTATCTGCTAGCATTCGTTGACGAAATATGCACTTCTCAAAACATGTTTACTTCTGTTTTTAAAACCAAGAGCTCTGGTACATGTTTAGTTTTTGTTTCCGATCACGGGTTTTCAACTTTGCCAACAAAAGCCACGGTTCGAGAGTCTCCACCTTCTTTCTTCAAAGCACCAACTAGGAGAGCATAATTGTCATTCTGAGTGTAATGTGCATTGTCCCAAAGTATTACATTGTCATCTGTAACATCCCCAGATTCCTACTACAGTGATCACCTCATAAACATGCCATGTCATCTTCATTTTCTTTATATGATCACTGTGGCTAAGCACCTCCATTTAAATTTCTTTCTGATTTCAAATTCAAATACAAGTGCAAAAATGAAGATGCTCAAAACCTGCTGCAAAAATGTTCACCACATAGAAAATATTCCAAAACATTTTCCTGCTAAGGAAAACAACATCACTATGTGGCTAAAATGAACAGTAGCAACAATAACAACTCCTTTTCAGCCTTTTCAAATGCTATTTCAATTATGAAAAATCCAAATGCCCTCAAATAATCCTCAAAACCTTTGTGGCACTGTCTAATATCATTAAGGATTTAATGGGACCTTTCCCCTATTTATCCTAAGTGACTAGGGTGCCCTAAGAAAATTTGCCTCCCTTTCTCTGTTTAAGAAATAAAAGAAAAACAGAAAAGCATCAAAGAAGAAAGGGGGCCAGAGGACTTACCTGCTGCATGCCCAAGTCGGCCCAAGCAGCCCAGCTGGCCTCCTCCACCTGCTCCTTCCTCCGTGTCGACGTCTGCCTGGACGACGGCGCCTCCGCCGGCCACAGCGCGCCACCGCGACGGGGCAGGTGGGGCGAGGGGATAAGGGCCTCCCCGAGCCCTTCCCCCTGGTCGCCGTCACTTCCCTGCCTCCCTCTCGCTCACTTTCCTCTCCTCCTTCCCCTCTCTGTCGATTTGGAGAAACGGCCGACGCGGTCGTCGCCGTTCGCCGCGTGCCACCGCGGCCGCCGAGCCCCGTTCGCCTCGCCACCGTGCCCTTCGTCTCCGCCAAGCTCGTCCACGTCGCCTGGAGTTCTCGGACGGGGCCGGGAACCTCTGCAGCCGCCGCACGCCGTCGCTCCTCTTTGCTTCGGTCGCCGGAGATTTCCGTCGTCCCCGGCCTCCCTCTGCGCTCCCGAACCCCGAAGGGCCTCCGTGCGCCTGCCCTGTGAGCTCGCCGTCCTTCCTCTTCCTTCCCCCTTCTCTCTTTCTTCCTTTAGCTTTGCTGCCGCGACGACCGAGCTCCGCCGTCCGCCATGACCGGCGAGCAGCGCGTTCCCGTGCATCACAGGCTCGTCCGAGCACAACGTCATGCTCGCAGTGCAGCGTAAGTGCCGCCCGCGCGCGTAGCTCGTCGAAAACACGGCCGTAGTGTCGATCCCCATCTCGTCGAACTCCGGCCGCCGCGGGCGACCTCACCGCCGACGCTACGGTCCTCCCCGGCCGTCCGCGTTGGCATGAATGGACGCGGCACTTCCCCCGCTGTCGAACGCACTAGGCCGCGCGCGAAACCGTCCCCGGAGGCGCGTTTCCGACGACCTCCCGTGCTGCGCCGCCGCGTTGGCCTCGCCGGAGCTCTCTCCGGTGGCCGACGCCGACGTGGCTGACACAGGGGTCGCCCTGGGTCACTGACCCGTGGGCCCAGGGACCCCACTTTGCCTCGTTGACCGCAGTCAACCGCTGACTGGACCGGGTCCAGCCACTGACATGCGGGCCCCCACCGAAAAGTTAATTAAGTAAAATGTTTTATAAATAAACTTAATTAATAACAGTAAATAGTCACTGACAGCTCGGGCCCACCGCTTAGTTAGATTAATTAGCTTAAATTAAACATGTTTTAATAATTGTCTCACTGACCAGTGGGGCCCACTGGTCAGGTCTGACCAGTCAACAGTCAAACTATTGACTATTGACTAGGGCTGCTGACTGTGCTTTGACTGGCCCCACATGTCATTGACTGTGGCTGGCTCAGTCTGGGTATAAAAGGGTTCTGACACTGTTTTGGATAATTCGAAATTAGTAATTAAGAATAATCCAGAAAATCATTTAAACTTTAGAAAATCATATCTTTTAATCCGTAACTCCGATGAAAATAAATTATATATGAAAGTTGCTCAGAATTTTGATACGAATCTGGATACGCCCTCCGTATTCCCGTCAGATGCCCCTAGCTAGATGAACATGGAACTTTCGGCCTGTTTTCGATAAATGAATAGTGATCAACTTTACTAAAATAAATCCAAACAAATTCCTAAAATAGCTAAATGACTTAGACTTGTCTTTAGGCAACCCTGCACTGCACCCTAGCTGTCACCTGCCTCTAACACCGTAAACCTGCAACCGTTCCCCCTCCGGTTCATCTGTCCGACACAGATCCGGAACCGGGAATACCTTCCCGGATGGGTTCCCCCTTCCTCGATATCGGTAACAATGCGTTAGAACGTCATGCTTGTGATTGCTTGCGTTACCGTGTATTTATATTGTTTCTTCTCCCCCCTTCTTCCCGGTAGACCCCGAGACCGTCGACGATGCCCCGGTGATCGACTACTTCACCATCGAGGATCTCTTTGTCTTTTGCCGAGCAACCAGGCAAGCAACCCCCCCCTTGAGCATTTCCGATATCGCCCATGTCTATTCTCTCTTATTCTTGCATTAGAATTGCTGCTACTGCTACTGCTCCTATTACTGTTGCATAGCCTGTTTTTGCTAAAATTGTTGATACCTGCCTTTATTCATAAACTGCTTAGTATAGGTTGGGTAGCACTGCTATGGTCCCGCACTCTCGTAGTTGCCTCGCATAGTACCCTTGCCTCGATCAAGCGATCGAGCCCCCCTTCCCCTGACCTTCTTCACATCACCGCACACCCCCTCCTAATATGCTCGACTCCGCAGAGTTAACATCGGGTGACGAGGGTGATACCTCCGAACTCACTTTTGATGTTGTCCCTGTATAGCTAGCTCGTTGTGGGTTACCGAGGGTGATTCCTCTTCCCACTTCCGACTTAGCTTTTGTCGTGCATCCGTTATTGTGATTACCGCCGAGGGTGATTCCTCCGGTACCACCTTAACGGGACTTGTCGTTTAGGAGTCCAACGAGGGTGATTCCTCGGATTCCTCATCGGCATGGAAACCACACGGATGCCCTGTTTCACCACACCGTGTTTAAAGACGTATCGATCCCCGAGGCCGGACGTCGCCAGGAACAAAGGCGTGCGGCCAGAGGTATCGTGCGTCTGAAGACACTCTGAAGTTACTATACCGTGTTTAAAGACGTATCGATCCCCGAGGCCGGACGTCGCCAGGAACAAAGGCGTGCGGCCAGAGGTATCGTGCGTCTGATGACACTTTGAAGTTACTACTACACATGTTGGATGGAGGCGGGTTGACCCAGAGGGGTACCCGCGAGTGCCTTTGAGGCGTGAGCTGTGGAGTCGGGTGACCAGAGAGGGTACCCGCGAGATAACTACGAGGCGTGGCCGGTCTTTTCCAGTCCTTGTCACAAGTCCTCGAGACGGGACGACGGGGCCAACAGTATCGTAGGCTCTGCTCGTTACCGCGCGCTCCCAACACACTAAGCGATTTGGATATTTGATCCGAGAGGCCTCCGGGCCGATAGCACTAACCACCACGTGGGTGTGAGTGGGTGCTCTGCGTCGTATACATCAGCCGGAGTCGTCACGACGTCAGCGATTGAGCGGACCGTTCGGATTGGACTTAGGATGCAACTGCGCTTGTATAAGGGGTTGCTAGGTCTGCTACCGAACGGCCACGTAACGTGCAGGAGTGTCCGGGGCGACGGCCATGACCCCCGGGGGCATAGGATTAGTCCGGCGTGCTCGATCCTCTCTGGCGGTATCCGGTCGGGTTGCGGCGTATGGTTTAGCCGAGGGCGGGCACGACCTGATGGTGTGTCCGGCCGGAGTTAAACGAGCGTAGTGGGTAACTTGGTGCACCCCTGCAGGGAAGAAACAATCTATCGATAGCCTGTCCTACGGTAACGGACACTCGGAGTTGTATCCACTTCGGTACAACTAGAACTGGTGACTTGAGATATGAGATATGGAGATGATGTTGCTGCAAACACTATATATTATTATGATGAAACTATTCTGTTCCCTTCTCATTGCTGCAAGACGCTGAAGATGCTAGTCTTCGTCAGGACTAGGCTTTCCCCTCTCTACTCTGGCTTTCTGCAGTCTAGTCCACCCACATAAAGCCTCCTTTGAAAATATTGCATTGCTAGTATAGATCTGATGTAAGTCTTGCTGAGTACTTTGGATGAGTACTCACGGTTGCTTTGCTTCCTCTTTTGTCCTACCCGCTTGATAAATCAGACGACGGAGCCATGGTGCCAGCAGCCCCCGTTGACGACTACTACTACCAGCCCGAGGCTGGCTACTACTACTACCCGGCCGGCGAGTACTTCTACGAGGAGCCGGCGGACGACGACCAGGAGTAGGATCGGAGGTCCCAGGCAGGAGGCCTGCGCCTTTTCGATCGTAGCTTTTCTTTTGCCCCGCCTGTGTAACAGGCCTATCTTCTTCTGTGTTGTATCTGTACCCAGATACCTAACGCTTCCGCTGACTATGTGTGAGACATCATGTTATGTATTCGAGCCCTCGAGGCCCCTGGCTTGTAATATATGACTTGTATGTATTTATTTATGTTTTAGAGTTGTGCTGTGATTTCCTTCACGTGAGTCCTTAGGCTTGATCGTGTGCATTTGCGTGTATGATTAGTGCACGGTCGAGCCGGGGTCGTCACAGGTTGGTATCAGAGCCGACTGCCTGTAGGAACCCCTTTCCAACTCCTTGGTCGAAGTCGAGTCTAGAGGTCCAAAAATGTTTTACTAACTTGGCTGTGTGGCTTATGGCCCCACGTCGCCACTTGGGTGGTATAGTATCTTTTATTCCTCGTCTTTACTCTGGGACTCTGAACCTCTCTTCTATTCGGGTTAAACGATTTTACTAACTCTGAAACTAGGGTCTCGTAACCGCTTCTCCCGGTGAGCCCCCCCCCACATCCCGAAGTTGGCTTATCATCATCAAAAGACTCCGAAGATACTCCACGAAGTTTCCGAGACCATTGTGCCCACTGCTTTGCAGTTCCTGACCACTTATAAACTCCGAAGGATAACTACTTACCCCTGTCGTTAATATATTCGTTCCAGTACCCTCGGGTTCTATCCGACATATCGAAATACTATCCGACATTTCAAGAATTCTCGGAGCCTACTGCCGTGCAGTTTCTTTCGCACTGTGGTTAATTCCTCACAACACCGAGGATCCATTCATCCCCAGTTGTTCTTGTGTTCCATGAAATACTTCGTATTGCTATCTGATATCCCAAAAATCCTCTACAGGCTCTTGCTCCTGAATTTTTTTTTTTTTTGTCTGTCTGCATCATGGTAAATTCCATATAACCTTCGTTGACATCCTTGTCGCTATCATTATGCGTCCCTTGATTCAATATATTGCGAATATTCGTAATTATCAGTTGATTCCTACTAATCCATCCTTCCGGCTCAGACGTCCTTCAGGATGATATGAGCTGGTTCTCGGTAAATCAATCCATGATTGATTGGTCATCAAATTCTATTCAGCCTATCCTTCTTTTGATCAGAGCCTTTGCTTCTGGTTCTTCGTCTTGGAATTATAATTCCCCTGTACCCAAACGTCGAATTATTCCGATGTTTCTATAATTCGATGACTTTGCATTCCTTCTTCTTCTGGTTGAGTACCGATACTCACATCAGATCCTTTGCCGACCACCTGGTCTTTTGTTGGATTAATGTCCGACACTGCCCTACATATTCCATAACCTTGTTAGTTTCCCCTGATACATAATACCTTCGGTAAAATTGTATCCCCCGTCTTGTCAACCATACTCTACTTCTCAAGCTTATGCTACTTACCCCTGAAGTTTGTGGTATATGTTCTTAAGTTGCCCCGATGGGTTGAACATATGCTTTCTCTAGTCTGTGTGAATCAAAAGCTATGCGGGTTATATCTACTCGCGTTCCGTCGAATAAATTTTTCGACTCTACAATTTCTTCGAAGACGAGAAGTGAATGATAGGTTATGCATTGAAGAAGTGGGAGTCGACCTTGAACCTTAGTGTTCATGCCCATGGATACAATGCAGAACTTATCATGGAAGCTTCTCGCAAAATCAATCATTCCCTTGGTATAAGTTCGTCTCATATTGTGTTTTGTTCCATGCAACCATGGTCCTGACCATGATTGTTCTCCTTTGATTCCATTTCTCGAACAAGTTAAGGCATTTGTCTTTTGCTAATCATTATGCCTGATCAACCTCCACCTCGAACTTACCTTCGAGTATTACCCCCTGATATCTCGAGTATATCACAGGAACTACAATACTTCGTATGAGCTTTTCCTCAACTTCTATTGATCCCCAATTCCAATTCTTCTCGGGTTCTGAGTTGTTTGTCGCTCAAGAACATCGATAAGTGAATCGATTCTGCACTCCGATTCAATAACTCTAAGTAAATTCATTGCTTACGAGTTTAATAATCCATCATATCATTCCTTGTCTGTTCGGCTATATCATCTTCGTGCTAATTTTAACCGTGCTACCTGGTCTTTAAGCCGGAGCACAACTTCCGACGAAGAGCGAAGCTCACTTCGATCTTCTTCATGTTATCGTTTCACCTCGAACAACAAGCTTGATTTCGAGCTTGTGCCGTATCCGTGGCTCCATTAACCCTCTCGCTTCATCATTCCTTTTATCGATGCCGTCGCTGTTCGATGGCATCCTCGTGAAATCTCTCGACAAAATGTTTCTTGATCCATTATCCACACAACATCGTATGGGTAATATCAAGACTCTTCTCTCGTCCCTTTATCCAAATGTTTTTGAACTTGCTGCCCTATCATGTATATCATGCTCCGCTCTTTCTTGCGAAATGATATACCCCTAAAACTTGTGTGTAAGCACATATTTCTTTCCATTGGCGTGATTAATCAATTAATCACATTTTCCTTTCCATTTGTTTGTTTAACCTTTTCTTGAGATCATTAAGACATGAGCAGGAATAATTCCCTGCTTATGAAAACATCTCGGTCTACAACTCTGTCAGCGAGAACCTGTTACTTTTGTTGATGACATTCCGGTAACCACCGATGGACGAGAACTTTGCCTATTGGTCCGCCTCGTTTAACGAGCAGGAAAATGGTTCTCTTCGTCCCTCGCCCTTGGTACCGATGTTGTCACCAGCATAGCTGACAGGCTACCGTCTGACATGTCCTATTGTCGTGACCGGTAAGCTGTCACCGATCTCTCTACTTTTGATCGACCCTAGTCGTAGTTCCACAAGTTTGGAACCTGACTCTTCTGTGCATCCTTGATTTCCGAAGCATCCTTTGTTCTTGGTTTTGTGTGTTACCACGAGCCACCCTTCGAGAGTCGATCCCTTCCCGAAGCTCTGGACCCTTTTCATACTATGATCAGGCAACGATCGGAAGTCCATCCGCTCGAAACTTTCTCTTGAACTTTCACACCTTGCTCTTGATGTTTGCTTAAGTTTTAACTCGAGGGATTCCTTCTGCCTCATCCCCTGAGTAATCTGTCAGATGTTCGACCTTGTAAGGGTCGGTTCTTCCGAAGTTACTCCTTTTCTTCCCCACTTAAATCTCGGGACGAGATTTCTTGTAGTGGAGGAGATCTGTAACATCCCCAGATTCCTACTACAGTGATCACCTCATAAACATGCCATGTCATCTTCATTTTCTTTATATGATCACTGTGGCTAAGCACCTCCATTTAAATTTCTTTCTGATTTCAAATTCAAATACAAGTGCAAAAATGAAGATGCTCAAAACCTGCTGCAAAAATGTTCACCACATAGAAAATATTCCAAAACATTTTCCTGCTAAGGAAAACAACATCACTATGTGGCTAAAATGAACAGTAGCAACAATAACAACTCCTTTTCAGCCTTTTCAAATGCTATTTCAATTATGAAAAATCCAAATGCCCTCAAATAATCCTCAAAACCTTTGTGGCACTGTCTAATATCATTAAGGATTTAATGGGACCTTTCCCCTATTTATCCTAAGTGACTAGGGTGCCCTAAGAAAATTTGCCTCCCTTTCTCTGTTTAAGAAATAAAAGAAAAACAGAAAAGCATCAAAGAAGAAAGGGGGCCAGAGGACTTACCTGCTGCATGCCCAAGTCGGCCCAAGCAGCCCAGCTGGCCTCCTCCACCTGCTCCTTCCTCCGTGTCGACGTCTGCCTGGACGACGGCGCCTCCGCCGGCCACAGCGCGCCACCGCGACGGGGCAGGTGGGGCGAGGGGATAAGGGCCTCCCCGAGCCCTTCCCCCTGGTCGCCGTCACTTCCCTGCCTCCCTCTCGCTCACTTTCCTCTCCTCCTTCCCCTCTCTGTCGATTTGGAGAAACGGCCGACGCGGTCGTCGCCGTTCGCCGCGTGCCACCGCGGCCGCCGAGCCCCGTTCGCCTCGCCACCGTGCCCTTCGTCTCCGCCAAGCTCGTCCACGTCGCCTGGAGTTCTCGGACGGGGCCGGGAACCTCTGCAGCCGCCGCACGCCGTCGCTCCTCTTTGCTTCGGTCGCCGGAGATTTCCGTCGTCCCCGGCCTCCCTCTGCGCTCCCGAACCCCGAAGGGCCTCCGTGCGCCTGCCCTGTGAGCTCGCCGTCCTTCCTCTTCCTTCCCCCTTCTCTCTTTCTTCCTTTAGCTTTGCTGCCGCGACGACCGAGCTCCGCCGTCCGCCATGACCGGCGAGCAGCGCGTTCCCGTGCATCACAGGCTCGTCCGAGCACAACGTCATGCTCGCAGTGCAGCGTAAGTGCCGCCCGCGCGCGTAGCTCGTCGAAAACACGGCCGTAGTGTCGATCCCCATCTCGTCGAACTCCGGCCGCCGCGGGCGACCTCACCGCCGACGCTACGGTCCTCCCCGGCCGTCCGCGTTGGCATGAATGGACGCGGCACTTCCCCCGCTGTCGAACGCACTAGGCCGCGCGCGAAACCGTCCCCGGAGGCGCGTTTCCGACGACCTCCCGTGCTGCGCCGCCGCGTTGGCCTCGCCGGAGCTCTCTCCGGTGGCCGACGCCGACGTGGCTGACACAGGGGTCGCCCTGGGTCACTGACCCGTGGGCCCAGGGACCCCACTTTGCCTCGTTGACCGCAGTCAACCGCTGACTGGACCGGGTCCAGCCACTGACATGCGGGCCCCCACCGAAAAGTTAATTAAGTAAAATGTTTTATAAATAAACTTAATTAATAACAGTAAATAGTCACTGACAGCTCGGGCCCACCGCTTAGTTAGATTAATTAGCTTAAATTAAACATGTTTTAATAATTGTCTCACTGACCAGTGGGGCCCACTGGTCAGGTCTGACCAGTCAACAGTCAAACTATTGACTATTGACTAGGGCTGCTGACTGTGCTTTGACTGGCCCCACATGTCATTGACTGTGGCTGGCTCAGTCTGGGTATAAAAGGGTTCTGACACTGTTTTGGATAATTCGAAATTAGTAATTAAGAATAATCCAGAAAATCATTTAAACTTTAGAAAATCATATCTTTTAATCCGTAACTCCGATGAAAATAAATTATATATGAAAGTTGCTCAGAATTTTGATACGAATCTGGATACGCCCTCCGTATTCCCGTCAGATGCCCCTAGCTAGATGAACATGGAACTTTCGGCCTGTTTTCGATAAATGAATAGTGATCAACTTTACTAAAATAAATCCAAACAAATTCCTAAAATAGCTAAATGACTTAGACTTGTCTTTAGGCAACCCTGCACTGCACCCTAGCTGTCACCTGCCTCTAACACCGTAAACCTGCAACCGTTCCCCCTCCGGTTCATCTGTCCGACACAGATCCGGAACCGGGAATACCTTCCCGGATGGGTTCCCCCTTCCTCGATATCGGTAACAATGCGTTAGAACGTCATGCTTGTGATTGCTTGCGTTACCGTGTATTTATATTGTTTCTTCTCCCCCCTTCTTCCCGGTAGACCCCGAGACCGTCGACGATGCCCCGGTGATCGACTACTTCACCATCGAGGATCTCTTTGTCTTTTGCCGAGCAACCAGGCAAGCAACCCCCCCCTTGAGCATTTCCGATATCGCCCATGTCTATTCTCTCTTATTCTTGCATTAGAATTGCTGCTACTGCTACTGCTCCTATTACTGTTGCATAGCCTGTTTTTGCTAAAATTGTTGATACCTGCCTTTATTCATAAACTGCTTAGTATAGGTTGGGTAGCACTGCTATGGTCCCGCACTCTCGTAGTTGCCTCGCATAGTACCCTTGCCTCGATCAAGCGATCGAGCCCCCCTTCCCCTGACCTTCTTCACATCACCGCACACCCCCTCCTAATATGCTCGACTCCGCAGAGTTAACATCGGGTGACGAGGGTGATACCTCCGAACTCACTTTTGATGTTGTCCCTGTATAGCTAGCTCGTTGTGGGTTACCGAGGGTGATTCCTCTTCCCACTTCCGACTTAGCTTTTGTCGTGCATCCGTTATTGTGATTACCGCCGAGGGTGATTCCTCCGGTACCACCTTAACGGGACTTGTCGTTTAGGAGTCCAACGAGGGTGATTCCTCGGATTCCTCATCGGCATG
>LR738710.1:829235107-829251526 GCA_902687465.1 Secale cereale | reverse complement strand
GGAGTCGGGTGACCAGAGAGGGTACCCGCGAGATAACTACGAGGCGTGGCCGGTCTTTTCCAGTCCTTGTCACAAGTCCTCGAGACGGGACGACGGGGCCAACAGTATCGTAGGCTCTGCTCGTTACCGCGCGCTCCCAACACACTAAGCGATTTGGATATTTGATCCGAGAGGCCTCCGGGCCGATAGCACTAACCACCACGTGGGTGTGAGTGGGTGCTCTGCGTCGTATACATCAGCCGGAGTCGTCACGACGTCAGCGATTGAGCGGACCGTTCGGATTGGACTTAGGATGCAACTGCGCTTGTATAAGGGGTTGCTAGGTCTGCTACCGAACGGCCACGTAACGTGCAGGAGTGTCCGGGGCGACGGCCATGACCCCCGGGGGCATAGGATTAGTCCGGCGTGCTCGATCCTCTCTGGCGGTATCCGGTCGGGTTGCGGCGTATGGTTTAGCCGAGGGCGGGCACGACCTGATGGTGTGTCCGGCCGGAGTTAAACGAGCGTAGTGGGTAACTTGGTGCACCCCTGCAGGGAAGAAACAATCTATCGATAGCCTGTCCTACGGTAACGGACACTCGGAGTTGTATCCACTTCGGTACAACTAGAACTGGTGACTTGAGATATGAGATATGGAGATGATGTTGCTGCAAACACTATATATTATTATGATGAAACTATTCTGTTCCCTTCTCATTGCTGCAAGACGCTGAAGATGCTAGTCTTCGTCAGGACTAGGCTTTCCCCTCTCTACTCTGGCTTTCTGCAGTCTAGTCCACCCACATAAAGCCTCCTTTGAAAATATTGCATTGCTAGTATAGATCTGATGTAAGTCTTGCTGAGTACTTTGGATGAGTACTCACGGTTGCTTTGCTTCCTCTTTTGTCCTACCCGCTTGATAAATCAGACGACGGAGCCATGGTGCCAGCAGCCCCCGTTGACGACTACTACTACCAGCCCGAGGCTGGCTACTACTACTACCCGGCCGGCGAGTACTTCTACGAGGAGCCGGCGGACGACGACCAGGAGTAGGATCGGAGGTCCCAGGCAGGAGGCCTGCGCCTTTTCGATCGTAGCTTTTCTTTTGCCCCGCCTGTGTAACAGGCCTATCTTCTTCTGTGTTGTATCTGTACCCAGATACCTAACGCTTCCGCTGACTATGTGTGAGACATCATGTTATGTATTCGAGCCCTCGAGGCCCCTGGCTTGTAATATATGACTTGTATGTATTTATTTATGTTTTAGAGTTGTGCTGTGATTTCCTTCACGTGAGTCCTTAGGCTTGATCGTGTGCATTTGCGTGTATGATTAGTGCACGGTCGAGCCGGGGTCGTCACACTTCTGCATACTTGTGATATGATTTATTCTGAAATTCTTAGTTCTAGTCTCCTTTAAAACTCTGGAGGAGTTTCTGCATTTATGTTTTGCTTCACTCATGGAGACTAGCGAGATACCACCCTAGTATGCTCAAGCTATGTGCAATGTAATCTTGTCTTGATTTTCAGTAGTATATTATTTACTTTTAAGTATTTGTGACTAGTCACTTGAAAGAATGATTTCTCCTTGCATTGTCCTCATAGTACTGTTTCAATACTTGCTAAACTCTTTTCGTAGTACATGCTTATTTACATCTAATGAAGCAAAAGAGTTTGTCAAAGTTTTCTTTGTCGCGTCCAGTTCGTTGAACTGAATTGCTTGAGGACAAGCAATATGCTAAGCTTGGGGGAGTTGATACGTCTCAAACGTATCTACTTTTCCAAACACTTTTGATATTATTTTGACCTCATTCTTGCATGATTTGAACTAAACTAACCCGGACTGATGCTGTTTTCAACAGAGCTGCCTGTATGGTTTTATTGTGTGCAGGAAAACGGATTTTTAGGTATCTCAGAAAAATCCACGAAAAATCACAGAAAATCCACGCACCCGAAGGAACCAGGTGCCAGAAGTGGGGCCAGAGGGGGGCCAGGGGGTGCCCAGGCGCCCTGTGGGCGCGCCCCCCCCTAGGCCGCGCCGGGGGGCCGCCTGGGTGGGTCCCACACCCCCTGGTGCCCTACTTTGCCTCGTATTTTTACTCGCGACGCAGAAACCCCAGATCAGAAGTTCTTTCGCAGTTTTCCGTCACGGAGCCGCCGCCACCCTCTGTTCTTCCTCGGGAGGGCTAATCTGGAGGCTGAATTGGCCTCCGGAGAGGGGAGATCGTCGCCATCGTCATCACCATCACCACTCCATCATCCCTCCATGACTTCTCCCTCCATGTGTGAGTAATTCCCCTGCTGTAGGCGAAGGGGATGGTAGGGATTGGATGAGTTAGATCATGTAATAGTTTATCAGATCGTTGGGGGCATGTTGCCTATCATCTACTATGGTGTTTATCATCTTTGCTTCAACTTGTTATTCTTAATGCTTGACACTTAGGGCCCGAGTGCCATGATTTCAGATCTGAACCATATGTGTTTGTGTGAATATATTTGTGTTCGTGATCCTATCTATGAGTTGTTTGCACCTATTACGGTTCGGAACCGGCGATCCCAAAAGTGACAGCTTGGGACACCAAAGGGGACGGTCCGTAGTTTGAGGATTACATGTATCCATTGAGTTCATTGCTTTGTTCCGGTGCTCTTTGACAGGAGCACCTTAATATCCATAAGTTCCTTTTGGCCCCGTTCGTAGCGGGGTGGTAGGACAAAAGATGTTGTGCAAGTTCTTATTGCAAGCACGTACAACTACCTATGGGATACATGCCTAATGTTTGATATTTGCCTAGATGATCATTACTTTTCCGTGTGCCGTGCCCCAAGTTAGAATCTATCTCATCCATGCAGCGCCTAACCATCCATCTCCCTAGCCTACAATGTTTTAAATCCTGCTTGTCACTAGTTGCTCTTCTTGCCATTTACTTTTGCTATTTACTTTTACTGTTACTTTTACTATCACTATCATCACTATCATATCACTGTTACCACTTATCTTTTGTTGCAAGTAAGTATATTTCAGATGCGGTTGAATTGACAACTCAACTGTCAAAGCTTATAGATACTCTTTGGCTCCCCGTGTGTCGAATCAATAAATTGGGTTATTCTTACCCGCGAAGACTATTTCGATCCCTTACGGTTGAGGGTTATCAGCCCCCCCTGGCCGCGCCGGGGGGGCGCCTGGGCCCCCCGAGCCTCGTCTGGTGCCCCCCTTTGGCATATATTTAGATGGTCTCCCAAAACCCTTGAGACGGAAACCCTTTTTCGCGATCTCATCTTTGTTCCGCCGCCGCCGCCGCCTCCAAGTTCGGGAGCATCAGGAGAACTCTTCCCGGCACCCTGCCGGAGGGGAGGATCACCACCGGGAGCTTCTCCACCACCATGGACGCCTCCCGGATGAGTTGTGAGTAGTCTCCCTTGGACCATGGGTCCATGACCAGTAGCTATGTGATGTTCTCCTCCCGTTCTTGTGCTTCACTAATTAGTCCTCGTGAGCTGCCCTACATGATCGAGGCACATATGTAATCCTTATGCTGTTGCTATGATGAGTTTGCTGGGATCCGATGGATTATGAGATTATGTTCAGATTGTGTTTGAGTAATATATTTGATTCACCTCTTTTATATTTATGTTCGTAAGTAATTCTTGCATGTTCTCCGTTGTTATTTATTGCTTTGGCCAAGTAGTAGGTAGTGACTCCAAGAGGGAACGTTATGCTTGATTGTGGGTTCATGCCCCTCAATGACTAGCTTGAGTGACAGAAACATGAGTCTAGGGGATGTGTTGTTGCCACAAGGGGGAAAACAACGGTGCTTGTGCCCGCGGGTGCAAGGATTGTTTACTTTACGCAAAGTTCTTTTAATGCAGTTGTCTGTTGGTTTGAGTTTACACTATGGGTGGGACTCGCAACTTAATACCAGCGAGATGTTCTGGATAGATATCTCAAGGTGGATGATTAGTAGTAGATGCAGATGGATTTCGGTCTACTTACCTCGGCGTACCGCCCATGCTTTGAACCTCTACCTTTCTTGCAATGTAGTCAGCATTGGTTTGCGCACATGGTCCTGTCAATTGCCCAGCTGTAATTCGTTTACCTCACATAGTTGTTTTATCGTCTTTTGGGAGAGAGACATCACTAGTGAACATCATGAGACTCCGGTCCATATTACCATCATTGATCACATCCGCTATTTACTTTCCGCCTTTTACTTACTATTGCAATTATATCTATCACTATTATCACTTGCGTTTGATCCATTGTAAACTACAAGGCCGGAGGGATTGACAACCACTCTGTACTCGTTGGGAGCAAAGTTATTTGTATCTGTGTGCAGGTCCACGTTGATTGCTAATATCTGGCGCCGTTAGCAGTTGACACCTTCTTGTTGAAACTGGGAGTCTCAGGGAAATCGATCCTTGGTATTGCCAAGGGAAAACTTCTGCTACACTGCATCTCAAACCTTCCACTTGGGGTAACCAACGAGGGGCGAGAAGCCATCAAGCAAAGTTTTCTGGCGCCGTTGCCGGGGGCTCCACCCTTCAGGATAGGGGAGTTGCACGCTATCTTTTACCTTTGCTTTTTAGTCTTGTTAGTTTACCTTTCAGTTTTCTTTATGTCTTTTCACTAGTTTTGCTTAATGGAAAACAACAAAAATATGAGAGAGCTTTATAAGCTCTACCTTGCTTTGGGACATGATGTGTTTGAAGAGAAAATTAAAAACCTACGGAACTTTATTATTTGCATAACAATCATGATGGTGGTGAGGTTATTAGTATGATTTCTTTGAATTTCAATATTGCTAATGACATGGAAAGCTCTAAGCTTGGGGATGACACGTTTGATGAACATGATATTTTTAGTCCCCCAACTTTTGAAGAGAAAATTTACTTTGATGATATTTTGCTTCCTATATATGATTACAATGATGAATATGATGTTTTCAGTCCACCTACTATTGAGGATAAAATTTATTATGATTATAATATGCCTCCTAAATACAATGATTACCATGATGGTTATGATTGCTTTACTCTCACTATTCCTAATAAGAAAGATTTTGCTTATATGAAGAGTAATGATACCTTTTTGCATGTGGATCATGGTAACAATGCTTTATGTGATGCTTATATTGTTGAGTTTATTCGTGATCCCACTGAAAATTATTATGAGAAGGGAACATATGCTTATAGATATTTCAATAATATCAAGTTCCCTCTCTTTATGTTGAAGGTTTTGAAGCTGCACTTGTTTTGTCTTCCTATGCTTATTGCTTTCTGCTTCAATGAATTATTGTATTGCAATATTCCTATGCATAGGAAGCATGTTAGGCTTAAATGTGTTTGGTATTTGCTTCTTGATTCTCTCTTTTGTTCTTCAACTCTTATTCCTACGAGAGCATCATTAAAGTCTTATGCCTAGCTTAAAGGCATAAAAGAAAGCGCTTTTGGGAGGCAACCCACATGAATAAATTTATTTTGTTTTTGTTGTGTCTTGATGTTGTTACTACAGTAGCATCATCATTGTATCTTTGCTTTTCAAATTTTGTGCCAAGTGTAGCCTCTGATTGCAAGAAAGTTCAAAAGTTGTGACGTGCTGTCCAGGAAACAGATTATGTCCTTGGATAGAAAAATTCGTATAAAATCACCAGATCATCTTTTTGGTCTGAATTTTTTCGACAGCGTGCTCTATATAATTGTCTTTCGTGCGTCTGTTTTGAGTTTTTTTATTAGAGTGGCAGAAGTGCCCCGGAAAAATCATTTACTACCTGCTGTTCTGTTTTTCACAGATTCTGTCCTGTTTTGCCTTTCCTTTATTTTGCAAACCTTGAGCTTGCTTTTTCTTTGCAAAAACCTTTTGGCAATCTTGAGAAACAGTAGAACTTCAAGAATATCCTTATTTCCAGCAAGGAACAATTATTTTATTATGGGTACTAACCTCGCTAATCAGATTATGATGAGTTATGTATGAAGGGGGTTTTCAAGTGTGCGAGGGAAGATGATAAAAAGATTCAGGAGTGTCAAACCCTCAAGCTTGGGGATGCCCCCGTGCACCCCCAAAAAATATTCAAGGAGACTCAAGCGTCTAAGCTTGGGGATGCCCCCGTGGATCCCCTTCTCCATCAACATTATCAGTTCGTCTTTCGTTCCACTATATTTTAATCACTTCATGTGTTATGTGCTATGCTTGGAGCGTCTTGATTTTTAGTTTTCCTTAGCTTTTCATAACGAGTCGGAACTCAGCTTTCTTTATGTGGGAGAGAAACACGCTCCACTTCTACCTAGAACATAACATAGAATTTTCATGTCTATCTTTGCTGTGTGTGTTCTTTGTCTTTCAATAGCTACTATCATGCTTAGCTTTTAGCTTTCATGCTTATCTTTTTAAAGAGCTTTCGTTTAGTTGGTTGCTTGAACTCTCTTTAGTTATCATGCTTATCTTATTAAGAGAGTTTGCTTCCGTTGCATTGGTTGATATGTCTATGATAAAGATGCTACGTGCATAATGGCGCTTAGTAGTTCATGTTTTCTTATGGTTAGTCTCAAATACCTGGGGGGGTTCCCAATGTGTTATTGGAGTACCAACATGATTTGTCTGCCTATGATGTGGTATGGTTTAGTAATATCTTCCTTCAAAGAATTTATTTTGATTGACTTGGCGTTTGCTCACGCATATTTAAGACTGTAAAGAAAGTCTGTCAAGCCTTGATGATCTTTTGTTTCTGAGTAGAGATATAACTTCCATGCCTGATTCACTGTTGCTTTGTCGCTCTGCATGATTATGACCGTCATTGCTCTCTTAGTTGGTCGCTCCCAGTCTTTTGCTAACCTCCACCTGTACTAAGCGGACTGACTGCTTGTGCATCCAAATTCCTTTAAACCAGTTATGCCATATGAGTCCACCATACCTTCCTACATGGTATTTACCTACCATTCCTAACGGATACTTGCGTGTACCATCTCGAAATTATTTAAAAAAATACATTCCTATTTTGTGCCTCTGTTGTAAGTTCATGAGGAAGTAGTAGTTAATTTATAATCTTTTTAAGTTGGACAAGCTTCACCCCGGGATTGCATGTATAATGTGCAAACCCATAATACGAGAAGGAACTGGCATTGAGTGCGCCCGGCTCAAAATTAATATAACAAACAAACCCTCCTTCACGCTTTGTTCATGAGAAATCAGAAAACTTTGGCAGTGATAAACAAAGGAGATTAAGAGGATGTGATCGTCCTCATTCGGGAGCCGTTCCTCGAAACTTGTCCATCTCAAGAAGTGATTGAGTTGTGTGCTAGCATTCGTTGACGAAACATGCATGATCTAAAAAAAATTATTACCTCTGTTTTTAAAACCAAGAGCTCTGGTACATATTTTGTCTTTGTTTCCGACTACGGGTTTTCAACCTTGCCAACAAAAGCCACGGTTCGAGAGTCTCCACCTTCTTTTAAAAGCACCAACTACTGAGAGCATGATTGTCATTCTGAGTGTAATGTGCATTGTCCCAAAGTAGCATTGTCTTTTGCATGATTGTGATATTGTTTATTCTGAAATCATTGTATCTAGTCATCACTTAAACCTTGGAGGTGCCCCTGCATTTATGTTTTGCTTCACTAAAGGGGGCAAGCGAGATATCACTTTATCATATTTGCACACCATGTCCATTACAAATCTATTTGATGTTTCAGTATCATATTGTAAAACTTTCAGTTCTTTGTGATTTTCTCATGAGGCAACTTAATTACTATAGATTCATTGTCTCAGTAAGCTTTTGTCATATGACTATGAAAAGTCCTATATGGTTAATAGCATGTCACCACAGAAATTATTCTTGTTATCATTTACCTACTCGAGGACGAGCAGGAATTAAGCTTGGGGATGTTGATACGTCCAAAACGTATCTATAATTTCTGCTTGCTCCATGCCTATTTTGGGTGATATTGCTATGATATTTATACACTTCCATACACTTTTGATCATATTTGGACTAACCTATTAACTCAGTGCACCCCAGTGCCAGTTTCTATTTTTGGCTGTTTTTGTATTTCAGGTTTTCCCATTACGAGAACTGCCAGAAAAATCCCGGAAAAATTATATAAAAAATCAGCGTTCCAGAAGCTACCAGGCACCCGAAGCACAGCCGGAGGGGGGCCACCAGGGCCCCAGGCGCCCTGGCGGCGCGCCCCCCCTGGCCGCGCCGGGGGGGCGCCTGGGCCCCCCGAGCCTCGTCTGGTGCCCCCCCTTTGGCATATATTTAGACGGTCTCCCAAAACCCTCGAGACGGAAACCCTTTTTCGCGATCTCATCTCTGTTCCGCCGCCGCCGCCGCTTTCCAAGATCGGGAGCATCAGGAGAACTCTTCCCGGCACCCTGCCGGAGGGGAGGATCACCACCGGGAGCTTCTCCACCACCATGGACGCCTCCCGGATAAGTTGTGAGTAGTCTCCCTTGGACCATGGGTCCATGACCAGTAGCTATGTGATGTTCTCCTCCCGTTCTTGTGCTTCACTAATTAGTCCTTGTGAGCTGCCCTACATGATCGAGGCACATATGTAATCCTTATGCTGTTGCTATGATGAGTTTGCTGGGATCCGATGGATTATGAGATTATGTTCAGATTGTGTTTGAGTAATATATTTGATTCACCTCTTTTATATTTATGTTCGTAAGTAATTCTTGCATGTTCTCCGTTGTTATTTATTGCTTTGGCCAAGTAGTAGGTAGTGACTCCAAGAGGGAACGCTATGCTTGATTGTGGGTTCATGCCCCTCGATGACTAGTTTGAGTGACAGAAACATGAGTCTAGGGGATGTGCTGTTGCCACAAGGGGGAAAACAACGGTGCTTGTGCCCGCGGGTGCAAGGATTGTTTACTTTACGCAAAGTTCTTTTAATGCAGTTGTCTGTTGCTTTGAGTTTACACTATGGGTGGGGCTCGCAACTTAATACCAGCGAGATGTTCTGGATAGATATCTCAAGGTGGATGATTAGTAGTAGATATTGATGGATTTCGGTCTACTTACTTTGGCGTACCGCCCATGCTTTGAACCTCAACCTTTCTTGCAATGTAGTCAGCATTGGTTTGCGTTCGTGGTCCTGTCAATTGCCCAGCTGTAATTCGTTTACCTCACATAGCTGTTTTATCGTCTTTTGGGAGAGAGACATCACTAGTGAACATCATGAGACTTCGGTCCATATTACCATCATTGATCACATCCACTATTTACTTTTCGCTTTTATTTACTATTGCAAACATTATCTATCACTACTATCATCTGCTTTTAATCCTTTGTAAACTTCAAGGCCGGAGGGATTGACAACCTCTCTGTACTCGTTGGGAGCAAAGTTATTTGTATCTGTGTGCAGGTCCACGTTAATTGCTAATATCTGGCGTCGTTAGCAGTTGACACCTACTTGTTGAACCTAGGAGTCTCTGGGGATTCGATCCTTGGCATCTTTGCTAAGGGAAAAACTTCCACAACACTGCATCTCACACCTTCCACTTGGGGTAACCAACGAGGGGTTAGAGGCCCATCAAGGAGTTTTTCTGGCGCCGTTGCCGGGGACTCCACTCTTCAGGATAGGGGAGTTGCACGCTATCTTTTACCTTTGCTTTTTAGTCTTGTTAGTTTACCTTTCAGTTTTTGCTTTAGTACCTTTTTATCAAAAATCACAAAAATAGTTATCTTGCTTGCTTGCTGATACGTCCAAAACGTATCTATAATTTCTGCTTGCTCCATGCCACTTTTGGGTGATATTGCTATGATATTCATACACTTCCATACACTTTTGATCATATTTGGACTAACTTACTAATCCAGTGCACCCCAGTGCCAGTTTCTGTTTTCGGCTGTTTTTGTATTTCAGGTTTTCACGTTTCGAGAACTGCCCAGAAAAATCCAGAAAAATTATATAAAAAATCAGCGTTCGGGAAACAACACTGCGTCCGAAGGGCAGCTTGGGGGGGGGCACAGGGGCTCCAGGCGCCCTGTGGGTGCGCCCCACCCCCTAGGCCGCGCCGGGGGGCGCCTGGGCCCCCCGAGGCTCCCCCGGTGCCCTACTTTGGCATATATTTAAAGGACCCTCTGAAACCCTCAGAAGAGGAACTCTTTTCGCGATCCCATCTCTGTTCCGCCGCCGCCGCCGCTTCCAAGATCGGGAGCACCAGGAGAACTCTTCCCGGCACCCTGCCGGAGGGGAGGATCACCACCGGGAGCTTCTCCACCACCATGGACGTCTCCCGGATGACTCGTGAGTAGTCTCCCTTGGACCATGAGTCCATGACCAGTAGCTATGTGATGTTCTCCTCCCGTTCTTGTGCTTCACTAATTAGTCCTCGTGAGCTGCCCTACATGATCGAGGCACCTATGTAATCCTTATGCTGTTGCTATGTTGAGTTTGCTGGGATCCGATGGATTATGAGATTATGTTCAGATTAATCTTGAGTAATATATTTGATTCACCTCTTTTATATTTTTGTTCATAAGTAATTCTTGCATGTTCTCCGTTGTTATTTATTGCTTTGGCCGAGTAATAGGTAGTGACTCCAAGAGGGAACGTTATGCTCGATTGTGGGTTCATGCCCCTCGATGACTAGCTTGAGTGACAGAAACATGAGTCTAGGGGATGTGCTGTTGCCACAAGGGGGAAAACAACGGTGCTTGTGCCCGCTGGTGCAAGGATTGTTTACTTTACGCAAAGTTCTTTTAATGCAGTTGTCTGTTGCTTTGAGTTTACACTATGGGTGGGACTCGCAACTTAATACCAGCGAGATGTTCTGGATAGATATCTCAAGGTGGATGATTAGTAGTAGATGCAGATGGATTTCGGTCTACTTACCTCGGCGTACCGCCCATGCTTTGAACCTCTACCTTTCTTGCAATGTAGTCAGCATTGGTTTGCGCACATGGTCCTGTCAATTGCCCAGCTGTAATTCGTTTACCTCACATAGTTGTTTTATCGTCTTTTGGGAGAGAGACATCACTAGTGAACATCATGAGACTCCGGTCCATATTACCATCATTGATCACATCCGCTATTTACTTTCCGCCTTTTACTTACTATTGCAATTATATCTATCACTATTATCACTTGCGTTTGATCCTTTGTAAACTACAAGGCCGGAGGGATTGACAACCTCTCTATACTCGTTGGGAGCAAAGTTATTTGTATCTGTGTGCAGGTCCATGTTGATTGCTAATATCTGGCGCCGTTAGCAGTTGACACCTTCTTGTTGAAATTGGGAGTCTCAGGGAAATCGATCCTTGGTATTGCCAAGGGAAAACTTCCGCTACACTGCATCTCAAACCTTCCACTTGGGGTAACCAACGAGGGGCGAGAAGCCATCAGGGAGCTTGCCCGCAATCTTGTCTTCGAGATGCTGAAAATGTATTCTCTTGAGACGTTTAACAGACAGAGGTAGGCCAAGATAGCGCATCGGAAACGATGAACGAACCGCCGGAAAATCCTGAAGAATGTCGTCCAGATTTACATCATCACATCGAATAGGGGCAACCAGACTTTTAGCACAATTGGTGACAAGACCAGTCACCTCTCCAAATGAAGCCAGAGCGGCAGCCAAAAATTGAACATCCTCCTTAATTGGTTTGACAAAGATGGCAGCATCGTCAGCGTAGAGCGAAGCTCGGACGGTTGGGGTTGTACCACATAGGGGGTGAAGGTGTCCTTGGTGAGTGGCCTTGCTAAGGAGATGATGAAGTGGATCAATCGCGAGAATGAACAGAAGGGGAGACAGCGGGTCACCCTGTCGAAGACCGCAACCATGTTTCAAGGGGTCTCCCAAAACCCCATTGAGCAAGACTCTCGAGGTGGCCGTGGACAGCAAGGCAGCAACCCAATTCCGAAATCTGACCGGGAAGCGCAGGTGTTGGAGAAGATCCATGAGGTAGTCCCATCGCACAGAGTCAAACGCCTTCTTGATATCAAGCTTGAATAGGAGGGTCGGGCTGTTTTCCGGTGTAATTTTCTCGCTAAATTTCGGACATACATGAAGTTGTCATGGATGCTTCTCTTTTTGATGAAGGCGCTCTGGGCGTTTGAGACGAGGTCGTGCATATGTGGGGCCATCTGAGTAGTCATCATCTTGGCAATTATCTTTGCTACTGCATGGATGAAGCTTATGGGGCAGAAGTCGGAGATGGATTCCGCCCCATCCTTCTTTGGAATGAGGGCAATGTTTGCGGAGTTGAGCCAGTGCAAATTTTCGGAGCGTAAGTTGGAGAAGTGGTTGACGACGAGCATAATATCACATTTTATGATTTCCCAACATCCCTTGAAGAAGGCCCCCGAGAAGCCATCCGGCCCCGGCGCTTTGTCACTGGGAAGGCCAAAGATTG
This sequence comes from Secale cereale, assembly GCA_902687465.1. Taxonomy (NCBI): domain Eukaryota; kingdom Viridiplantae; phylum Streptophyta; class Magnoliopsida; order Poales; family Poaceae; genus Secale; species Secale cereale. The sequence continues at coordinate 829,239,201 of LR738710.1, read as the reverse complement.
CCTTTTCCACCTCTTCCTCTGAGAAGTTCGCGCCAAGGCCCGCGAGATCGCATTCCGGGACCGGGATATTGCCCTAGTTGAAATCCGTATGGCGTGGCTGACCACGTCTTGTGACTTTCTCAAAATGCTCTTGGATGATGGACTTCTTATGATCATGGGCAGTCACCCATCCACCGTTGTGCTTGAGGCGGTGGATGAAATTCTTCCTTCTTCTATGGTTGACCCGGAGGTGGAAAAAGCGAGTGTTAGCGTCTCCATCCTTGAGGTTGGTAATTCGCGAGCTTTGTCGCGTCCGTGCACGCTCCAAAATGGCCAGGGCCAGAACCTTCCGTTTGAGGCGTTTCCGTAGGTCGCGCTCGTCAAAGCTGAGGGGCCGGCGATCTTGGGCCACATCCAGACGAAGGATAACTTCTAGGGCCATGTGAAGTTGCACCTTCGAGTGTGCGAAGATCGTCTTGCTCCACTTCCTCAAATTTTGAGAAGTTTCTTTCAGTTTGTGGAAAAGGATGTGGTAAGGGTCAGTGTGGTTACAATCCTTATTCCAAGCTTTCTGGACAACCTCCTTGAACCCAGGCATTTTGATCCAAAAGTTTTCAAAGCGGAAGGGCTTTGGTCTCTTCGGGTCGTTGTCATTTGCGAGGAGGAGAGGGCAGTGATCAGACAGTGAAGACGAGAGCGCGTGAAGAAGGTGAGTGCCGAAGCCGAGGTCCCAATCTTCATTATAAAAGAAGGAGTCGAGTTTGCTTAGGGTGGGGTCGCTCCGCTCATTACTCCAAGTGTATTTTCTGTTCTGTAAATGAATATCTTTAAGCTCGCAAGTATTCAACGCATTACGGAAGCGGACAAGTCGGCTCCGGTCAACATTTGTTCTGTTCTTGTCCCTGGCACGATGTATTTGGTTGAAGTCACCAGCAACTAGCCACTTTGCGCCAAGGGGAGGTTTTTCGTCAACCAATTCCTGGAAGAAAGCATCCTTCAGGTTACTTCTAGTTGGTCCATATATCGTTGTTAGCTTAAAGGAATTATTGGATGCTTTGATTGTGATGTTGCAGGAGAGGAAAAAGACTCCGATGGAAACATCCTTCACTTCCACAATGTTTTCATCCCAAAGAAGCAGGATGCCACCCCTTGTACCATTGGCAGGTCGTTGGGCAAAATTCTTAAGTCGTTGGCCTCCCAGGTAAGTAGCGATGAAAGGGTCGAGGAGCTCTATCTTGGTCTCCTGCAGACAGACCAAGTGGCATGGGGTAGCGAGGATAGTTTCACGGATTGTTGCCCTACGGTCTGGACAGTTTAAGCCTCGAACATTCCAGCATAGAATACTAAGGTTTTCATTCATCATGGGAAACTTGGGTTACATCAGAGTTGGAGCAGCAGCTTGTCTGAACAAAACATGCAGCAACTTGACTTTCAGAATTCAACACACACATGCTAAAGCTAGATGGACTAAAAAGCACTGGAGCCTCGCCAAGGCAGCAGATAGCAGATGCCGGTGCCGACGATTGCAAACAGGCGTACACACACATAACTGGAGGGGTTGAAACTATCATGGTACTAGAGCACATCTTCTACAGGGCTGCAGCACGCTCCGGTCACTCCGCCGAGCCGGACGCGTTCTCCATCGTCGCTTGCATCTTCGGTCCCGCCTCTCCGCCATGAGCCACCAGGGCCTCCTCGACAGCTTGCGCCAAGTCGCAGTCGAGGCTGAACAGCGCCCGAAGGGCCGCGACAGTGATGTCCGGAAGTTGCCCTTGGAACATGGCCACAAATTTGCCAATGGCTTCCTCTATGACTTGCTGGCCTTCATCCACGACACCCAAACGCTCACAAAGCAACTTCTCCGCCATCTTTGCAATTGGCATCTTTCTCCCCTTTGCTTGGAGGCGCGGACTGGAGCGAGGAAGGTTGAAGCCTACAACCCCAGCCAGCGTTTTCCTTCTCCTTGTCGGTGGTCTGGGCCTTGTGGAGGGCGAGCTTGGAGCCGGGAGCAAGGGAGGCTGGCAGGCCACGAACAGGGGAGAGCGCGGCGGCGCCCTTGCACTGCAAGGGCTGTCTTCCGGCACGAAGATCGGGGTGACCGGCTCAGCTTTAGCTTCGGAGGAAGGAGGTGGAGCAGCAGCGTCACCGTCTTGTGCCACAGGTGGGGAGGGATTGATCTCGATGATGTCCAGGATCATGGACCTTGCGGGTGTTGGTGGCATTGGAGACAAAGCCGGGAACACCGCAGCCTGATGTTGCACGGCTCCAAAACAGGGAGCAATCCAGCGCAGCCATGAGCCCTCGCCCGGTCCGGAGGTGAGCTAGATCACATCGCAGGAGGTGGATCGTGGCGATGAAGGGGCGAACGACCACGGGTGTCTTCACTGACCGGGCTAGCAATCCCTCGAGGACGCCCAGGGCAAGCCTGGCAGTCAGTAGGGCTGCGACGCCCTCGCCTACCAGAGGCAGGGATAACAGCGCCGTCCGGCAGGTGCTGGACCAGCTTATAGTCGATGGAGCGCGCATCAGGGGCCTCGTGACGGCGACGGCGCCCGTCGCGGCCACGGTCGTCCCGGCGGTCTTCTCTGTCATCTCGACGCCCATCCTCATCACGGCGCTCTGGGCGCGAGACCTGCTCCAGAAGATGCGCTCTCTCCAGGAGGAAGGGCGTTCATCGCGCCCCCGACGGCCACGGTCACGGTCGTCGTCGCGTCTGTAGCGATCATGGTCTCGGTCTCTGTCGTGGTCGCTGTCGTGGCGTCTCCCAGCCACCTCCGATCTGTCCCTCATCCTTGATTCTCCGTCGATGACCCCGTAGCAAAAGGAGAAAGGATGTGAGGAGCGAGGCCGGCGGGGAACGTTGCCGTTGGCGTCGGGGGTGTAATCTTCTACTAGGTTCAGGTGAACCAGGACGCGCCGCTTGAGCCCACGCCGGCCTACAGCAGCGCTTGGGCCGCTGCTGTATCCTGCCGGCTGGTGGTGAGTGACCGTCAGACGGAGGACCTTGGGGATGGCGGAGGGGTTGGCAGACCATGCCCAGAGGTCCAGCGAGGAGGAGTCTTCTCTCTTGACAGTGGCGATGTCGAAGTAGTGCAGGAAGGTGTCGGGGCCGAGCACTTGCGTTGCCACCTCGTCGCACCATGCGTTGAGCGGCAGGTTCTCGATGCACAGGTGAACATGGTAGTATGCCTCCACCAGATCAGCATTTGCTTCCGGCCTCCATCTGGCAGTGTGGAAGTCCAGTCCGCCGTGGCTGAAGCGGCTCGGTGGCGCGGTGACTTGGTCACGGTGGTGCTGGTGGGAGAAGAGGACGAAGAAGTCCTCTGGGTAGTGCGGCACCACCTTGATGAAGTTGCTGTTGATGACGAACTTGGTGGCGATGGCGATCCTGACCTCCTCGGCGTTTATGCGTGGGCGACTCCCTCCAAGCCACACCAGCGCACCCAGGGTGGAGAGGGTGACGGCGTTGTCCTCCATGGCCTAGGTGGCAGTGATGACCACATGGCCCTCCTCAGGGCGTAGCGAAGGGTCTCCAACAAGCGGCATCGCAGTGGGCGGCGGCGCTTGGGTTGGAGAAGATGTCGGCGACGGAGACGGGACAGCACAGGATGGTGGAGATCTCGGCGATGCAGGCGTCTCCTCAGGTGAGAGCAGGGGCGGTGGGATGGCCGAGGCGTAGCAGTCACGGGCGCGGTGACCACACTGCTTGCAAGTCCGACACCTAAATGGATTTCTGCAGTCGATCTTGCAGTGGCCGAGCTCGAGGCACCGGTGGCAGGTGCGGAAGCGGTGGTGGACGAAACTTCTTCCCATTGGGGGGGGGAGATAATAAGCAGAGGCCCTCCTCTGCTTTGAATGCTGGAAGCTGGGCAGCGCACGCCACCAGTACGGCGCCTTGACGAGCTGCCAACCAACCTCGGAGAAGCCGCCGGGAGACGCGGCAGGCTCGGGGCTCGAGCGACGCGGCGTCCACGCCGCACGCCGGCGGGCCTTGAAGGCGCCTGCAGGAGCAGACTTGAGGCATGGCCTGAGCGCGCCTTGAATGGGGAGGGGAGGAGCTGAATCCAGCACGGCAGCATTCAATGCAAAGCGCACCGAGCGCTGCGGAGCCTCGC
>LR738710.1:829199439-829235013 GCA_902687465.1 Secale cereale | reverse complement strand
CCCCCCCCCCCCCCCCCCCCCCGCACCGGAGGACGCCAGCAGGGAGACTGCATCTGAGGAATCCTGGCGCCGCGGCGATGGATTCAGATCTGGCAAGCATGGGGCAAGCAGCGGCGAGAACGGGCCTGTAGGAGCTTCATGGCGCACGAGAGGCCGCGGAAAGCCCGGCGGCAGGAGCGGGGACGGCGGGGGGCCGGCCAGGGGGCTGGTCTGGAGCAGGGCTGCAGTGGCGGCGGTGGCTGCGGGCGCCGGAGGAGCGCGTCGCAGGAGCGTGGGCGTGGGTGTCATTTTTTGTGTTATGCTTTGTGTTAATTTGTTCTGCTGTGCTGTGAAGAGTGGCCGAATGTAAGTACAACCGCGTGGCAACATCAGACACCGAACATTTGTGGAGCACGTCCTCTTGCTCGATCTCATCCATGTACGCGAACATCTCCGTGGCCTCTTGCGTCTCCATCTCCTGCTGGCGGTGTGGTTTTGCCTCTGCAGCCGACTCCAACCGGGGGGAATCGATGATGGCCTGCTGCTCCGCCTACAAATCCCTGTCGCCAGTGTCCCCCACATCCTCCTCCTCCGGCTCACCCCCTCCTCCTGAAAGTCCTCCTCCTCCTCCTCCTCCTCCTCCTCCTCCTCCTCCTCCGAATCCACTGCATCCGGAGGTAGCCCCGCGGCGATCCGGGCTTCGCGCCTAACTCCGATCTGCTCAAGGAGCTCAAGCCGGTGCTCCGGTGTCAGAAATAGGTCGCTCCTCACCCGACGACATGAGGGCATGGCTACTAGGCAGACGGGTGGAGTGGAAAGTGGCGGTGGCGACGGACATGAGAAGGAAAATGTGGATGGATGATAGGGTTTTGGTGCCGCCGGTCGACTTAAACGGGCAATGCTCTACACGGCCCGCTGGAGTTGCGCCACCGGTCCGACGAAGGAGATGGGTTTCAGACCATCGGGTTTGAGGGCATTTCCGGCTGGGACCCCTTCGTCAGCCCGACGTGGCGGGCGGTGCCCGGGCGCCCCATATTCGTCCTATATTTAGGTTGAACATGGGGTGTGCCGGTCAGCCCAAGCGTTTGAGGCCCGTTTGAGACGTCTGTCGAAAACGTGACCTGTCAGTGATCGGGTGGTCTGACCGGGCGTATGAGGTAGGTCTGAGAAGTCCGGTTATAGACGCTCTAATGTTCCCAGGCTGGAGTAGTGCTGCGAAGATGGACGTCCCCCCTGACTGAAGATGTGTTTTGGAGACTTGTGCTTATGGCTGTTAGGGCATCTTCAATAGGTTGTATGTTAGCCTTGTTGGTAAAATATCTATGTCATCAACCAACAAACTATCATACAACTAATCCAATAGATTGTATGTAAGCTATCCAATAGATGACAAGAAAATCAATGTGATTGCTCTCTATTTCACCTTGGAGCTTGTGCAAAGATTGTTGGTTAATCTATATAGTACAACTTTGCTCTCTCTCCATATTTATTGCATGCCACATCATCACTATGTCCTAGGTGGCAAATTTACCAACACTTATCTTACAACTGTTGGAGATGCCCTTAGCAGTGGTCCTGTAGTGGTTATGGTTATGGTTATGCTGTTCTTTTGGTTTCTATTCTGCTGTTCCTCTAGGCTGCTGGGCTGGATTTGTTGTTGGCTGTTTAAGCCAGTCTGGTGACATTTCCTGGGTACGTCTGGGATGCACCGCTCCCTTTTTTAAATAGCTCTGCTTGTAGTAGTAGTGTTGGTTCTTAGCTTGTTTCGTACTGTTTTTTTTTGTTTCAAAAAAATTACGAGTGACCAAATGGCACCGGACCATGAAACCAAACCAGCATGATGAGAATTGAGAACCATCAGCGCATTACTATTGCGTTCTGCTCGCGCTTTATTATTGCTGCAGCGAGATCAGTAATACGAGTACATGTCTAACACAGCTGAGATCAAGCAAGTAAGCAGAAAACGTTCACATCTTTTTGGCATGTCACTTGCTCAGTCCTCGACGACTCTTGTCACGATCGTCTCCTTCCTTGGTCCGCGTCAGAGCAGCTTGGGCTTCCGGCCCCCGGCCTTCCCTCCGAAGCTCGACATATCTGCAAACAAAATAAATAAATAATTACAGCAAAATGCAGAGCTCAGAATCAGCAGCATAGCTGTATCAAGACGTTTGCTGCACTGCATGCCTACACACGCGACGCGCGTACCAGATGGGGATGGGACGTGGGAGCAGAGGAAGAGGAAGAGGAAGCAGAGCAGGACGATGAGCGGCACGAGGTGGACGGACCGCTCCGCGGCCGCGGACGGCCGGACGGCGGGCGCCCTCTCCGGCTTGGCCTCCAGGTCCTCCGCCCCCTCCTCGTCAGCGAAGAGGGGCAGCGACGGGGTGCTCACCGGCCTCTGCATCCTCCTCTCGACCACACCACACGGCAGGAAAGCTATACGCTGGGACTGGGACGTGCACGCTGGCTGATAGATACTCGCCGAGTTCCCGTACTTGTTATATGGCCGTCGAATTCCTGACATCTTTCTACGCTTCTCTGAATCTCACGCGTCGGCTGGCTCACGTGCCTCCATCTTGCTTGCTTGCTTAGCAGTAACAACAGTTTGGTGCTTTGAGTAGGCGAGGCGCCTCCGATGGAGAGAAAGTAAGGGAGCCCTTCCCATTTTCTGAAGCAAAGGCCCAAAGGGAGACTCGGCTCCAGGCAATGTAACTTGTCCAGAACACATGTCCGCTGCAGCGAGTACATGGCTACAGGTTCGTCGGGCGTGCAGAGTTGTGCTGCACCAGTGGCCGGTTGGCTCGGACGAGCTGAGAGCCTGAGACGCAGGAACACGACGATGGTGAAAGGGATGGATCATCCTGGTGGTGCCGTCGTCGTCGTTGTGTGCGTGGCCATGGCTTCCTCTGCAATCCTGCTGGTGGGGCCGCTTTGTCGTCGCGACTGTACATTGAAGGCGCCCAGATGTCCTTTCCTGGCCGCCGGCGACCGGGGATTCTCGTCCCGTGCTGCTTTGAACCTGGGTCCCGTGACGCGCGGGTGCCGAATTGATCTCTGCACCGCTTTGCTGCGGATCTGTTCATTCTTTACCTCAACTGCTGCCGTTCTGCTATCTGCAGGTCGGCCGATCAACTGAGCGCTTCATTCTCGTGTCACTTGCCTAGAGCAGATTGATGGTGTTAGTTTGGACCGTTCCTCGCTTCCTCTAATAATGCCTTCAATCGATGCGAAATATGTTTGCTCATCAAATTTTCTTTTCAGTTTCCTTTTTCACTTGCTGAATATTGACTTCTCTCTTGTTTCCAGTTTTCTTTTGCACTTCTCCACACTCATGGACATTGAACGCGTACAAACAGTGGAAATGTGGAATGCCAAACCAAAGTTGTCCTTGATAGAGCATCTACAGCCGGGCGCCTCAAACTGACCTCATACTTTCGGACGGACCGTTCAAACTGTTAGGTCACGTTTTTATTTGCCCAGACGGCCCCCTCAAACGTCCGGGCTGACCGGCACCTCATATCCAGCCCAAATATGGGGCAGAAATAGCGCCGGGCACGCCCGTCACGTCGGACCCGACAGCGCGCCCCACCCCAAATTTCACCAAATCCACCCTCGAGCTGCCAGATCCATCTCCTCTCTCCTCTCTTCTTCCTTCTTCGCGTCGTCTGGCTCGTAGCTCTGCAGCCGTTCATGGCCTCTACGCCTGATTCTCCGGCAGAGCAGTCCTCTCTCCCGTCCTCGGTGCGGGGGACTTCGTCTCCGGCCCGGACGCCACCGCGGTACGTCCATCAACACTCTGGCTCCGCCTTGCGTTTGATGTGTTCGACACATTGTCTGACCGGATTTTTTTGTAATTTCGTTAGGGAAAACGATGGATTCCGATGTTTCGTCGGACGAGGAGTATGGACCGACGGAGCTTGACCAAATCATTCAAGATGAGTTCTTCGATTCCTCGGGTTCGGACGAAGAAGTGGACATGATTATGCTCATGAGCATGCAAGGGGAAACGGACCGCCAACTGGAGCATATTCTCAACTTCAAGGGCTCTAACAAAGGAAGAAGAGTGATCAATCGGGATAGGGTGACCCGAGCAAAGCTACTGTACCGAGACTACTTTGCTCCCAGGTCTGCTTTCCCGGATGATCCATGGTTTCGTGGCTGTTTTCACATGCGAAAACCATTGTTATTTACGTGCGACATTGGCTTGTATGATCGACGTGTATATATTTGCATGGATTTGAGAGTCCGGATTTGAGATAGATGGATGCGGGGACGGAAATATAAGGGCCCGTCCAGATGCACCCACGGGTGTGCGCGGATGCATCCACGAACGTCTAGATGGTCGGATTTGCCAAGTCCGATTGTAGATGCTCTTATGTGTAGGGTATTCCGTATTGCGTGTACCAATCAGGGCCATACACACTGACTTTGTCTTACGAGATTCGCCAGCAATATGGCCCACGAAACCAAAACATGCTTCTTCACAAGTTCAGCCTTTTTCCCTACCTCAAAAAGAAATGAAAGCAGCAGTTCAGACTTCCATTTCCACCCATCGATTTCCCTCAACAGAAACAAAAAGCACTCATCTATGTGGCGCAATCTTCTTTAACAAAAAAATGTTTCATTCAACCAACACCAGCAACAAAAAGCACTCATCTATTTCCCTCAACAGCAACAAAGGCTTTCCTTGCTTCAACTCAAAAAGATAAGAAAAAAAAATCCAGCCTGCCCTTTTCACCCATCAATTTCCCTCAACAGCAGAAAAAAGCAATCATTTCCCTTCCTCCTAAAACAATTAAGCTTTGTAGATGCTATCACTACCTAGTAGCCTTGTGATGGGCACCCTGTTCGAGGCCTGAAATTCCAGACGGCGGATTTGCATGTTTTGTTTTTCAACGTGTGTTTCACAATTGAATTTGCAAGATTTAGATATTTCGGACACATGTCATATGGACACACACAGTTGATTTTCGAATATTTAAAAATATTTAAATTTGTATTTTTAAGCTCATAGCATGGGTGCGTCTATATTTTTTTCGAAATAGAAACAATTAATGTGTGAGCGCACCTGATATTTTCCCAACCAAATTGTCGTAGTTATGGTTATTTTACCACATTTGCGTGCGGCATGCATGGGCTCTAACAGACGACGGCCCAATCAGCCGCCACTACGTGCCCTCTTAAGAGGCCCACACCGTGGCCCGTGAAACCAAAGCGCAGTGCTTCACGGCGGAACGGGAGCAATGGAGCTTACGGCCAGATAGTATCTGAAATTAAACATCGAGCTACGGATTTTAATTGTAGTTTTCGTTTTGAGGGCCGGGCATGGAATATTTACTTGCCTGGTTTTCTCAGTCCGTCATTTTTGGTTAGGCCAGCTCCGAATTCTATTTGCATCCCCCTTGTTGAAAACTTTGAGTAATAAAGCTTGGTATTTCTCAAAAAAAAAAAAAAGAGTTCATGCTTTGCTTGCCTCAGACAGAGAAACAGTCGAGTCTTCCATTTCCACCCATGGACTTCCCTCAACAACAACAAAAATCACTCATCTTCTCTAGAGAAAATATTAACCCTCCCTTTCGCCTCTAAAGTCTTCCCGGAATGAACAAGTTTTGTAGTCTTATACTCCCTCCGAACTCCGTCCCATAATATACGAACGTTTTTGACACTAGTGTAATACCAAAACCATTCTTATATTATGAGACACAGAGCTAGTAGATAATATCGTCGCAAGAAAACATATAAGGTGCCCATCAGCGCCCAGCGGCCTGGTGACGGGCGCTCTGTTCCCGGCCTGAAACCGTGACACGCCAAGTACGCAGAGCTTACAGCAGCAGTATGTCACTGGATCATTTCACGCAACCCCAACAAACTCGACCGACCGGTCAATCAATCAATCCATGATCCATCCATCGTCGAGGGGGAGGGAAGGACGGAAAATCCCACCAAATTCCCTCAATCCGAAAGCCACACTTGGACAAGTTTAATCAGTGCAGTGAGCCAAGTCCAAGCCTCCCACTTTTACCTAATCTCAACTGAAAACACTGTGGCACTGACTGGTAACACCTCTACCGCTGCCTAGTTGAAGCTGAAACTCGGATAGGGCGACATGGCCTTATTTGTCAAAACGCTGGCCTCGCGGTTCAACCGTAATCATTTGCTGACCGCTGTCACTTACCTAATCATATGTACCAAGTACAGTGTCCTAGGTTGAATATATTACCGCGTTGTATTGTATTGCCCGTGGTGAAACCTCGGGGCTGTTGGTGACCGTGACGCTTTTCTTGAATGAATCGCCGATTGGCTGTCTTGATTGGGAGTGGTCTGGATTCTGAAACTTTCTACCGGATGATCGTTGGCCGGAACTGTCGGCCGGGGCGTCGGCACGAACCGGCTAGCTATAGCTCGATAGCTAGGCTTTGCGTGCTCGAGTTACATACCCAACTGGAAGATGCTAGTACCGCCTTTTTTTATCATCTGAACTGAACTAACAGAAATGTGAACTGATGAGGTGGGTTTTCACCTGTCTGTCCGTCACTTTGACAAGATCTTACTGCACCAGTCACCTGACTGAACGACAGGACCATCTGAAAACTCAGTACAGCGAGACCGCCACCGTTCAAACTTCACGCATCGCCGGTAGAGCGGTGTTAGTCGGCGAGCCTAGAGGGACGCCGCGAAGTCGCAAAGTTGCGGATCGGCGTGACGTCGGAGGGTTGGGGGCGACGATGGAGGATGGATGGACACGCCGCGGCGCGCGTCAACGGGCGCTCGCCGATGGGGATGGGGATGGGGATGGCCACCGGGAATCTTTCCGGCGCCTCGTCAGCGTCAGCGCCGGGAAGCCCTCGCCGTGCTTTCACATTCCTTGATGCAAAATTCGTTCGCTTCGACTCGTTTAATGATCGTATCGTGTGATGTTCCCTTGAATCCTGGATGCCCTGATGCATCAGTTGCAACCTTTGCGCGCGCATTTTCCAAGGACCTCGTGGGTGGTCCGTGAATGGACGAAACCTTGGAAATGCATGCTTGAGGAGAAATGTTTTTCAGATGATGCTTGTGGAGAAGAAGTTGCTCGATTTAGTCAATTAGGACATTTTATATTTGTATGGTTCTTTTTTGAAATTATGTTTGTATGGTTTTTTATTATTCAAATGGTGCATACCATTTTTAAAGATTCCCGGTACAGAAAAAGGATATGAAAGTTGGCTTTTGAAGAAAGGTCGTCCTTTTCTTTTCTTACTATACAGTGACATTTCCCCCATCCTTTTTTTTTTGAAACTGACATTTCCCCCATCTTTAGTAACACCGACACTGTTTAATTGTACGTAACTGCTGGATTCCCTGAAATATAAAGTTCGTACAATAAAGAAAAGTTCGCGCGTGCATCTTGACTGCTACTACTCCCTCCGTTCACTTTTATAAGTCGTTTCAGACATAAAAAAAAAACAGTTTTATGCACTGTCTAAAATGTCTTCAAGGACTTATAAAAGTGAACAGAGGGAGTACTAGATTTAATTACCAAAGTAAACTGGATCGCTGCTTCTCGTTGGAGATGGCGCACATCACGTGATTAGAAAACTGAAGAAAGTTGTCAAGTTGTGCAGAAAATTCATTCAGCAACACAATGCTTCCTTATATGGGGTGACCTACAAGCTTCCATAAGTACGTAGTAGACATTCAAACGTCTCGTTCCCATGGAAACGGTCGCTCCGAAATCTAAGAATTTCAAAGTACAGACTTGGCTGTCATGAAATTTGTGGACTTGGCCAGAGACTAGATTTCCGAAAGTAAACTGGGGTGCGACTTACTTATCATTGGTTCCAACTCCAACTTGCTCAAGATGATTAGAAAACTGAAGCTCTAGTTGGCGAGAAAATTGTAGCAACCCCATGCTTTGCTTACGGCCGTCGGAGTGACCTATGAGCTATATCGTCGCTTCCGTCCGTAGACATTCGGACGTCGCGTTCCCATGGAAATGGTCGAGCCCCAAAACCCTAACAATTTCAAAGCAGACTTGGCTGTCATGAATTTTGTGTACTTGGCCTGAGACTTGTAGATGCAGTTTTGTCGTGAACATTTGACGTCCAATGCACCAAGCAAGTTGTTTAACCCCTGACGTGCTAAATGATTCACAAGCCAGGTCTTAGCTTTGCTTTGGCACATATAATCATTTCCATAACTACTCAGGACCCACTTGTATTAACTAGCCTCTTGTGCACCCATCCCTCTCCTTTGTTGGCTAATGAGTATTTCTTTGTGCACCTGTCATTTCCATAAATAATGCCAGATTGAAGTACCACCAGTAAGTCACTATGGAATCTGTAAAAGATTGATATCATCAACACCATATGCATCTAATGTTTTTTTTATTAAATACGCATCTAACATATATACCAGATTTTTTAAATATGCTCATATACACCACAAAACCTGGGGGCACCATTTATGATTTCTCTCTCTACATACAAAATACAACACTACTTGAGGGCACATGTAGTGGCATGTGAAGTGATACCGACTAAAAAAAGTGTTATACATAAATTATCATGAAAGTCAAGCGTTTTCTACAACATATTGTTGAATTACGATGCCATAAACTTCAAACCATTATTTGATATACCTTGTTTGACAAATAAAAGAAAATAAACTACTGAAAAGAAGATATTTTTTGCTGGAATTTGTGTCATCTCATTGCCTTTGATATACATCTCGGTTTTTATTTCAATGCTGTAGACACATCATTATATCGTGACATATCTAATAATTATAAAAAGCCTGTTGTTTTTAATGTCGTTGTCAAGACAACAAGAGATTAAGGGGTATCTCCAATTTTCTGGTTACGGCAGGTATTTTCTTTTACATATGACAATGCCACATTGAGGCGGTAGTAGGAAGGGCAAGTTTGGTAATCTTTGTTCCACTAGTCCATAATGAACCAAGGATGAGAGCGTGGTGCATAATCCATGGTGGACTAATTACCGCATCTATCTCTCATCCATCTTGGGATTCTTTCATTTAGGCTTTCATGTTGATTTTTTAATCTCTTCCCCTCTTTGACTTATTGACCATGGATAGGTGTTTGAATTTTGTCGGCTTGGGTCCTCTCTTGCCTCTAGTTTTATTACTGTAATAGGAGATTCACAATAGATAACATGCACCATATTGAGCATAGCTCCGATGGTTAAGTTTCTTGTGTTGGAACTAGTCCATTCGGGTTTAAGTTTTAGACTTAGCACATGTGCTCGCATCCCCCTCGACTACAAGGCACTCCTGGTGACTTCATCAATTTCAAAAATTGCTGACTCGGTCTCTCGTGGAAGCTTATAAGGGGGTGTACGTGTGTGCAATCATAGAGGTACCCCGTGTTGTACCGCATTTCTAAATAAACAGATACCATCCGGAGTTCAACCTACCTCAGAACAACACGTGGGGTTGATCACAAGATACAAAGACCGAATACTACTTAATTACGAAAATTAGGTCCTGGGTCAAGAGAATGTTATCGAGAGTGTGAAATTAACAACCGGTAACGAGAGCCGAAGAAAGGCATGAGACATCGCGACGGATCACTTTGTAAGAAATGAACATCAAGGAACATGTAATCTCCTTATTCTGGGAGCCCAGCCAAACATTTGTTCAATAATCTTCCAGGCCATCCACGTCAATCTTCTAGCTACAAATTGCTAACCTATTGTCACGCATGTTTCAGAAGGAATTTTACATTTTATCACATGGATCAATGTAGTACTAGGTGGGACCCATAGGATACTTTTTTTAGTGGAACTTGCTGCTATAATTAAATTAGGCAGCGGTACATTCCGAGGCTATAGTTAGAGCATCTCCAACGGGCGCTGAAAATGGCGCGCGCGCGCTAAATCGGCGTTTTCGCGCGCGCGGGAAAAAAACCGCGCTCCAGCGGCGGCGGGAAAGACGCGCGCGCGGGAACCGCTTGCGCGCGCGCGCGAAACGGCGGCCTCCCGCGCGCCTTTTTTGCGGCGGCGCGCCCGAACGCCTCGCTGCACCTCTCCCTCTCTCTCTCTCCTCCTCTCTCTCGCGCCCGCCGATCCCTACCGCCGCACCGGCGCACCGCCGCCGCACCGGAGCACCGCCGCCGCACCGGACGCGCCACCATGCCGCCGCGCCGCCGTTCTTCCTCGGGTTACCGCGGCGTCCGCGAGCGCCCGAACGGCGGCGGTTTCTACGCCGAGATACGCTCCGGCGATCTCCGGCTCCCCCCTCGGCACGTACGAGACGGCGCACGAGGCCGCCCGGGCGTACGACGCGGCGGCGTGGCGCCTAGGCTGGCCGCGTCGTCAGATGAACTTCGACGACGCCCGCACCCTCGAGCAGGCGTTGGAGCTCGCCCCGCCGCCTCGTCTGCACACCACGCGAGATCGTGCGGAGCACACGGCGGCGCAGAACCGCCTCCTCGTCGCCCAGGAGGACGAGCGACGCATGGCGGAGTGGCGCCGCCTCCACCCGGAGGATGTCGTCGCCGAGCATCAGTTCTGGGAACGTCGCCGCGAGGACAGGCGTCGTCGGAGGGAGTTGGCGTGTCAGCAGACCGCCATCCGCGATGCCGGCGGCCAATCCATCTTCACTGATGAAGATGACCGCTGGTTCGACATTTGGCTGTCGACCTCCTCCGACGACAACAACGAAGGCGATGATGATGACTGGAGCGATTAGTTTTTTTATGTTTTCGAACTATATATCTATCTATCTAGAACTATCTATCTATGTTTTATCTATGTTTTATTATTAGAACTATGTTTTTTATCTATGTTTGAACTATCTATCTTTGTATCTTTTTATTTTAATGCAATTTTAGTATGAAAAAAAAAGTGTGCGCGCGCTGTATTTTTTGGGCACCGCTGGAGCAGCACGCGCGCGCTGCAAAATAGCGCTGCTGCTGGAGCCAGCACTGCGCGCCGCGGCAAAACAGGCGTTGCGCGCGCGCTATATGGTTTTTTTGGGCGCGCCGCTTAGCGCGCCTGTTGGAGATGCTCTTAGCAAACACCGGTGATACCTGGATCCAAGTTTTACAAAGCTTATTTAAGCAGGCTTCCCTAGCGAAAAGGTGTGCGGCTTTATTCGCCGACCGGCGCACCCACTTAACCCTAAACTCCTCGAAACCATGAACGAGTTATGTGACTTGCTCCACGAACGACCCATTTGCTGAAAGATCTCTTGCTCCTTGACTAATCTTATGTATCACCATCTGCCGGAATGTTATTGGCCATCCTTCCCAATGCACGTATGTGTCATACACAGTAGCATGTTTGATTGGCGCCTCCAAAGGATGTATCATACTCCCTTTATTTGGATTTGTTATGTCAGAGAGGACTTTACTTCCTTCATTTTCTCATCGGTCGCCTAAGAATGAGTTCTAGGCGGCATTACGACTAAAAAAATGCTATAGCGATGGGCTGAATCCTACGGGTTGCCATCTACGGATGCGCGCGCTCCACTCACTAATCTTCCTTCCCCCATTATTTCAACCTAAAATGCTAGACGTACGGAGTCCTAGGGCTTTTACATGTCCCTTCCTAACCAACTAAGTATACTCTCCTGATTTTCAGGTGCGTGGGGCCCCAACCTCCCCTTAATCCAATCACAATTTGATAGTTTAAACACATCCTGTAAAACCCTGTAAATGCCCGTCGATGTAAACTTGATGAAGGCTGGTCGTTTAAACACAGCTTGACAGTATGGAAACTTTGGTTGAAACGCTGCTCGTTTTCCATGGAGCAATTACCACATGACACATGTGATAAGCAATCTAAACTTGATGAAGAAAAGAAAATGTATCAATTGGCCGGACCATCAAAGCCACCTACACAATTCCTGACGACTGACATACAGCAAAACTTTTGTATAAGGAAGGACGGCATATACATCAACCTCGTAGCGTGGCATTATGACGTCGACGTCGACCGACGAGCTGTATACTTGACCGCACAAGAGTAGAAAAGCCTTTATACATTGGTGAAATCGAGCAAGTTGGAAAATCAGTCCAACATGACGGTGCAGCGCCAAAAGAAACAAAAGGAGGACCATTTTCTTCGATCGATCTCCCTTTTCGTTTTACGGCCACAATATAGGGACGCAAAAAGAAAGGCGTTGTTGCCGAGCGTGTTTTTGTGGGTCGGCCGGGAAACTTGGGTCAGACAGGCAGAGAGAGCCAGAGCGAGCGAATGTGTGGTGCCGACGGTGACACTCGTCCGGCCGGCCGTGCGTCAACTTTGGCATCCCGACACACCGGTGATCTGATGTGTATGGTGCAACAAGGCTCGTACGTAGACTAGACTAGCATGTACCCCAGCCTATTCCGGTGATAGCCGTAGGCAGGACGGGTGCACGTCCGGGAGCCAACGGGCGACGGTGCCGCCTGCGAGACCTCGCCGAGATCGGAAGCATCCATCGGCCGGCTTGCTGCTACTATCTCGTTGCCGTGCCCTCCAGGGCACATGGCCTGAAGAGAGCCGGAGCATTAAACTCCCACGGCGCAACCCCCGCTCGCTTCCAAGCTACAGGTCAAGTCTCGACCGTCAGCACGGTCTCGCGTGCGACGGTGCGTGCTTCATCAATTCCATCGACCTCGGCGTCGAGCAGATCACCGATATGACCCATCGTCGCCATCACGCAGCCGATCCAAGTCCTCACATGTTGAAAATGGACATCATCATCGTCATCATCACTGCCGCGCAAAAGGTCTCGCGGAAGAGAGAGCGAGCGTCGTTGAAGCCTCTTTTGGTGCCATGCCCATGCGGACGGGGTGAAATTTGAAAACCGTCGTGGTGCATGCACACGCTTGCAAGCCAAAGGCCCGGCGCACGTCGCTTTGTTTATTGCTGATCGAGTCTTTGGGTTTGTTGCACTCCTTTAAACCAGAGTGTTCACTTGCCGCGTGGTGGTACTCATTAACAGTGTGATCCCGTATCCTGGTCCTGTCCGGGGCAGTCGTCACCTACCGGCACTGAGCCGCTGCTGATCTCTGCAGATTCTATCCCGTTTCCTTCGAGCAGTTTTAGCATGGTCCCTCTTATCCCCTCTTTTCACATGAGAGGTAAGAGTATGTAGTAGATCTGAGCCGTTAATCACATTAATTAGTGGTCGGATTAACTCTTACCTTCTTACCTCATATGTAAAAATAAGGGGTAAGAGGGAGCATGTTAAAATTTGCCGTTTCCTTTTCGTCCCGTTCCAATTTTTCCGTTCAAAAAAGCCGCACGGGGCAGCGTCCTGCTGTACGGCCGCATTCGCAAGTTGCCGCCCGGTCATTTGTTATGGAACAGGAAACCAAACGTGCTTCACCATGCCGTGGCACTACTAATTTTAATCCCTGTTTGTCCTTCTCCGGTCAACAGCAGATCAAACAGTGTTCATCAAGTACACCACACCACTAATAAAGCAAAATGTGTTGCTTTTAGAAAATGAGGGGAATCACGTTTTGGCCTTTTTTATATTTTGCAAACAGTTTTGCTAGAGCTCATCTAGATGAAATATAATTTGGTCTCATTCACCTTTTATACACATTGGATGTGATGCTATAAGATGCGTGTGTGTTGACGTGGATTGTATCTGTTCTTGTTTTTCAGGTGAATGAGATCAAATTATAACTCATCTAGATGAGTTCTAGGTACTCCCTTTTGCAATCTCATTCACCTTTTATACACATTGGATGTGATGCTATAAGATGCGTGTGTGTTGACGTGGATTGTATCTGTTCTTGTTTTCCAGGTGAATGAGACCAAATTATAACTCATCTAGATGAGTTCCAGGTACTCCCTTTTGCAAAAGCGAAGCGCGTGGGCTAGTGTCTCTAGTCTTTTCTTTCCCAGCCTTTCTCCAGGCGTACGTGCAAAAACCAAATCCGCTGTTCATGACGTGAAAATAGTTGGTCACACAATAAATAGTTAAATCTGATATTGGTACCTAAAAGCCTAAAACTAGGCGCACATGACTGATATGGCTCCTCACCTGAACCGCTACGACGTTCGGCAAATGACCCGACAGTCTATTCGGCATAAAAGGGATGAACACAAATAAAATGGGACACTCAAGGGAAATGGGGAAAATATTACTTTAAGATATGGGAATATTCGAAATTATATCAAAAGATGTAGAAACATTGATAGAATAAACGCTTAATTTTGTAACCGGGGACATAGGGTAACAAAAGAAGTTCAATACATTCATGGGGAAGGGGTATACAATGATCTTCCATGAATGCTCATAATCCGGAAATTACTTTTTGCGAGCTTTCTCTAATGCTCTGGTTTTCAACAAGATACCTATTCCCCATTTTTTTATTTAATTTTGAATATTTTCCATCTGGCAAATTTTAACATGCTCCCTCTTACCCCTTATTTTTACATATGAGGTAAGAAGGTAAGAGTTAATCCGACCACTAATTAATGTGATCAACGGCTCAGATCTACTACATACTCTTACCTCTCACGTGAAAAAAGGGGGTAAGAAGGACCATGCTAAAACTGCTCTTTCCATCTACAACATCTCCATATTTTAAAAACTTATGTGGAATAGTATTTCATCTTAAGTACCCATTTTACTTGATTATTAATTATATTTTAATATATATTTCAATAAAATTAGGTTTTCAAACAGTTCATCAAGTATACCACTAATAAAGCAAAATGTGCTGTTTTAAAAAAATGGGAGTAAAAATGTGTTGCTTTCAGAAAATGAGGGGAACCACATTTTGGCCTTTTGGGTGCGCGTATCTGCAAAAGCCTAGCACGTGTGCTAGTGTGTCTAGTCTTTTCTTTCCCATTCTTTCTCCAGGCGGATGTGCAACATGCCAAAAAAAAATTGGTCCCAAAACTAATAATTAAGTTAAATCTAATATTGGTTCCTAAGAGCCTAAAACTAGGAACACATGACTAATATGGCTCCTGACCTCGAAACGTTTTGATGTCGACAACACTCCATTCATCACAAAAGGAATGAACAAAGAAAAAGGAGCATCCAGGGGAAATGGGTAAAACAATACTTTAAGATATGGGAATATTTGAAATATATCCAAATATGCGGGAACATTGATAGGAAAACCATTAATTTGGTGACGGGGAACATGTTGTGACAAAAGAAGTTCAATACAATCATGCAAAAGGGGTATACAATGTTCTCATAATCCGTAAATTCTTTTTTGGAGCTTTCTCTAATTCTCCAGTTTCCCGGAATACCTATTCCCCATATTTTTTTTATGAATATTTCCAATATGTAACATCTACATATTATTAAAACTTACGCGGAATATTTTTATTTTCTTGGTTCCCTGGTTTACCTGATAATTAATTAGATTTTAATATAATTAGATTTTAATATAATTATAAACAAAATTATGTTTTCAAAATAAGCAATTTACTTCACTTATTAATTGGTAGTTATTTTATAAATCTGCATATTTTTTGTTTATTATGAGTTTTTGGGTTGTATTGGGTTTATCGTTTTTTGTTTATTATGAGTTTTCGTGTATGCAAAACCAAAGCTTGTGTGCTAGTGTGCCTAGCCTTTTATTTCCAAGTCTTTCTCCATGTGTACGTGCAACGTGACAATAATATTTGGTCTCCCAGATAATTAAGCTGACCTATGCTTGGTTCCTACAAATCTAAAACTAGGCAAACATGACTGAACAGGCTCCTCACATGTATTGATTCGATGTTTGACAAATGACCCAATGGTCTATTTGGCACAAAAGGAATGAACTAATAAAAGGGACATCAAGGGGAAATGTAACTTTGAAATATGCGAACAATTGAAAATAGATCATAACAGGAAGAAACATTGACAGAAAAATATATCTGATTTGGTAATGGGGAATATAGGATAACAACAGAAGTTCAGTATATTCAATCAAAATGGGTATACAATGATCTTACTTGAATGCTCATAATTCATAAATTATTTGTGAACTTTCTCTTCTTTGGGTTTTCCCAAAATACATATTCCCCATATTTTTGCTAAATATTTCCATCTGTAACATCTCCGTATTAAAAAAAGTGGATACATTTTCCATTATTTATTTTCTATTGTTTCTTGTTTTACGTGATTTTTGATTATTTTTTTTGGCAAGAATATATTTTTGAAAATAGTTATTTCCCTTAAAGTGATCATTAATTATGTTAATATGTGTATTCTTCTTTTGATTTATTATGAGTTTTTGGATTCTCGGCGTACAAAATTATTGTCATGTCATTAGTCAATTATATTTCAGTTAGAAAGGGACTAACTAAAAGTCGAGTTTGGCTGGTTTTGGAGTCTGTGGACCAAAAGCACAACAAAAATTACATTATTTTTCTATTTTCTTGATTCTCCGGTTTTATGTGACTAATAATTATATTTCAATATTTCTCTACAAAATTAACATTTTCAAATTAGAAAAAACATTTCACTTGTTAAGTGACATATTTTTTAAAATCCGCATAATATTTATTTATTTATTATATGATTTTCGGGGTCTATTGGTCAACAAAATAAAAAATATTATTTGAGTGAGATGAGGGAGTAGGGACTGAACTGAAAGTCGAGTTTGGCTGGATAGGGACCAAAATCACTGCCGGCATAGACTGAGGTTAAATTATTTAGTTTTCGGGCACATCTAGTTCCACTTGTGTGAAATTGGAGCACAAAAGGCGAAACAAACAAGAAGTAGCAACCCGAGAGGATTGGCACCCCAGGCTTGCCCACACACCACTCATGCTCGGAGGTGATGTCTCGGCCCCTCGTCTTGCTCATGCGATTGGCTGGTTATCCATCCTGTCCGTGCAACATGTCACCGATGAGGTTAGCTAAAATGTCATTCAGATCTAGGTAGGGGATCACACAGTGGCTGCACCCTCCAGGTCAAGAAAGCTTTAACAAAATGACTATTATGGCGGGGCGCGACTCCATTGTTTTCTATGCCTCTTTCTCCAGGGCCGATCGATGGACCCGCATGCGGCGACACAAGACGAGTCCACAATGCGTCGCGCGATGCGGTTTTTCAACACCGGAGAGAAGAGAGGCATGTTGTCAAGGGTTAGGTGCAGGGGAAGGTAAAACGGCAGCGCATGTTGATGTTGGTTACCCTAACTCAAAGACCTGAGCTGCTGGGGCACACACGCAGCAAAGAATCTGCTGCGGTCTCCGGATGGAAAGCGACTGGTTGTTCAAGGGCACCAGTTTAGTCATCACCAAGAACCAAGAACACACATTGGCTCCTGATTTTCTGTATACAATTTTCTGCAATCATCAGCAGACTAGGGTAGCTAGCTGCAGGTACATGCATGGGAGCAGGATTGTACAACTACCAGGTAGTGGTAGAGTAGAATACTCGTAGTGATGGAGTAGTATACAATTTGCAGAGCTCGAAATAATTATGTTTGACGTCGCAGCTCTCAACTGCTAAGATACTGTACTTTTTAATGGGTTAGTGTAGAGATCCTGCTCAACTGATGACAGTCCTACAAAACCGGATCCCGGGCCCGTTTATTCTCCAATTGTCTAATGTCACCATTGTCGGGCTCGCTGCAAGGATCAGCTTCCAACCGAAACGTGATTCGTCTTGTTCTTGCAAACACTATTTTAGATGCGCAGTGTGCACGATTTGTTTGCTATTTAAACCAAGGAAGCATGCAGATCCTTTCCTATTCTGAATGTGAGCCTTGCCAGCTAGTATTATATGGACATTTCATAGGAGAACTCGTTGTATATATTACGTCGAAATGATGAGTGAGAGATATTGTTCTTGCTGTCCTGATTCCCTCGTGAACCAAATAAGAAAGGCGACGCGGCACCGATCATGTGCGCCTACCCCAGTCTATGTGCATGGAAGGCAGAAGTTGGATGGTCAAAGCATTCTCTTGCTAAATTGGGCGCCCCAATTAGTCTACAGCCAAATTGCTTGCCATCACGAAACTGTCTGCGATTTGAGGTAACGACTCGGAGCTTTGAGTTGAGGTGACAATTTCTTCCTGGATGCAATGCAATAAGCATTATTTGCCGGCCACATGGCTACGTCTTCGGTCAAATTTGGTTGGATGGATAATGCATATGCGTGCGTGAAAGGGAAGTTGAAATGCAACCCGGCCTCCAGCTCCAGTAAACATCCCAATCCTGGACCTGTTGGAAACTTAAAACAGCCAATATATATCACGTGTGCTGAATTATATGTATGCTTTGAGAGCACATAACACCAGGAGTCAAATTTACTGACGGAACATTTGAACGGCTAGTTACCACCACATACATATATATTCTCCCCATATCCGTACTTAACTGTGGATGTTGAAAACTTCGGCGTTGAGGACATTTTATCAAATCATAACATATCCGTACTCAATCGGGGACGGTTTTCCCTTTGAATGGATTAAAAACTAGCAGCAAAAACATGCGCTCCAATTATGATCGTCGCGCTTGCGTTGCGACTGCGAGCTCGACTGTTTGTTGCGAGGTTGCGATCCACCACCGTCCTGCAGTTCCCCTGCATGTTATAATTGACGTAAAAATGGGCTGAATTAGGCAGCAAGTCTAATAAATCGTAGGGTGCAAACTAAAGCTCTCTGCTGATTCACCTATCGGAGCCTCCGAACAGTGCTGGGCGTACTGTTCCCCAATCTCGGCCGTAAATTTGGCTCGAAGCAAAGCGGCTTTATTTGCTATCTGTTCCCCGCCATTTAAAACTGATTTGGACGAATCATGCCAAGGAGGAGATCCGTTCCGTTCCACGGCCCATCCCTGTCCCGGTTAACCTACTTTTTGTATGTGTGTGTGTGTGTGTGTGTGTGTGTGTGTGTGTTTCGCCATTGCCAGATCATGAGCTACGGTCTGCCGGATGCCGCCGTGTCGCCGGGGCCGAGCGGCGACACACGTCCGGTCGTGGGGTAACCACGCGATCCCGCCGGTCCCAGGCGGACACAAGATTAGGCACGAAGGAAGAGAAGAGAAGAGAACCCCACCTAGATCGCGCCGAGGACAACGCCGGCACGCTCGCTCGTGGCCGAGGAGATGGGGTGACCGGGAAATGAATTGACCGGACAGGCTCGCAGACACACGCAAGGCGCTACGCCACCTGCTCGTCGGGGATCGATCGGGACGGACGGACTCCGGCGTGCAGTGTAGCCAAGTGTAGTGGTGACAGGTGGGGCCGGGTTTGGTGAGCGGAGTCCGCACGGTGGGGACAGGTAAACATACGGACCAAGCCGTGGCCTTTGGCTGGCTGGGTGTCACCTGTCGCAGCAGCGAAAGTTTCACCCCGCCCCATGCGCGCGTGTATATATACCGGCGGCCCTGCCAGTGTCCGGTTGCATCTTGCACACGTCCGGTACCCGTTGAGAGCGCAACAGCAACAGCGCAGAGACAGACCACCGGCGACCATTCGGGCTAGCTAGCTACCCGTTTGAAGCGGCCGGATAGGTAGCTCATAGCTGGGATCGATGGGGAAAGGCCGGGCACCGTGCTGCGCCAAGGTGGGGCTCAACAGAGGCTCCTGGACGCCGGAGGAGGACATGCGCCTCATCGCCTACATTCAGCAGTACGGCCACGCCAACTGGCGCGCCCTGCCCAGGCAAGCAGGTAATGCCCGGCACCCCGGCGATTGATCAACAGTAACACATGTTCATGCCAATTTTCTTTAAGAAAACTCAACTGATTTCTTAAGTTTTGGACAGGTTTGCTACGGTGCGGCAAGAGCTGCCGGCTCCGGTGGATCAACTACCTCCGGCCGGACCTCAAGCGCGGCAACTTCACCGTCGACGAGGAGGAGACCCTCATCAAGCTGCACAACATGCTCGGCAACAAGTACGTTCATCACTTGCCTTTCACAACACCAGGGTGTAATCAACTGCAGTGGGCTAACAATTGCTGTCGGAATTGTGTCCAGGTGGTCCAAGATCGCGGCGTGCCTTCCGGGGAGGACCGACAACGAGATCAAGAACGTATGGAACACACACCTCAAGAAGCGTCTGGCGGCCACCGCCGGGGAGCAGAAGAAGGGCGGGGCCAAGGGCAAGAAGAAAACTACCTGCGCGGCGCCATCGCCTTCGCCATCCTCTTCCACCACCACGACAACGACGACGACGACCAACTGCTCCAACGGAGAGTCCGGCGAGCAGAGCAAGAGCAGCAAGGAGTTGGAATTTGAGATGGACAAGATCGAGATCCCCATGCTCGACCTCGGCTTCGACATCGACATGCTTCTTGACGACGTCCCCGACACGCACTGCCTGGCCATCTCGTCGGCGCGGACCTCGCCCTGCTCGTCCGCGTCTCCGCCATGCGTGGTGGACGGCGTGCTGCTCGATCTGCCGGAGATCGACATCGTGCCGGAGCTATGGAGCATCATGGACGGCGAGGGCGGCGCCGGCGCCGGGGCGTGCGCGGAAACGGCGCAGGCCCCGTCCAGCAATGCGGCGCCGTGCCACGGCAACGGAGCAGAGGCGAGCGCCGCAACGGGCGACGAGGACGGAAAGGAGTGGTGGTTGGAAGATTTGGAAAAGGAGCTGGGCCTGTGGGGCCCCATCGAGGACTACCAGCACCAACAACCGGACCCACAAGGTCGCGTGGACCCGCTCTCAGCCAGCGTGGACGACCCTGTGTCGTGCTACTTCCCGGCACGCACTGCCCGGCAAATTTTTTGGAACCGAAAGGATTTGGAATTTGTAGCAGCTACTGTATAATGGGCAAGGACCGGATGCGCCAGCCCAAATTTGGCCGGTCGTCTAGCAGTCGTTTGATTAATTACTAGCAAAAAACATGTATGTGCGATGTAGTGGAAAAAAAAAGTCACTCTTCGAACACATTGGATGACATTACCAAATCTTCAGGAAATTTTCTTGATGTTATACGACAAGCAACATGATAAGTGGTGCTACACAAAAACATACAGGTAGTATGATTTTTGAAATGTATTCAAGGTGTTTCCAAATTCATTATACAACATACATATCTACCTAAATCCAGCTCCCTTTGACCTAAATCCAGCTCTATAAATTCTCTAAATCGTGAAACCAACAGAAAGCGAGATGAAATACTTTTTCCGCCGCCGCAAGTTCCGGTTCTCGAGAGATCCCATCTGAAGGCTTTTTCCGGCACTCCGCCGGAGGCGGAATCAATCTTGCAGGGGCTCTACATCAATCTTGCTGCCCTTACTATGATGTGTGAGAAGTTTACCATAGACCTATGGGTCCATAGTTAGTAGCTAAATTGCTTCTTCTCTCTCTTGATCTTAAATATAATGTTCTCATTGATGTTCTTGGAGATCTATTCGATGTAATGACCTTTTGCAGTGTGTTTGTTGGGATCCGATAAATTATGAGTTTATGATCAAATTATCCATTAATATTATTTGAGTTTTCTCTGAACTCTTATATGCATGATTACTATAGCTTTGTATTTTCTTCGATCTATTGATTTGGTTTGGACAACTATATTGATTTTTCTTGCAATGAGAGAGGTGCTTTGTGATGGGTTTGATCTTACGGTGCTCAATCCCAGGGACCGAAAGGGACATGACACGTATTTGTATCGTTGTCATTAATGATAAAAATTTGGGGTTAATTCATGCGTGAGTTTACTTTTTCTACACATCATGTCATCTTGCTTAAGGCGTTACTACGTTCTTTATGAACTTAATACTCTATATGCATGTTGGATAGTGGTCGATTTGTGGAGTAATAGTAGTAGATGCAAAATCGTTTCGATCTACTTGTCTCGGACGTCATGCCTATACATGATCATTGCCTTGGATATCGTCATGATTATTTTCTTTTCTATCAATTGCCTAATAGTAATTTGTCTACCCACCTTATGCTATTTCCAAGAGAGAAACCTCTAGTGAATACTATGGCCTCCGGGTCTACTTTCATCATTTATCAAAAACCAAAAATACCTCCATGCACTTTTTCTTTCTTTATTTTCTTTTGTATTTTTTCTCTATCTATCTATCAATCACTACACAATTTAATCTTGAACGTAACCGCCAAGGGATTAACAACCCCTTGTTTGCGTTCGATTGCAATGATTTGTTGTTTATGTGCAGATGTTGCTAACGAGGTATTGCCCGGTTTCCCTATTGGATTGATAACCTTTGTTCTTAAATGAGGAAAATACTTATCTCTACTGTACTGCATCATCCACTCCTCTTCGGAGAAATCCCAACACATTTCACAAGTAGCAATCCCTGATCATCGGAGTGGCACCGCCAGGATGGTTTCAGTCAGAGGGAAAGAGTGTCATCCGCTTACGTGAATCACGCATCAAGGTTGGTTTTGGGGGTAGGGGACAATGCTGGCCTGCGATGGGGTAGGACACCAGCTGTGTATGTCTGTGTCGCCTCGGTGTTGGCCTCCATGGGCCGAAGTGGCAGTGGCCTCCCACGTTCTACTTCTCGTTGATAATCGATGAGGGCGCGGATGTGCTGGCCACCGCCTCCGCTACCGGCAGGGCACGGTTACGCCCACGTTGATGGCGAATGGCATGGTCACTAGCACATGAGGAGCGGCCCGACACGGCTTCGTCCATGATAACCACAATGCCGGTGCCACCGTGCTTCCCTGCATGCCGGCCTGGAGCAACTCGCCATCCTCGACGAGCTGGTGTGGAGCGGTGACTTGCTAAACGACACGCCGGCTAGGAGCTTCTGCTTCCGTGAGCTAGCCTGCAGTGAACTGGTATGTCGAGAGAGGTGGAGCGGAGAGTTGCCTGGCTCGTATCCAGCAGGCTCGACGGGCCACTGATACGTCTCCAACGTATCTATAATTTTTTATTGTTCCATGCTATCATATATTCTGTTTTGGATGTTTAGTGGGCTTTATTATACACTTTTATATTATTTTTGGGACTAACCTACTAACCCAAGGTCCAGTGAAAATTGCTGTTTTTTGCCTATTTCAGAGTTTCCCAGAAAAGGATTATATCAAACGGAGTCCAAACGGAATGAAACCTTCGGGACAGTTATTTTTGGAACCGTATCTTCATAGAAGACTTAGAGTACACGCGAGGGAACGAAGGAGGTGGCCACGAGGGTCCAGGGCGCGCCCCCACCCTCGTGGGCCCCCTCTGGCTCCCCCGATGCCCTTCTTCCTCCTATATATATCCATGTACCCTGAAAAGATCGAGGCAACAAAGAAAACCCTAATTCCACCGCCGCAACCTTCTGTTCCCGTGCGATCCCATCTCGGGGCGTGTTCCGAAGCTTCGCCGGAGGGGGGATCCATCACGGAGTGCTTCTACATCAACACCATAGCCTCACCAATGAGTTGTGAGTAGTTTACCACAGACATTCGGGTCCATAGTTATTAGCTAAATGGCTTCTTCTCTCTTTTTGGATCTCAATACCAAGTTCTCCTCGATCTTCGAGGAGATCTTTTCGACGTAATATTTTTGCGGTGTGTTTGTCGAGATCCGACGAATTGTGGGTTTATGATCAAGATTATCTACGAACAATATTTGGTTCTTTTCTGAAATCTTTTATGTATGATTATAATATACTTGCAAGTCTCTTTGAATTATTGGTTTGGTCTGGCCTACTAGATCTATAGTTCTTGCAATGGGAGAAGTTCTTGGCTTTGCGTTCAATCTTGTGGTGTCCTTTCCCAGTGACAGCACGGGCAGCAAGGCACGTATTGTATTGTTGCCACCGAGGATAAAAAGATGGGGTTTATATCATATTGCTTGAGTTTATCCCTCTACACAAAGTCATCTTGCTTAAATCATTACTCTGTTCTTATGAACTTAATACTCTAGATGCATGCTGGATAGCGGTCGATGTGTGGAGTAATAGTAGATATGTGTTTGATCTCTCTCTCTCTCTGTGTCTCTCTGTCTCTCTCTCTCTCTCTCTCTCTCTCTCTCTCTCTCTCTCTCTCTCTCTCTCTCTCTCTCTCTCTCGTGTTCTTGAGATGGCACGATCTTGATGTATCGCGAGCTTTGCTATTATAGATCTTATGATGTTTCTCCCCCTCTATCTTCTTGTAATGGATTGAGTTTTCCCTTTGAAGTTATCTTATCGGATTGAGTCTTTAAGGATTTGAGAACACTTGATGTATGTCTTGCATGGGATACCCGTGGTGACAATGGGGTATTCTTTCGATTCACTTGATGTATGTTTTGGTGATCAACTTGCAGGTTCCGTGACCTTGGGAATCTATGCATAGGGGTTGGCACACGTTTTCATCTTGACTCTCCGGTAGAAACTTTTGGGCACTCTTTGAAGTACTTTGTGTTGGTTGAATAGATGAATCTGAGATTGTGTGATGCATATCGTATAATCATACCCACGGATACTTGAGGTGACAATGGAGTATCTAGGTGACATTAGGGTTTTGATTGATTTGTGTCTTAAGGTGTTATTCTAGTACGAACTCTATGATAGATCGAACGGAAAGAATAGCTTTGTGTTATTTTACTACGGACTCTTGAATAGATCGATCAGAAAGGATAACTTTGAGGTGGTTTCGTACCCTACCGTGATCTCTTCGTTTGTTCTCCGCTATTAGTTACTTTGGAGTGACTCTTTGTTGCATGTTGAGGGATAGTTATATGATCCGGTTATGTTATCATTGTTGAGAGAACTTGCACTAGTGAAAGTATGAACCCTAAGCCTTGTTTCCTATCATTCCAACACCGTTTATGCTCACTTTTACCTTTAGTTACCATGTTGTTTTTATATTTTCAGATTACAAAAACCTATATCTACCATCCATATTGCACTTGTATCACCATCTCTTCGTCGAACTAGTGCACCTATATAATTTACCATTGTATTGGGTGTGTTGGGGACACAAGAGACTCTTTGTTATTTGGTTGCAGGGTTGTTTGAGAGAGACCATCTTCATCCTACGCCTCCCACGGATTGATAAACCTTAGGTCATCCACTTGAGGGAAATTTGCTACTGTCCTACGAACCTCTGCACTTGGAGGCCCAACAACGTCTACAAGAAGAAGGTTGTGTAGTAGACATCAAGCTCTTTTCTAGCGCCGTTGCCGGGGAGGTGAGTGCTTGAAGGTATATCTTTAGATCTTGCAATCGAATCTTTTAGTTTCTTGTTTTATCACTAGTTCAGTTTATAAAAGAAAACTACAAAAAATGGAATTAAGGTTACCTCATATGCTTCATCTTTTTAATATCTTTCGTGAAAATGATGGGAAGGAAAATTGTGCTCAAGTACTAGAAGAAGAATTACATAGAATGCTTGGCACTAAAAACTTGAATGATGAGCATGATTGCAATATTGTTAGTGTGAATTCTTCGAATATCCATAGTACTAATGATGATTGCACTAGTCATGATGAAAATATCTCATATAAGCATGTTGATATTTGTGGAGTGCATAGAGTTTGCAAGAACATACCAAATAGAGAAGATAGATTTTGCAAGATGCATAAGTATTTAGAAACTAAATGGTTGCTAGAAAGGCTAGATGATTGTGCTGAAAATTTAAAATTTCTTAGCCGTACTTGTGAACTTTGCAATGAACGTGGTCATTTCATTATCCAATGCAAATTGTTTCACGATCTAATCATGTCCAAAAATTGTGACGACTTGATTTCCCTTGCACATCATAATGAACTTATCTTGCTTTTGGGTTATGAAGAAATCAAATGTAGAACTAAGCATCTTCCAGGATTTTCCCTTAATAAACTTCTTGATTTTGATCTAGAGGAAATTTATATGTATTGTGCGGTGAATTGCATTGAAAATCCTTATATTGCCAATTACCTTAAGTCAAGAAATCAAATAGGAGATGAAGAGAATACTAATGAAGGGGAAGAGATTTCCCAATATCCTCCTGTTATTTCTTATGCCGAATCAGGTAACGAGGAGGAGCCTTCTATTCAACCAATCTCATTAATAAAGAGCTCCGAAAAGAAGATTAAACCCACACATAATGTGAAGAAGAAAAAGAAAAGACGAATAAGCAAAGGTAAAGAGGTATCTCTTCCAAATGATGTTGCTTCTATTACTCATTGTGATGATGATAATTGCTATACTATCGGTGCTATCCATACTATTTATGATGAGAGTGATTATGCTTATGATATGAAAAGGCCCAAGCTTGGGGATGCTATGTTTTATGATGATGACATGTTTGAGAATATATTTGCTGCAATTAATGTTTGTCCCAAGCTTGGGGATGCTATGCTTGATGAAGATGATATTTTTAGGCTCCCAAGTCTTGATATGCAAATCTATTGTGATGAAAGCATGCCTCCGATTTATGATGATTATTGTGATGCCACTTATGCTATAAAAAGGAGTGATGATTATATTTATAAAACTTGTCATGATTATGATTACCCTTTTTCTGAACATTACTCTTTTAATGTGGAGACAATCTATAGTATTCAAGTCTCTTATGATACTTCCACTATTCCGAATGAGAAGAATTGTGCTTATGTGGAGAGTAATAAAATTTATATGCTTGTGGATCATGACAAGAATGCTTAATGTGATAGTTATAGTGTTGAATTCATTCATGATGCTACTGAAAATTATTACGAGGGAGGAACATATGCTTATAGGAATTGCAATAATATCAAGTTTCCTCTCTATGTGTTGAAAATCTTGAAGCTATGCTTGTTTTGCTTTCCTATGCTAGTTGATTATCGTTCCCATAAGTTGTTTGCTCAAAAAATCCCTATGCATAGGAAGTGGGTTAGACTTAAATGTCCTAGTCATATTCTTCATGATGCTCCCTTTATGTTTCAATTCTTATCTTTTATGCGAGCATCACTGAAATCATCATGCCTAGCTAGGGGCGTTAAACGATAGCGCTTGTTGGGAGACAACCCAACTTTATTTTTTTTCTTTGTTTTTGCTTTTGTTTAGGAATAAATATTGTATCTAGCTTCTGTTTAGATGTGGTTTTGTGTTTCAATTAGTGTTTGTGCCAAGTAGAACCTTTGGGAAGACTTGTGTGAAGTTTATATGATCTTGCTGTGAAAAACAGAATCGTTAGCGCTCGCTAGAATGGTCACCAGATTTTACTGGAGTGTGCTATTTAGTTGATTCTTTTTGCAGATGATTAATAGACAAATTACTCACGTTTACCAATTTAGTTCAATTTTTTGGAGTTACAGAAGTATGCGAAAGTTACAGATTGCTACACACTGTTCTGTTTTTGACGGATTCTGTTTTTCGTGTGTTGTTTGCTTATTTTGTTGAATCTATGAGTAGTATTGGAGGATATGAATCATAGAGAAGTTGGAATACAGTAGGTTTAACACCAATATAAAAAAAGAATAAGTTCATTGCAGTACCTTTGAGTAGTGGTTTGTTTTCTTATACTAACGGAGCTCGCAAG
Source organism: Secale cereale (assembly GCA_902687465.1). NCBI lineage: Eukaryota > Viridiplantae > Streptophyta > Magnoliopsida > Poales > Poaceae > Secale > Secale cereale. The sequence continues at coordinate 829,207,726 of LR738710.1, read as the reverse complement.
AATTTTCTCTAAGGTTTGTGTTGTGAAGTTTTCAAGTTTTGAGTATTGCTTTGATGGACTATGGAACAAAGAGTGGCAAGAGCCTAAGCTTGGAGATTCCCAAGGCACCCCAAGGTAAAATTCAAGGACAACCAAAAGCCTAAGCTTGGGGATGCCCCGGGAAGGCATCCCCTCTTTCGTCTTCATGCATCGGTAACTATACTCGGAGCTATATTTTTATTCACCACATGATATGTGTTTTACTTGGAGCGTCGTGTGTTATTTGAGTCTTTGCTTGTTAGTTTGCCACAATCATCCTTTCTGGACACACCTATTTGAGAGAGTTAAATATGGCCTAGGAATTGTTAGAACACTCTATGTGCTTCACTTATATCTTTTGAGTTGAATAGTTTTTGCTCTAGTGCTTCACTTATATATTTTAGAGCACGGTAGTGATTATATTTTGAATAAATTATTGAACTCTCATGCCTCACTTATATCCTTTTGAGATTCTATTAGAACAACATGGTAATGTGCTTTGGCTATAAAACTAGCCTTCACATGATATGCATCCAAGATGAATGTGGTAAAAACTTTCATACTAAGTGCATTGAATATGATGAGAAGTTGGATGCATGATAATTGTTTTGAGATATGAGGATAGTGATATTAGAGTCATGCTAGTGGAGTTATTATGAAATTGAGAAATACTTGTGTTAAGGTTAGTGATTCCCGTAGCATGCACGTATGGTGAACCGCTATGTGACGAAGTTAGAGCATGAAGTATTTGTAGAGTGTCATCCTTTGTGTGGAGGTCGGGGGCACGCGATGGTTAACTCCTACCAACCTCCCCCTAGGAGCATGCGTTGATTGCTTTGTTTTGATGACTCGTAAATTTTTGCAATAAGTATATGAGTTCTTATGACTAATGTTGAGTCCATGGATTATACACACTCTCACCCTTCCACAATTGCTAGCGTCTCTTGTACCGCGCAACTTTCGCCGGTACCATACACCCACTATATATCCTTGCTCAAAACAGCCACCATATATCTTCCTCAAAACAGCCACCATACCTACCTATCATGGCATTTCCATACCCATTCCGAGATATATTGCCATGCAACTTTCCACCGTTCTGTTCATATGACACGCTTCATATTGTCATATTGCCATGCATGATCATGTAGTTGACATCGTATTTGTGGCAAAGCCACCATGCATAATTTTGCATACATGTCACTCTTGATTCATTGCACATCCCGGTACACCGCTGGTGGCATTCATATAGAGTCATACTTTGTTCTAGTATCGAGTTGTAATATCGAGTTGTAAATCAATAAAAGTGTGATGATCATCATTATAAGAGCATTGTCCCATGTGAGGAAAGGCTAAATAAATAAATCCCCTCCAAAAAAAGAAAGGCCAAAGAAAAAAAGAAAGGCCCAAAAAAGGGGGGACAATTGCTACTATCTTTTTCCACACTTGTGCTTCAAAGTAGCACCATGTTCTTCATGATAGATAGTCTCATGTTTAGTCACTTTCATATACTAGTGGGAATTTTCATTATAGAACTTCGCTTGTATATTCCAATGACGGGCTTCCTCAAATGCCCTAGGTCTTCGTGATCAAGCAAGTTGGATGCACACCCGCTTAGTTTCTTTTGTTGAGATTTCATACATTTTTAGCTCTAGTGCATCCGTTGCATGGCAATCCCTACTTACTCACATTGATATCTATTGATGGGCATCTCCATAGCCCGTTGATACGCCTAGTCGATGTGATACTATCTCCCTCCTTTTTGTCTTCTCCACAACCACCATTCTATTCCACCCATAGTGCTATGTCCATGGCTCACGCTCATGTATTGCGTGAAAGTTGAAAGGTTTGAAAGAATGGAGTACGAAAACAAGTGCTTGGCTGAAACCGGGGTTGTGCATGATATGAATATTTTGTGTGAGCATAGCCAGACTATATGATTTTGTAGGGATAACTTTCTTTAGCCATAGTATTTTGAGAAGACATAATTGCTTTGTTAGTATGCTTGAAGTATTATTATTTCTTATGTCAATATAGACTTTTGTCTTGAATCTTTCAGATCTGAACATTCATGCCACAATTAAGAGAATTAATTTGAAAACTATGTTGGTTAGCATTCCACATCAAAAGTTCTGTTTTTATCATTTACCTACTCGAGGACGAGCAGGAATTAAGCTTGGGGATGCTGATACGTCTCCAACGTATCTATAATTTTTGATTGTTCCATGCTTTTATATTATCCTTCTAGGATGTTTTATGGGCTTTTATATACACTTTTATATGATTTTTGGGACTAACCTATTAACCCAGAGCCCAGTGCCAGTTTCTGTTTTTCTCCTGTTTTATGGTTTCGCAGAAAAGGAATATCAAACGGAGCCTAGTTGAACTGAAATTCAACGGAGATCATTTTTGGACCACAAGAAGCCCATGGAGTGCCAGAGGGGGACGAGAAGACCCACGGGCTGCCCACGAGGGTGGGGGGCGCGCCCCCCTACTGGGGGCGCCCCCTGCCTCATGGACAGTCCGTAGACCCCCTTTATGTGTCCCGGTTTCCAACACCTCCTATATATACTGAAACCTCCGGAAAGTAAGCTAGATCAGGAGTTCCGCCGCCGAAAGCCTCTGGTGCCACCAAAAACCAATCTAGACCCTGCTCCGGCACCCTGCCGGAGGGGGGAACCCTCACCGGTGGCCATCTTCATCATCCCGACGCTCTCCATGATGAGGAGGGAGTAGTCCACCCTCGGGGCTGAGGGTATGTACCAGTAGCTATGTGTTTGATCTCTCTCTCTCTCTCTCTCTCTCTTGTGTTCTTCAGATGGCACGATCTTGATGTATCGCGAGCTTTGCTATTATAGTTGGATCTTATGATGTTTCTCCCCCTCTATCTTCTTGTAATGGATTGAGTTTTCCCTTTGAAGTTATCTTATCGGATTGAGTCTTTAAGGATTTGAGAACACTTGATGTATGTCTTGCGTGGGATACCCGTGGTGACAATGGGGTATTCTATCGATTCACTTGATGTATGTTTTGGTGATCAACCCGTGACCTTGGGAATATATGCATAGGGGTTGGCACACATTTTCGTCTTGACTCACCGGTAGAAGCTTTGGGGCACTCTTTGAAGTACTTTGTGTTGGTTGAATAGATGAATCTAAGATTATGTGATGCATATCGTATAATCATACCCACGGATACTTGAGGTGACAATGGAGTATCTAGGTGACATTAGGGTTTTGATTGATTTGTGTCTTAAGGTGTTATTCTAGTACGAACTCTATGATAGATCGAACGGAAAGAATAGCTTCGTGTTATTTTACTACGGAGTCTTGAATAGATCGATTAGAAAGGATAACTTTGAGGTGGTTTCATACCCTACCATGATCTCTTTGTTTGTTCTCCGCTATTAGTTACTTTGGAGTGACTCTTTGTTGCATGTTGAGGGATAGTTATATGATCCGGTTATGTTATTATTGTTGAGAGAAATTGCACTAGTGAAAGTATAAACCCTAGGCCTTGTTTCCTATCATTGCAACACCGTTTATGCTCAATTTTACCTTTAGTTACCTTGCTGTTTTTATATTTTCCAGATTACAAAAACCTATATCTACCATCCATATTGCACTTGTATCACCATCTCTTCGCCGAACTAGTGCACCTATACAATTTACCATTGTATTGGGTGTGTTGGGGACACAATAGACTCTTTGTTATTTGGTTGCAGGGTTGTTTGAGAGAGACCATCTTCATCCTACGCCTCCCACAGATTGATAAACCTTAGGTCATCCACTTGAGGGAAATTTGCTACTGTCCTACAAACCTTTGCACTTGGAGGCCCAACAACGTCTACATGAAGAAGGTTGTGTAGTAGACATCACCTTTTCCTATTTGCTTTATTTACTTTCTGTTCTTATATAAAAAATACCATAAATATTATACTATGCTATCTATCAGATCTCACTTTCGTAAGTGACCGTAAAGGGATTGATAACCCCTTATCGCGTTGGTTGTGAAGTTCTTATTTGTTTGTGCAGGTACGAAGGACTCGCGCGTGGTCTCCTACTGGATTGATACCTTGGTTCTCAAAAACTGAGGGAAATACTTACGCTACTGTGCTGCATCACCTTTTCCTCTTCGAGGGAATACAACACAAGCTTGAGAAGTAGCAGGAAGAATTTCTGGCGCCGTTGCCGGGGAGGCTTACGTAAAAGTCATATACCAAGTACCCATCAAAAACCCTTATCCTTTGCATTACATTATTTGCCTCTCGTTTTCCTCTCCCCCACTACACATTTTCCGTTTTATTCTCCCTTTTTCCGTTCGCCTTTTTGTTTGCTTGTGTTGCCATGTGCCCTCTATTAGCTTGCATCCTCGCTTGCTAAATTATGGATCCTCATCCACTTGCCAATCTTTTCAAGAGATCCAATTATGATGAACCAATTGCTAGTGAGATGCGTGCACTAGATTACCTTTATGAGGTTTTGCTTGAAATTCGTGAATCTAAAAATTATGATGAAGTGTTGAAAAAAGAAAATTATGAAGTGATTCACGATAGCTCTTTTAATGAAAAGCATGATTGCAATGATGTTGTTATAAATTCTATTAATGTCTATTGTGCTAATGATATGCAAAACCCTAAGGTTGGGGATGCTTATTTTGCTATGGCTACTATTTGTTGCAATGATCATGATTGCAGTGATGCTTCTTACGATTCTGAAAATTTATTTAAGCCCCATGATGAATATGAGATTGATAATAATGTTTGAAATAATATTGAAAGTGGGTTTGGAGAGGTCACGACTTTAGTTAATATTGATCCCACTATTTTGGAAGAGTGTCAACTTTGTATGCATGTGGATCATGTTGAGATTGATCTTGTTTTCTTTTTCTTCCTTGCGTATGCTAGATATTGCTTGTCTTGATTTTTTTACTATAAAATGCCTATGCATAGGAAGAATTTTAGACTTAGATGTGTTTTTCACATGTTCTATGGTGCTCTAATTTATGCTTCAAGTCTTGTCTTTCATGTGAGCATCATTAAAATTATCAATGCATGGCTAGGGGCGTTAAACGATAGCGCTTGTTGGGAGGCAACCCAATTTTATTTTCTTTGTTTTTGCTTTTGTTTAGGAATAAATATTGCATTTAGCTTCTGTTTAGATGTGTTTTTGTGTTTAATTTAGTGTTTGTGCCAAGTAGAACATTTGGGAAGACTTGTGTGAAGTTTATATGATCATGCTGTAAAAAACAGAAACTTTAGCTGTCACGAGATTGGCGGTCATATTTTAGTGGAGAGTGCTATTTAGTTGATTCTTTTTGCAGATGATTAATAGACAAACTCCTCACGTTTACCAATTTATTTCATTTTTTTGGAGTTACAGAAGTATTCAAAAGTTACAGATTACTACAGACTGTTCTGTTTTTGACAGATTCTGTTTTTCGTGTGTTGTTTGCTTATTTCGATGAATCTATGAGTAGTATTGGGGAGTATGAATCATAGAGAAGTTGGAATACAGTAGGTTTAACACTAATATAAACAAAGAATGAGTTCATTACAGTACCTTTGATTGATGGTTTGTTTTCTTATACTAACAGAGCTCACGAGATTTTTGACTAAGTTTTGTGTTGTGAAGTTTTCAAGTTTTGAGTATGGCTTTGATGGACTATGGAACAAAGAGTGGCAAGAGCCTAAGCTTGGGGATGCCCAAGGCACCCCAAGGTAAAATTCAAGGACAACCAAAAGCCTAAGCTTGGGGATGCCCTGGGAAGGCATCCCCTCTTTCATCTTCATCTATCGGTAACTATACTCGGGACTATATTTTTATTCACCACATGATATGTGTTTTGCTTGGAGCGTCATGTATGATTTGAGTCTTTGCTTTTTAGTTTGCCACAATCATCCTTGCTGGACACACTTTTTGAGAGAGATAAATATGGTTTAGAATTTATTAGAATACTCTATGTGCTTCACTTAGATCTTTTAGAGCACGGTGGTGGTTTTATTTTGAAGAAATTGTTGATCTCTCATGCTTCACTTATATTTATTTGAGAGTCTATTAGAACAGCATGGTAATGTGATTTGGTTATAAAACAAGTGCTAATATGATAGGCATCCAAGATGGGTATAGTAAAAACTTTCACATAAAGTGCCTTGAATATGATGAGAAGTTTGATACTTGATGATTGTTTTGAGAGATGAGGATGGTAATATTAAAGTCATGCTAGTGGAGTAATTACGAATTTGAGAAATACTAGTGTTAAAGTTTGTGATTCCCGTAGCATGCACGTATGGTGAACCGCTATGTGACGAAGTTAGAGCATGAGGTATTTATTGAGTGTCATCCTTTGTGTGGAGGTCGGGATCGCGCGATGGTTAACTCCTACCAACCCTTCCGCTAGGAGCATGTGTTGAATACTTTGTTTTGATAACTCGTAGATTTTTGCAATAAGTATATGAGTTCTTTATGACTAATGTTGAGTCCATGGATTATACGCACTCTCACCCTTCCACCATTGCTAGCCTCTCTTGTACCGCACAACTTTCGCCGGTACCATACACCCACCATATACCTTCCTCAAAACAGCCACCATACCTACCTATCATGGCATTTCCATAGCCATTCCGAGATATATTGACATGCAACTTTCCACCGTTCCGTTCATATGACATGCTTCATCATCATTCACATAGAGTCATACTTTGTTCTAGCTTCGAGTTGTAATCTTTGAGTTGTAAGTCAATAAAAGTGTGATGATCTTCATTATTAGAGCATTGTCCCATGTGAGGAAAGGCCAAATAAAAAAATATGGCCCAAAAAAAAATAAAGAGAGGGGCTAAAAAAAGAGAGAGCCCCTTAAAAAAAATTGAGAGAAAAGAGAGAAGGGACAATGCTACTATCCTTTTCCACACTTGTGCTTCAAAGTAGCACCATGATCTTCATGATAGAGAGTCTCTTGTTTTATCACTTTCTGTTGGAGATATGCCCTAGAGGCAATAATAAAAGCATTATTATTATATCTCCTTGTTCATGATAATTATCTGTTATTCATGCTTGAATTGTATTGTACGGAAACAGCGATACATGTGTGAATACATAGACCACAATGAGTCCCTGGTAGGCCTCTAGTTACCAGCTCGTTGATCAAAAGATGGTCACGGTTTCCTGACCATGGACATGGGATGTCGGTGATAACGGGATCACATCATTAGGAGAATGATGTGATGGACAAGACCCAAACTTGAGCATAACACGAGATCGTATAGTTCGTAATGCATAAGCTTTTCGGTGTCAAGTATTTATTCCTTAGACCATGAGGTTGTACAACTCCCGGATACCGTAGGAGTACTTTGGGTGTGCCAACCGTCACAACGTAACTGGGTGGCTATAAAGGTACGCATCGGGTATCTCCGAAAGTGTCTTTTGAGTTGGTACGAACCGAGATTGGGATGTTGTCACTCCGTATGACGGAGAGGTACCTCTGGGCCCACTCGGTAAGACATCATCATAATGAGCTCAATGTGACTAAGTAGTTAGTCACGGGATGATGGATTACGGATCGAGTAAAGAGACTTGCCATGACGAGATTGAACAAGGTATCTGGAATACTGACGATCGAATCTCGGGCAAGTACCGTACCGATGGACAAAGGGAATAACATACGGGATTGAGTGAATCCTTGACACGGTTTTTCATCCGATGAGGATCATCGAGGAGCACGTGGGAACCAACATGGGTATCCAGATCCCGCTGTTGGTTATTGACCGGAGAGTCTTCTCGGTCATGTCTACGTGTCTCCCGAACCCGTAGGGTCTACACACTTAAGGTTCGGTAACGCTAGGGTCGTAGAGATAAATGTACGTGGAAAACCGAAAGTTGTTCGGAGTCCCGGATGAGATCCCGGACGTCACGAGGAGTTCCGGAATGGTCCGGAGGTAAAGATTGATATATAGGAAGTCCAGTTTCGGCCAACGGGTGATCTCCGGGGGTCACCGGGAGCGTCCCGGGACCACCGGAGGGGCCCCGGGGGTCCACCGGGTGGGGCCACCCATCCCGGTGGGGCCCCTAGGCCGCAAGGGGAAGTGTCCAGCCCTCTGGGCTGGCGCACCACTAGGGGGGCCCACCTCCCCATGCGCCTAGGGTTAAAACCCTAAGGGGAGGGGGGCCACCACTTGCCTTGGGGGGCAAGGACTCCCCCTGGCCGCCGCCCCCCCTTGCAGATTGGATCTGCAGGGGGCTGGCGCCCCCTCTGGCCCCCTATATATATATGT
>LR738710.1:829179718-829199382 GCA_902687465.1 Secale cereale | reverse complement strand
GCAGCCGCACCCAAGCCCTGGCGCCTCTCCCCCTCCCGTCACACCTCCATACTCCGTCGCAGGGCGCCCGGCGAAGCCCTGCTGCGATCTCCACTGCATCCGTCATCACGCCGTCGTGCTGCCGGATCTCTGACGACTTCTCCTCCCCCCTTGCTGGATCAAGAAGGAGGTGACGTTGCTGCACCGTACGTGTGTTGAACGCGGAGGTGCCGTCCGTTCGGCGCTAGATCATCAGTGACGAAGAACGTGAAGAGTACGACTACTTCATCCACGCTTCGTTGAAAGCTTCCGCTCGCAATCTCCATAACGGTATGTAGATGCACTCTTACTTGCTCGTTGCTAGATGTCTCCATAGTTGGATCTTGGTGAAAGCGTAGAAATTTTTTGAATTATGCTACATTCCCCAATAGTGGCATCTGAGCCTAGGTTTTATGCGTAGCATCTTGCACGAGTAGAACACAAAGCAGTTGTGGGCATTTGATTTTGTTCAACTTTCTTACCGTTACTAGTCAATCTTGATTCGGCGGTATTGTGGGATGAAGCGGCTCGGACCGACTTTACACGTACGCTTACGTGAGACTGGTTCCACCGACAGACATGCACTAGATGCATAAGGTGGCTGGCGGGTGTCTGTCTCTCCTACTTTATTCGGATCGGATTGGATGAAAAGGGTCCTTATGAAGGGTAAATAGAAGTTGACACATCACGTTGTGGTTTTGGCGTAGGTAAGAAACGTTCTTGCTAGAAATCCTATAGAAGCCACGTAAAACTTGCAACAACAATTAGAGGACGTCTAACTTGTTTTTGCAGCATGTGCTATGTGACGTGGTATGGCCAAAACGAAGATGTGATGAATGATATATGTGATGTATGAGATTGATCATGTTTTTGTAATAGGGAATCACGACTTGCATGTCGATGAACTTGACAACCGGCAGGAGCCATAGGAGTTGTCTTAATTATTGTATGACCTGCGTGTCACTGAATAACGCCATGTAATTACTTTACTTCGTTGCTAAACGTTAGCTATAGTAGTAGAAGTAATAGTTGGCGTGACGACTTCCTCAAGACACGATGATGGAGATCATGATGATGAAGATCATGGTGTCGAGCCGGTGACAAGATGATCATGGTGCCCCGAAGATGGAGATCCAAGGAGCAAGATGATATTGGCCATATCATGTCACTTTAATTGATTGCATGTGATGTTTATCATGTTTATGCATCTTGTTTACTTAGAACGACGGTAGTAAATAAGATGATCTCTCACTAAAATTTCAAGTATTGTGTTTCCCCTAACTGTGCACCGTTGCTAAAGCTCGTTGCTCCAAAGCACCACGTGATGATCGGGTGTGATAGGTTCTAACGTTCGCATACAACGGGTGTAAGACAGATTTACACATGCGATACACTTAGGGTTCACTTGACGAGCCTAGCATGTACAGACATGGCCTCGGAACACGGAAGACCGAAAGGTCGAACACGAGTCGTATAGAAGATACGATCAACATGAAGATGTTCACCGTTGATGACTAGTCCGTCTCACGTGATGATCGGACACGGACTACTCGATTCGGATCGTGTATCACTTAAGATGACTAGAGAGATGTCATTCTGAGTGGGAGTTCATTAAAATTTGATTAAGATGAACTTAATTATCATGAACTTAGTCTAAATTCTTTACAATATCTCTTGTAAATCAAATGGCCCACGCTCCAGTTTCCCTCAACTTCAACGCGTTCCTAGAGAAAACCAAGCTGAAAGACGATGGTAGCAACTATACGGATTGGGTCCGTAACCTGAGGATTATCCTCATAGCTGCCAAGAGAACTTATGTCCTAGAAGCACCGCTAGGTGATGCACCTGCTCCCGATGCGGCCCAAGATGTTTTGAACGTCTGGCAGTCGCGTAGTGATGATTACTCCCTGGTTCAGTGCGGCATGCTTTACAGTTTAGAATCGGGGCTCCAAAAACGTTTTGAGGACCACGGAGCATATGAGATGTTCGAAGAGCTGAAAATGGTTTTCCAAGCTCATGCCCGAGTCGAGAGATATGATGTCTCCGACGCATTCTACAGCTGTAAGATGGAGGAGAACAGTTCTGTCAGTGAGCACATCCTCAAGATTTCAGGATTGCACAACCGCTTGTCTCAGCTGGGAATGAATCTCCCAGATGAAGCGGTCGTTGACAGAATCCTCCAGTCGCTCCCACCAAGCTTCAAGAGCTTCGTGCTGAACTTCAATATGCAGGGGATGGAGAAGTCCATTCCCGAGGTGTATTCGATGCTGAAATCAGCGGAGGTAGACATCAAGAAAGAACATCAAGTGTTGATGGTCAATAAAACCACTAAGTTCAAGAAAGGCAAGGGTAAGAAGAACTTCAAGAAGGACGGCAAGGGAGTTGCCGCGCCTGGCAAGCCTATTGCCGGGAAGAAGCCAAAGTATGGACCCAAGCCTGAGACAGAGTGCTTTTATTGCAAGGGAACGGGTCACTGGAAGCGGAACTGCCCCAAATACTTAGCAGACAAGAAGGACGGCAACGTCAAAGGTATATATGATATACATGTTATTGATGTGTACCTTACCAGCACTCGTAGTAGCTCCTGGGTATTCGATACCGGTGCAGTTGCTCACATTTGTAACTCAAAACAGGAGACGCGGAATAAACAAAGACTGGCGAAGGATGAGGTGACGATGCGCGTCGGGAATGGTTCCAAGGTCGATGTGATCGCCGTCGGCACGCTGCCTCTACATCTACCCTCGGGATTAGTTTTAAACCTGAATAATTGTTATTTAGTACCAGCTTTGAGCATGAACATTGTTTCTGGATCTCGTCTTATGCGAGATAGCTACTCTTTCAAATCGGAGAATAATGGTTGTTCTATTTATTTGAGAGATATGTTTTATGGTCATGCCCCGCTGGTCAATGGTTTATTTTTGATGAATCTCGAACGTAGTGATACACATATTCATAGTGTAGATGCCAAAAGATGTAAAGTTGATAATGATAGTCCCACATACTTGTGGCATTGCCGCCTTGGTCATATTGGTGTCAAACGTATGAAGAAGCTCCATTCGGATGGACTTCTAGAGTCTCTTGATTATGAATCATTTGACATGTGCGAACCATGCCTCTTGGGCAAGATGACCAAGACTCCGTTCTCCGGAACAATGGAGCGAGCAACCAACTTGCTGGAAATCATACATACCGATGTGTGCGGTCCAATGAGTGTTGAGGCTCGCGGAGGCTATCGTTATGTTCTCACCGTCACAGATGACTTGAGTAGATATGGGTATATCTATTTGATGAAACACAAGTCTGAGACCTTTGAAAAGTTCAAGGAATTTCAGAATGAGGTTGAGAATCAACGTGACAGAAAAATAAAGTTCTTGCGATCGGATCGTGGAGGTGAATATTTAAGTCATGAATTTGGCACACACCTTAGGAGCTGTGGAATTGTTTCACAATTGACACCGCCCGAAACACCTCAACATAACGGCGTGTCCGAACGTCGAAATCCTACTCTGTTGGACATGGTGCGATCTATGATGTCCCTCACCGATTTACCGCTATCTTTTTGGGGTTATGCTTTAGAGACTGCCGCATTCACTTTAAATAGGGCTTCGTCGAAATCCGTTGAGACGACTCCGAATGAACTTTGGTTTGGCAAGAAACCGAAGCTGTCGTTTCTGAAAGTTTGGGGTTGCGATGCTTATGTCAAGAAACTTCAACCTGAAAAGCTCGAACCCAAATCGGAAAAATGCGTCTTCATAGGATACCCAAAGGAAACAATTGGGTACACCTTCTACCACAGATCCGAAGGCAAAGTCTTTGTTGCCAAGAATGGATGCTTTCTGGAGAAAGAGTTTCTCTCGAAAGAAGTGAGTGGGAGGAAAGTAGAACTTGATGAGGTGACAGTCACCCCTCCTGTACCGGAAGGTAGCACAGCGCAGGAAACTGTTCCTGAGGTGCCTGCACCGACAAGGGAGGAAGTTGATGATAATGATCATGAAGAAACAGATCAAGTTACTACTGAACTTCGAAGGTCCACAAGGGCACGTTCCGCACCAGAGTGGTACGACAACCCTGTCCTGGAAATCATGTTGTTAGACAACGGTGAACCTTCGAGCTATGAAGAAGCGATGGCGGGCCCAGATTCCAATAAATGGCTTGGAGCCATGAAATCCGAGATAGAATCCATGTATGAAAACAAAGTATGGACTTTGGTGGACTTGCCTGATGATAGACACGCCATAGAAAACAAATGGATATTTAAGAAGAAGACAGACGCGGATGGTAATGTGACCATCTATAAGGCTCGGCTTGTTGCTAAGGGTTATCGACAAGTTCAAGGGATTGACTACGACGAGACTTTCTCTCCCGTAGCGATGCTGAAGTCAGTCAGAATCATGTTAGCTATTGCCGCATTCTATGATTATGAGATATGACAAATGGACGTCAAAACAACATTCCTTAATGGCTTCCTCAAGGAAGAGTTGTATATGATGCAACCGGAAGGTTTTGTCGATCCAGAGAACGCTAACAAGGTATGCAAGCTCCAGCGCTCGATTTACGGGCTGGTGCAAGCATCTCGGAGTTGGAATATTCGCTTTGATGAGGTGATCAAAGCGTTTGGCTTTATACAGACTTATGGAGAAGCCTGTATTTACAAGAAAGTGAGTGGGAGCTCTGTGGCATTTCTCATATTATATGTGGATGACATATTGCTGATGGGAAATGATATAGAATTCTTGGAAAATGTAAAGGCCTACTTGAATAAAAGTTTTTCTATGAAGGACCTTGGAGAAGCTGCTTACATATTAGGCATCAAAATCTATAGATATAGATCGAGACGCCTCATTGGTCTTTCACAAAGTACATACCTTGACAAAATATTGAAGAAGTTCAATATGGACCAGTCAAAGAAAGGATTCTTGCCTGTTTTGCAAGGTATGAGATTGAGCAAGGCTCAGTCGCCGACCACGGCAGAATATAGAGAAAAGATGAGTGTCATTCCCTATGCCTCGGCCATAGGTTCTATCATGTATGCCATGCTGTGTACCAGACCTGATGTGAACCTTGCCATAAGTTTGGTAGGGAGGTACCAAAGTGATCCCGGTACGGAACACTGGACAGCGGTCAAGAACATCGTGAAGTACCTGAAAAGGACTAAGGATATGTTTCTCGTTTATGGAGGTGATGAAGAGCTCGTCGTAAAGGGTTACGTCGATGCTAGCTTCGACACAGATCTGGATGACTCTAAGTCTCAAATCGGATACATGTATATTTTGAATGGAGGGGCAGTCAGCTGGTGCAGTTGCAAGCAAAGCGTGGTGGCAGCGTCTACATGTGAAGCAGAGTACATAGCTGCTTCTGAAGCAGCACAGGAAGGAGTCTGGATGAAGGAGTTCATCACCGACCTAGGAGTCATTCCAAGCGCGTCAAGCCCGATGACTCTCTTCTGTGACAACACTGGTGCTATTGCTATTACCAAGGAGCCCAGGTTTCACAAGAAGACCAAGCACATCAAGCGCCGTTTCAACTCCATCCGGAATTATGTTCAGGATGGAGACATAGATATTTGTAAAGTGCATACGGATCTGAATGTCGCAGACCCGTTGACTAAACCTCTTTCACGAGCAAAACATGATCAACACCAGAACTCTATGGGTGTTCGATTCATCACAATGTAACCAGATTATTGACTCTAGTGCAAGTGGGAGACTGTTGGAGATATGCCCTAGAGGCAATAATAAAAGCATTATTATTATATCTCCTTGTTCATGATAATTGTCTGTTATTCATGCTTGAATTGTATTGTACGGAAACAGCGATACATGTGTGAATACATAGACCACAATGAGTCCCTGGTAGGCCTCTAGTTACCAGCTCGTTGATCAACAGATGGTCACGGTTTCCTGACCATGGACATGGGATGTCGGTGATAACGGGATCACATCATTAGGAGAATGATGTGATGGACAAGACCCAAACTTGAGCATAACACGAGATCGTATAGTTCGTAATGCATAAGCTTTTCGGTGTCAAGTATTAATTCCTTAGACCATGAGGTTGTACAACTCCCGGATATCGTAGGAGTACTTTGGGTGTGCCAACCGTCACAACGTAACTGGGTGGCTATAAAGGTACGCATCGGGTATCTTCGAAAGTGTCTGTTGAGTTGGTACGAACCGAGATTGGGATGTTGTCACTCCGTATGACGGAGAGGTACCTCTGGACCCACTCGGTAAGACATCATCATAATGAGCTCAATGTGACTAAGTAGTTAGTCACGGGATGATGGATTACGGATCGAGTAAAGAGACTTGCCATGACGAGATTGAACAAGGTATCGGGAATACTGACGATCGAATCTCGGGCAAGTACCGTACCGATGGACAAAGGGAATAACATTGAGTGAATCCTTGACACGGTGGTTCATCCGATGAAGATCATCGAGTAACACGTGGGAACCAACATGGGTATCCAGATCCCGCTGTTGGTTATTGACCGGAGAGTCGTCTCGGTCATGTCTACGTGTCTCCCGAACCCGTAGGGTCTACACACTTAAGGTTCGGTAACGCTAGGGTCGTAGAGATAAATGCATGTGGAAACCCGAAAGTTGTTCGGAGTCCCGGATGAGATCCCGGACGTCACGAGGAGTTCCGGAATGGTCCGGAGGTAAAGATTGATATATAGGAAGTCCAGTTTCGGCCAACGGGTGATCTCCGGGGGTCACCGGGAGCGTCCCGGGACCACCGGAGGGGCCCCGGGGGTCCACCGGGTGGGGCCACCCATCCCGGTGGGACCCCTAGGCCGCGAGGGGAAGTGTCCAGCCCTCTGGGCTGGCGCACCACTAGGGGGGCCCACCTCCCCATGTGTAATGCCCCGGATGTAATACTTTCCCTTTTGGGCATATAATAAATCTCCGGCTTCATCTATTTCCTTTTCGGGTAATTTGTCTTTCGGGCTTTTGTCGTTTTGTTGTGTGAGTGTGTGGCATTCATTCATATCATGTAGACATGTGCATTGCATTGCATCTGTGTTGTGGGTTGCATCCGGTTCGTGGCGTTTCTTCCCGTTGTCCGTTTCGCGTTCCGGAGCTCCCTCACGTGTCCGTGACGTCCCGTAGGCCTACTTTGTTGTTCGGGCGTTTTTCGTGACCGGTGTGCCGCGAGGTTGTGTTGTGTGTTGTTGTTTTGTTGTGTGCAACCCGCCTCTCAAATCTCGTCTCGTTTGGACTCCGTTGACTTTTCCCTCCGTTGTCCGTGTGGGTCCGAAGTGCCCTTACTTCGTGTCCCGGAAATACCCCTACTGCTTTCTTTTATCTCCGTCTGGGCCTTTTAAATTAACCCCGCGATCGGATCCGTCGGATCGCGATCGGAGGGCTCCTAGCGCCCCTAATCTCCCCCTAACCCTAAATTACTGCTACTTATAGACCCCTAGTCTATTTGGCATGTCCCCTTCTTCTTCCTCCTTCCCCTCTATTTTTTTTCCTTTTATTTCAGTTCTCAGATCCCCAAATATCTGCCCGGATCCCGAGGATCCTTCGTTCCAGCCGACCGCCGCCGCATTCTGCGCTGGGTCGCCAGATCCCCTCGAGGAGCTTCGAGGTCAACGCAACGCAGCCAGCCGACCGAGGAGCCAGCGCCTCCCCCAGCCCGTTCCTCCACAGCGCGCGCGCCCCGCGAGCCGCATCGACAGCGCCGGGCCCGATCGTCATCGCCTCTCCGTGGCTGGGCCCGTACGCCGCTCGCCAGATCCGGAGCGGGGACCAGTTCACCGCCACCTCGCCTCGCTGCGCTCGCCCGCCGGCCCAGCGCCCCGAGCGACTGGGCCTCTCCTCTCCGCCCCGGCCCGGATCGCCACTGCTCCAGCCGCCTTCGCCACTCCCGCGCGGGCGCCGGCCTCCTCCCGAGCCGGGCCAGGCCTCGCTTCGCTCGCCTCCGAGGCCGCGCCAGCCCCAGCGGTGGGCCACCTCCCGCAGCCGCTCCGTGGGCCACGCCCTCTGCAGCCTCCGCGGGCCGCCGCCGCCGCCCTGGGCCGCCTTCAGCCGCACCAGATCTGGGCCGCCGCCGTACTGTTCAGCCCGTCACTGTTCATCCTCTGATCCAGATCTGAGGTCTAACTCAAACCCTAGTCTTTGTTTTCCTGATCTGTGATGCATACTTTGACCTGCTGTAATTTCTTGCCTGTTGCTCCGTTTTGCGCGTGTAGCATGTCCAGATGTTCGTGGAGATGCCCTCTACGTTTTACCTGTTGTAGTCATGCATGTTAGATGTCATCTTGACACTTGTTTTGCTGTTGCAAGAGGGCATCTTGTTATAAACTGCTGTTATGTGTTATTTTCATGCCACCTTTGACATGTGATATCTTTTAGCTCGTTTGTCCAAACGATGCAAATGACATGTCCACGTGTTCGTCTAGCCACGAACTACGTGTTGTGTGTGATAGGTTGCATGGTAGATTTATTGTTTCCTTGTTATCATCGTTGCAAAGTGCCATGTTCACATGTTGTGTTTTCACTTGTTATGAAATGCCATCTTGTTGAGCTCGTTGTAATCGGTGTGTTCACCACAATGAAGCATGCTTGTGTGTTTCGGGATCACCGTCATATGTATTTTGATGAGGTGCTTACCCTTTGCCATGTTTAGTTTCGAGGTGTCTTAAACATGCTCTTTTTGATGCTATGATGATGTTGCTGTTTTGGGACTTAGTGAAATTTCACTAAGTCTGAAATCTGTAACGTTCCGATGCCATGTTCGTGTGATGTTGTAGGACAAAGCATGATAGTTTTGGGGTGGATTTTGATTGTTCCTTGTAGTATATATTGTTGTCTTTCCATCCATGTCCTCACATGTCCATTTGAGTGGCTGTAGCATGCTTATCTTTTGCTCCAAACTTTCAATAAAATTCTGCTGCCAGAATTTTATTTCAAAGTTCAATATGTCCAAGATCATTGCTATTGATCCGTGACTCCGTTGGGGGTGCACTTTGGACCTAGTTGCTGTACATTATATCTAGTTTATGTTCAAGTCCTTTTCCATGCCTTTTGGGTGCTGTAGATTAATTATTTTGAGCTCCCAAGATGCTATGTTGCTGTAATTTTCAGTTTTCGCTCAAATCTTGTTTCGGGCATAACTTTTAGCCCGTAACTCCGATTTCAGCGAGTCTTATATCAAACTTGGGTGATTTTCTGTGTAGATTAATAATATCAGGTTGTTATCTTGTTTTGAGGTGTTTTGCTTGAGTGATGTTTTCCGTGCTCCATGTGCATCTTTAGTGCATCCATCATGCATTCATGTTTTTCGAGTGCGCATTGCATCGTGTTGATTGGTGCTTGGTGTGTTTGTTGTGTTTAGACCCGGAAGTTGAGCACGAGTTTTCCAACGAGGTTGAGCACGAGGTTTCCAACGAGTTTGAGCACGAGGACCCTTCTTTCGATCCGAACGTCTTCTCTTCAGGCAAGATGACCGAACCCCGATAACATTACTATCTTTGCCTATTGCTAGTAGTCTCGATCTATAGTTTTGCCTCGATGCCCATGTTCTTCTTGTCAGCCTCCTACTTGTAACCAATTGCCATGTGTAACCACCCTACCTATGCAAACCGTTGCTTGGCTAAGTACGCTTCGCTCGGCCCTTCTTATAGCGTTGCTAGTTGCAGGTGAAGTGAAGATGCTTGCTCCTTTTTGAAGTTTGGTTGGGTTATATCACACTATATAAATGCTTTAACTGAAATCACCTATATATTGGCAAGGGTGGAAGGCTAAGCCTTTTGCTTGGTGTTTTGTTCCACTCATGCCGTTAGGATCCGTATAAGCCGGTTTTATGTTCCTTGATTATGCGTTCCTAACACGGTTGGGGTGTATGGGACCCCCTCGATAAACCGCTAAGTGCTAAGTCTTTTCCAGCAAATCCCAACATTGGTACTATTTGCCTAATAACAAACTAAACATGCATAGGGAGTAATTAACCCTCTTTCTTAATCAACAACCCCGGGCCAGTGCTCCACATGAGTGTTGGTCCGAAACGAGCAGACTGCGGGGCCGCCTCGGGGCAACCTGAGGTATCTGGCATAC
The DNA here is from genome assembly GCA_902687465.1 of Secale cereale. NCBI lineage: Eukaryota > Viridiplantae > Streptophyta > Magnoliopsida > Poales > Poaceae > Secale > Secale cereale. Next base: position 829,189,301 of record LR738710.1, on the reverse strand, counting down.
ACCTGTAGGATGACTCATCCGGTCGTGTCCTGAGACCTAGATACGCGCGGCTACGATCAGGGTGTCGACACGCCGGGAGGATTTGCTGGATTAGCCTTACCTTAGCTCGGTATATCTTGAGCACGGGATTCCGAGGATACTCGGGTCTTCCCACTTTGGAGTTGCGACTCCGCGGATCGTGGGCTTGTAATGGGTCAAGTTGGAAAACCCCTGCAGGGTTTGAACTTTCGAAAGCCGTGCCCGCGGTTATGTGGTAGATGGGAGCTTGTTAATTCCGGTTGTAGATAACTTGACACAATGATACTAATACACTACCAGCGTGTGTTCCGTGACTGTCAATTTCCGAATAGGGATTCGGGAGTTGAACACGGAGGGGTTATGTTTGTGAGCTCGTAGCTAGGATCACTTCGTGATCACTTCTCGCCGATGCCTTCTCTTCTCGCTCTCACTTGCGTAAGATAGATGCTAGTTGCTGCTGCAGACTTGTTCTTTCTTCAGCCTTTCCCTCACCTAAAGGCTTTGATAGTTCTGTTACCCGGGAACGGGATTGCTGAGTCCTCTGTGGCTCACAGTTACTTCACACACCAGATGCAGGTCCAGCTGTGAGCTATCCAGGTGATGGCACCGAGCTGGATTGGGAGTACGACGAGGAGCGTAGTCGTTACTACGTGCGCTACCCGGACGATCAGTAGTGGAGTCTCTTACTAGGATTCGATCCGCCTGTGGTTGTTTTATCTGAGTTTGGTACTTTGACATTTGGTTTTTGCCCTTAGAGGGTTGTAGTGATCTTAATGTATGATGTTTGAGACTTGTACTGTTATTCTGTGACGTGGCGATTGTAAGCCAACTATTTTTCAGTTTACTATCCCTTTTCTACATGAGTTGTGCAAAGATTACCAAACTTGAGATCATTCTAGGATGGACTTATGCCTTTAAGTCGTGCCTCGACACGTAGGAGGTATAATTCCATCCTGGGCATTACAAGTTGGTATCAGAGCCTTCTCCGACCTAGGAGCCCCCACTGTTTGATCGAACCGTTGACGGTTGAGTCTAGGCACACACTGAAAACTTTTTGAGTCCTATATTATATCGGAGAGTAGGATTTCTTTGCTTCTCATCCCCTTTCTCTCTGGTGAGGACTCCTGACGTCTACTCTTGTCTCTCCTATCTTCAAAATTTGCACAAAATTTTTTTTTAGGAATCCCGCGAGTATTCTGGGATTGTTTCGATGTTCTTGTGACAAGGATATTGTTCCCGATGCCTCCTGTTACCGAGGAGTTGAGCTTTGGGGTATCATTGTAACAAGCATATCGCGGCAGTACTAAATACTTAAGACGGCCGACATCGAAAATCTCCCCTATACGGCCAGTGGCAAGATAACCCCGACATCACCCAGTACTGGGGAGGTAGTTCGGGAGTATTGCCATAGCTTGTTATAGTGGATGCTTTTCGAAGGTCCGAGGTACACAGTTTCCGAGAAAGACTGGTTATGTGTTGAAGGATGGATACACCTGGATGTAGGTTAGAGTTGATTGCGCGGTGCTTCCCGTGTATCCCCAACACCTGATTGCATAACTGGAATCTTTCGGAAAGCTATAGGTGGGTTTTATCCAGTAGATCGTAGGCATTCTTCCAACGAATGCAGGTTAGTGAGTTCGGGGTTCGACATTGAGTGAAGGAGTTATATGACCGAGGTTACTATCAGGAGTTGCATCTTAAAGGGTCCTTGGCTATGCTGATCCGGGGATTGCAAAACCTTTTCGTAACGCGTTCATATGCTTTCAGCACAAAGATGTTAGAACGAAACTCCTCTCTTGTGTTTGTTCCTTTCCGTACCTTGTTGTTTTTTCATTTTATCCTTTTGATCCCTATGTGGCTTCTCGTGAAGACTGATGTTACCAATTAACTGAGAAATTCATTCGTTCCTCGTGTTCGGATGATTTCATTCGTTCTTATTGTCGAATGATTATTGTGAAGACTTGTTGCAATTCATTCCATTGATTCCGCTTATTCTTTTTGTCAATCAATTGCTGATTCGTGGTCATCTCTTACAGGATGGCTCCGAAAAAGGTTCCGAATGCCAACCCAGAGGTGGAAGAGGTTCCAGAGCATCCTCCTTCACCTCCTCCTCCGCCTGAGGCTTGGAGAGCAATTATGCAGACTACTGCTCAGAACACTCAGTTGATGATGCAGATGATGCAGCAAATGCAGGCTATGCAAGCTAATCAAGCTAATCAGGGCGTTCCAATGAACCAAGGCAACTTCTTCCAGCAGCACCATGCTACCCTCAACCAGTTCTTGGCCAACAATCCTAAAGCTTTCAGTTACTGTGTCGACCCTCTTGATGCTGAAGATTGGCTGACCGATATCAAGAAGCATTTTGAGTGCAGTAACGTGAAAGAAGATGACTATGTGAAGTTTGCAGCCTTCCAACTGAAAGATCAAGCAGCTGACTGGTGGCAGCAGTACAAAGACTCAAGGCCGGGTCAAGTGATCTCGTGGGAGAATTTCTGCAAGGATATCCGCTCGCATCACATTCCTACAAGTGTTATCGAGGGTATGCGTGAGCAATTCCGCAACCTCAAGCAGGGCTCCATGACAGTCTATCAGTATAATGTCAAGTTCCAAAACCTCGCTCGCTATGCAAAGCAAGACATTCCTGATGCAAAGAGCAAAATCTATCAGTTCCGTGGAGGTCTCAAAGATGAACTTCAGCTTGCTCTCACTCTGTTCGAGCCAGACGAATTCGATAAGTTCTATAATATGGCTTTGAAACAAGAAGCAGCTCAGCTTAAGATGGAGGCTTCTAAGAAGAGAATTCGAGATGCTGTTCACTCTACCTCATCGTCTCAGTTGGCTGGGAAACAACAGAAATTCTGGCTTCCTCCTCCTCCAATGATTCGAGCTCCATACAACAACTCCAGCAACTTCAACAACTCCAACAACAAGAACTCTAGTGGCCGTGGTTTCTCCCACCCACCCAACCCAAGCAACCAGTCGAAGAAGCAGTTTCAGTCTCAAGGCTCCAAGTCCAGTGGCTCTCATTTCCGTCCTCTCTCTGAAGTGGTGTGCAACAAGTGTGGCCAGAAGGGTCATTATGCCAATAGATGTCCGAATCCGAAGCGTCTTCCTCCTCCTCCACCTATGAGTTCAGCTATTGTCAAGCATGATCCAAAGTCTGCAAGGGTTAATCTGATGAATGCAGCACAAGCAGAGGCTTCTTCTGATGTCATTCTGGGTAACCTTCCAGTGAACTCTATACCTGCTAAAGTGTTATTTGATTCGGGTGCATCATGCTCTTTCATGTCTCAACCATTTGCATCCAAGCATAATATTGGCATCCAAAGTCTGCCTCAGAGGTTGCAAGTAATTTCTCCGGGCAAGTGCATGTCTTCCAACATATTTGCTCCGGATGTTTCCATTCGCATGGGAGATTATCGTTTTCTGGCTAAACCGGTGATTCTTGGTCATTCTGATATCGACCTCATTCTCGGAATGGATTGGCTTTCTCAGCACGATGCTCACATTGATTGTGCTCAAAAGGAAGTCAAGTTGACTCATTCTGATGAAGATGTGATTATCTTCGCCTCCAGGGATAATACTATTCGGCTTTTCTCTCTTAATGATAAGGGTGAAATTAATGCCATAGAGCAAATTCCAGTGGTGAATGAATATCAAGACGTCTTTCCAGAAGAACTTCCAGGCATGCCTCCACACCGTCAGGTGGAGTTTGTCATTGAACTCGAGCCGGGCACCGAACCTGTTTGCCGGCGTCCATACAAGCTCTCTTCAGATGAATTGAAGGAATTGAAGAAACAGTTGGATGAACAGGAGCGTATGGGTCTCATCAGACCGAGTACATCTCCGTGGGGCTGTGGTGTCTTATTTGTCAAGAAGAAAGATGGCACGGAGCGTCTCTGTGTTGACTACCGACCTTTGAACAAGAAGACGATTAAGAACAAGTATCCGCTCCCCAACATCAACGAACTCTTTGAGCAGCTCAAAGGAGCTAAAGTGTTCTCTAAGCTTGACCTCCGAATGGGCTATCATCAAATTCGCATTCGCGAGGAAGACATTCCCAAGACGGCCTTCAGAACGAGCTACGGTTCATATGAGTATACCGTCATGTCCTTCGGTCTCGCCAATGCTCCTCCTACCTTTTCAAGGATGATGCATTACATCTTCAACCCCTATACTGGCGAGTTCGTGCTTGTGTATCTGGATGATATTCTGGTGTTTTCCAAGAATGAAGAAGATCACGAAAAGCACTTGCGTCTGGTTCTTGATCGACTCCGAGAGCATAAATTCTATGCCAAGTTCTCAAAGTGCGAGTTTTGGCTCGATAAGGTTTTGTACCTGGGCCACATTATCTCAGCTGACGGTATTGCGGTTAATCCCGAGAAAGTTGAAGCAATTGTCAACTGGGAAGCTCCTCAGAACGTAAAGCAGCTCCGCAGTTTTCTGGGTCTTGCCAGCTATTGCAGAAGGTTTGTGGAGAACTTCTCCAAGATTGCCAAGCCTCTTTCCAACCTCCTTCAGAAGAATGTCAAATACTTTTGGTCTCCCGAGTGTGAAGTGGCTTTCAAAACCCTCAAAGAGAAGCTTGTCTCTGCTCCAGTTCTGACTCCTCCGGATGAAACCAAGCCCTATGAAGTGTTCTGTGACGCTTCTCTTCAAGGTCTTGGTGGTGTGCTTATGCAAGATAAGAAAATTGTGGCATATACTTCTCGGCAGCTCAAGCCAAGTGAGAAGAACTATCCCACACATGATCTCGAGCTAGCAGCTGTGGTACATGCTCTGATTACGTGGAGACATCTGTTGTTGGGTAGAAAGGTCGACATCTTCACTGATCACAAGAGCTTGAAGTACATCTTCACACAGCCGCATCTGAACCTCCGCCAGACTCGTTGGGTCGAGATGATCCAAGAGTACAACCCCAGCATTGAGTACACTCCAGGCAAGGCGAATGTGATTGCAGATGCTTTGAGCAGAAAGGCATATTGCAACAGCCTTCTTATCAAGCCACACCAGCCTGAGCTTTGTGAAGCTTTCAGGAAGCTCAACCTTCAGGTTGTTCCGCAGGGTTTTCTTGCAAATCTCCAAATTGCTCCTACCTTGGAAGATCAAGTCCGTGAGGCCCAGCTCAGTGATACCATGGTGAAGAAGGTGAAACATGGGATTGCAAAGGGCACTCCAAAATATAAGTGCTTCCGTGTTGATGAGAGAGATACCTTGTTCTTCGAGGACAGACTCGTTGTTCCCAAAGGTGATCTCAGGAAGCTCATAATGGAAGAAGCTCACGACTCTCTCCTTTCCATTCATCCTGGCAGTTCCAAGATGTACCAAGACCTCAAGCAATCTTACTGGTGGACACGCATGAAAAGGGAAATTGCCCAATTCGTGAATGAATGTGATGTATGCAGAAGAGTGAAAGCAGAACATCAACGTCCAGCCGGTCTTCTCCAACCTCTTCCTATCCCTGAGTGGAAGTTCGACCACATTGAAATGGACTTCGTCACTGGCTTTCCTAAATCCAAGCGAGGCAATGATGCTATCTTTGTGGTGATTGACAAGCTTACCAAAGTTGCTCACTTTCTTCCAGTCAAAGAATCAATCAATGCAGCTCAACTTGCAGAGCTGTACACTTCCAGAATTGTGTCCCTACATGGCATTCCTCAAGTGATATCCTCAGACCGTGGCAGCTTGTTCACATCAAAGTTCTGGGACTCCTTTCAGTCCGCCATGGGCACGAAGATCAGGTTCAGCACTGCTTTTCACCCTCAGACTAGTGGTCAAGTCGAGCGTGTGAATCAGATCCTAGAAGATATGCTCAGAGCCTGTGTCATCTCCTTCGGCATGAAATGGGAAGACTGTCTTCCATTTGCCGAATTCTCTTACAACAACAGCTTTCAAGCAAGTGCAGGCAAAGCTCCGTTTGAAATTCTCTATGGCAGAAAGTGCCGTACCCCTCTCAACTGGTCTGAAACAGGTGAACGCCAACTTCTTGGCAATGATTTGATCTCTGAAGCCGAAGAAATGTGCAAAGTCATACGTGAGAATCTCAAGGCCGCTCAGTCGCGTCAGAAGAGCTACTATGACGAAAAGCATCGTGATTTGGCTTTCGACATCGGTGATCATGTCTATCTCTGAGTTTCTCCGATGAAAGGAACCCAGAGATTCGGTATCAAAGGAAAGCTTGCTCCTAGATACGTCGGGCCTTTCAAAATTCTTGGCAAAAGAGGCGATCTAGCCTATCAGCTCGAGCTCCCTTCCAACTTTGCAAATGTTCATGATGTCTTCCATGTGTCTCAGCTTCGCAAATGTTTCAAGGCACCTGAGCGCATGATTCCGTTTGAGGAGATTGATCTTCAACAAGACCTTTCCTACCGAGAGCATCCAGTTGCAATTCTCGAAGAAACTGAACGCAAGACTCGCAACAAGACCATCAAGTTTCTGAAAGTCAAGTGGTCACATCACACAGACCGAGAAGCTACCTGGGAACGAGAAGATCATCTTCGTTCCGAGTACCCTTCCTTTTTCCAGTCCTAGATCTCGGGACGAGATTTTTTTGTAGTAGAGGAGAGTTTGTAATGCCCCGGATGTAATACTTTCCCTTTTGGGCATATAATAAATCTCCGGCTTCATCTATTTCCTTTTCGGGTAATTTGTCTTTCGGGCTTTTGTCGTTTTGTTGTGTGAGTGTGTGGCATTCATTCATATCATGTAGACATGTGCATTGCATTGCATCTGTGTTGTGGGTTGCATCCGGTTCGTGGCGTTTCTTCCCGTTGTCCGTTTCGCGTTCCGGAGCTCCCTCACGTGTCCGTGACGTCCCGTAGGCCTACTTTGTTGTTCGGGCGTTTTTCGTGACCGGTGTGCCGCGAGGTTGTGTTGTGTGTTGTTGTTTTGTTGTGTGCAACCCGCCTCTTAAATCTCGTCTCGTTTGGACTCCGTTGACTTTTCCCTCCGTTGTCCGTGTGGGTCCGAAGTGCCCTTACTTCGTGTCCCGGAAATACCCCTACTGCTTTCTTTTATCTCCGTCTGGGCCTTTTAAATTAACCCCGCGATCGGATCCGTCGGATCGCGATCGGAGGGCTCCTAGCTCCCCTAATCTCCCCTAACCCTAAATTACTGCTACTTATAGACCCCTAGTCTATTTGGCATGTCCCCTTCTTCTTCCTCCTTCCCCTCTATTTTTTTCCTTTTATTTCAGTTCACAGATCCCCAAATATCTGCCCGGATCCCGAGGATCCTTCGTTCCAGCCGACCGCCGCCGCATTCTGCGCTGGGTCGCCAGATCCCCTCGAGGAGCTTCGAGGTCAACGCAACGCAGCCAGCCGACCGAGGAGCCAGCGCCTCCCCCGGCCCGTTCCTCCATAACGCGCGCGCCCCGCGAGCCGCATCGACAGCGCCGGGCCCGATCGTCATCGCCTCTCCGCGGCTGGGCCCGTACGCCGCTCGCCAGATCCGGAGCGGGGACCAGTTCACCGCCACCTCGCCTCGCTGCGCTCGCCCGCCGGCCCAGCGCCCCGAGCGACTGGGCCTCTCCTCTCCGCCCCGGCCCGGATCGCCACTGCTCCAGCCGCCTTCGCCACTCCCGCGCGGGCGCCGGCCTCCTCCCGAGCCGGGCCAGGCCTCGCTTCGCTCGCCTCCGAGGCCGCGCCAGCCCCAGCGGTGGGCCGCCTCCCGCAGCCGCTCCGTGGGCCACGCCCTCTGCAGCCTCCGCGGGCCGCCGCCGCCGCCCTGGGCCGCCTTCAGCCGCACCAGATCTGGGCCGCCGCCGTACTGTTCAGCCCGTCACTGTTCATCCTCTGATCCAGATCTGAGGTCTAACTCAAACCCTAGTCTTTGTTTTCCTGATCTGTGATGCATACTTTGACCTGCTGTAATTTCTTGCCTGTTGCTCCGTTTTGCGCGTGTAGCATGTCCAGATGTTCGTGGAGATGCCCTCTACGTTTTACCTGTTGTAGTCATGCATGTTAGATGTCATCTTGACACTTGTTTTGCTGTTGCAAGAGGGCATCTTGTTATAAACTGCTGTTATGTGTTATTTTCATGCCACCTTTGACATGTGATATCTTTTAGCTCGTTTGTCCAAACGATGCAAATGACATGTCCACGTGTTCGTCTAGCCACGAACTACGTGTTGTGTGTGATAGGTTGCATGGTAGATTTATTGTTTCCTTGTTATCATCGTTGCAAAGTGCCATGTTCACATGTTGTGTTTTCACTTGTTATGAAATGCCATCTTGTTGAGCTCGTTGTAATCGGTGTGTTCACCACAATGAAGCATGCTTGTGTGTTTCGGGATCACCGTCATATGTATTTTGATGAGGTGCTTACCCTTTGCCATGTTTAGTTTCGAGGTGTCTTAAACATGCTCTTTTTGATGCTATGATGATGTTGCTGTTTTGGGACTTAGTGAAATTTCACTAAGTCTGAAATCTGTAACGTTCCGATGCCATGTTCGTGTGATGTTGTAGGACAAAGCATGATAGTTTTGGGGTGGATTTTGATTGTTCCTTGTAGTATATATTGTTGTCTTTCCATCCATGTCCTCACATGTCCATTTGAGTGGCTGTAGCATGCTTATCTTTTGCTCCAAACTTTCAATAAAATTCTGCTGCCAGAATTTTATTTCAAAGTTCAATATGTCCAAGATCATTGCTATTGATCCGTGACTCCGTTGGGGGTGCACTTTGGACCTAGTTGCTGTACATTATATCTAGTTTATGTTCAAGTCCTTTTCCATGCCTTTTGGGTGCTGTAGATTAATTATTTTGAGCTCCCAAGATGCTATGTTGCTGTAATTTTCAGTTTTCGCTCAAATCTTGTTTCGGGCATAACTTTTAGCCCGTAACTCCGATTTCAGCGAGTCTTATATCAAACTTGGGTGATTTTCTGTGTAGATTAATAATATCAGGTTGTTATCTTGTTTTGAGGTGTTTTGCTTGAGTGATGTTTTCCGTGCTCCATGTGCATCTTTAGTGCATCCATCATGCATTCATGTTTTTCGAGTGCGCATTGCATCGTGTTGATTGGTGCTTGGTGTGTTTGTTGTGTTTAGACCCGGAAGTTGAGCACGAGTTTTCCAACGAGGTTGAGCACGAGGTTTCCAACGAGTTTGAGCACGAGGACCCTTCTTTCGATCCGAACGTCTTCTCTTCAGGCAAGATGACCGAACCCCGATAACATTACTATCTTTGCCTATTGCTAGTAGTCTCGATCTATAGTTTTGCCTCGATGCCCATGTTCTTCTTGTCAGCCTCCTACTTGTAACCAATTGCCATGTGTAACCACCCTACCTATGCAAACCGTTGCTTGGCTAAGTACGCTTCGCTCGGCCCTTCTTATAGCGTTGCTAGTTGCAGGTGAAGTGAAGATGCTTGCTCCTTTTTGAAGTTTGGTTGGGTTATATCACACTATATAAATGCTTTAACTGAAATCACCTATATATTGGCAAGGGTGGAAGGCTAAGCCTTTTGCTTGGTGTTTTGTTCCACTCATGCCGTTAGGATCCGTATAAGCCGGTTTTATGTTCCTTGATTATGCGTTCCTAACACGGTTGGGGTGTATGGGACCC
>LR738710.1:829138818-829178847 GCA_902687465.1 Secale cereale | reverse complement strand
ATAGTTCTGTTACCCGGGAACGGGATTGCTGAGTCCTCTGTGGCTCACAGTTACTTCACACACCAGATGCAGGTCCAGCTGTGAGCTATCCAGGTGATGGCACCGAGCTGGATTGGGAGTACGACGAGGAGCGTAGTCGTTACTACGTGCGCTACCCGGACGATCAGTAGTGGAGTCTCTTACTAGGATTCGATCCGCCTGTGGTTGTTTTATTTATCTGGGTTTGGTACTTTGACATTTGGCTTTTGCCCTTAGAGGGTTGTAGTGATCTTAATGTATGATGTTTGAGACTTGTACTGTTATTCTGTGACGTGGCGATTGTAAGCCAACTATTTTTCAGTTTACTATCCCTCTTTTACATGAGTTGTGCAAAGATTACCAAACTTGAGATCATTCTAGGATGGACTTATGCCTTTAAGTCGTGCCTCGACACGTAGGAGGTATAATTCCATCCTGGGCATTACACCATGCGCCTAGGGTTAAAACCCTAAGGGGAGGGGGGCCACCACTTGCCTTGGGGGGCAAGGACTCCCGCCTGGCCGCCGCCCCCCCTTGCAGATTGGATCTGCAGGGGGCTGGCGCCCCCCTGGCCCCCTATATATATGTGGGGGGGGGGGAGAGGGCAGCCGCACCCAAGCCCTGGCGCCTCTCCCCCTCCCGTCACACCTCCATACTCCGTCGCAGGGCGCCCGGCGAAGCCCTGCTGTGATCTCCACTACATCCGTCATCACGCCGTCGTGCTGCCGGATCTCTGACGACTTCTCCTCCCCCCTTGCTAGATCAAGAAGGAGGTGACGTTGCTGCACCGTACGTGTGTTGAACGCGGAGGTGCCGTCCGTTCGGCGCTAGATCATCGGTGACGAAGAACGTGAAGAGTACGACTACTTCATCCACGCTTCGTTGAAAGCTTCCGCTCGCAATCTCCATAACGGTATGTAGATGCACTCTTACTTGCTCGTTGCTAGATGTCTCCATAGTTGGATCTTGGTGAAAGCGTAGAAATTTTTTGAATTATGCTACGTTCCCCAACACTTTCATATACTAGTGGGAATTTTTCATTATAAAACTTGGCTTGTATATTCCAATGATGGGCTTCCTCAAATGCCCAAGGTCTTCATGAGCAAGCAAGTTGGATGCACACCCACTTAGTTTCTTTTGATGAGCTTTCGTACACTTATAGCTCTAGTGCATCCGTTGCATGGCAATCCCTACTCACTAACATTGATATATATTGATGGGCATCTCCATAGCCCATTGATACGCCTAGTTGATGTGAGACTATCTTCCTCCTTTTTGTCTTCTCCACAACCACCACTCTATTCCACCTATAGTGCTATATCCATGGCTCACGCTCATGTATTGCGTGAAAGTTGAAAGGTTTGAAAAATTTGAGTATGAAAACAATTGCTTGGCTAAAACTGGGGTTGTGCATGATATGAATATTTTGTGTGATGAAGAGGGAGCATAGCCAGACTATATGATTTTGTAGGGATAACCTTCTTTGGCCATGTTATTTTGAGAAGACACAATTGCCTTGTTAGTATGCTTGAAGTATTATTATTCTTATGTCAATATAGACTTTTGTCTTGAATCTTTCGGATTTGAACATTCATGCCACAACAAAGAGAATTACATTGAGAATTATGTTAGTTAGCATTCCACATCAAAAATTCTGTTTTTATCATTTACCTACTTGAGGACGAGCAGGAATTAAGCTTGGGGATGCTTGATACGTCTCCAACGTATCTATAATTTTTGATTGTTCCATGCTATTATATATTCTATTTTGGATGTTTAATGGGCTTTATTATACACTTTTATATTATTTTTGGGACAAACCTACTAACCCAAGGCCCAGTGCAAATTGTTGTTTTTTGCCTATTTCAGATTTTCGCAGAAAAGGAATATCAAACGGAATGAAACCTTCGGGAGAGTTATTTTTGGAACCATACCTTCACAGAAGACTTGGAGTACACGCGAGGGAATGAAGGATGTGGCCACGAGGATCCAGGGCACGCCCCCCACCCTCCTGGGCCCCCTCTGGCTCCCCCGATGCCCTTCTTCCTCCTATATATATATCCATGTACCCTGAAAACATCGAGGCAACAGAGAAAACCCTAATTCCACCACCGCAACCTTCTATTCCCGTGAGATCCCATCTTGGGGCCTGTTCCGGAGCTCCGCCGGAGGGGGGGGGGGTCCATAACGGAGTGCTTCTACATCAACACCATAGCCTCACCAATGAGTTGTGAGTAGTTTACCACAGACCTTCGGGTCCATAGTTATTAGCTAGATGGCTTCTTCTCTCTTTTTGGATCTCAATACCAAGTTCTCCTCGATCTTCGAGGAGATCTATTCGATGTAATCTTTTTGTGGTGTGTTTGTCGAGATCCGATGAATTGTGGGTTTATGATCAACATTATCTATGAACAATATTTGGTTCTTTTCTGAAATCTTTTATGTATGATTATAATATATTTGCAAGTCTCTTTGAATTATTGGTTTGGTTTGGCCTACTAGATCTATAGTTCTTGCAATGGGAGAAGTGCTTGGCTTTGGGTTCAATCTTGCGGTGTCCTTTCCCAGTGACAGCAGGGGCAGCAAGGCACGTATTGTATTGTTCCCATCGAGGATAAACAGATGGGGTTTATATCATATTGCTTGAGTTTATCCCTCTACATCATGTCATCTTGCTTAAAGCATTACTCTATTCTTATGAACTTAATACTCTAGATGCATGCTGGATAGCGGTCGATGTGTGGAGTAATAGTAGTAGATGCATAATCATTTCGGTCTACTTGTCACGGACGTGATGCCTATATATAATGATCATGCCTAGATATTCTCATAACTATGCGCTTTTCTATCAATTGCTCGACGGTAATTTGTTCACCCACTGTAGAATTCTGCTATCATGAGAGAAGCCACTAGTGAAACCTATGGCCCCCGGGTCTATCTTTATCATATTGCTTTACTTCAATTTCTGCTGCCATTGCCTATTTGCTTTATTTACTTTCTGTTCTTATATCAAAAATACCAAAAATATTATACTATCCTATCTATCTGATCTCACTTTCGTAAGTGACCGTAAAGGGATTGACAACACCTTATCACGTTGGCTGCGAAGTTCTTATTTGTTTGTGCAGGTGCGAGGGACTTGCATGTGGTCTCTGATAACCCACAAGTGTAGGGGCTCAGTTGTAGCCTCTTTCGATAAGTTAGAGTGTCGAACCCAACGAGGAGCTAAAGGAAAAATAAATATTCGTTCAAGTTCTATCGACCACCGACACAACTCTACGCACGCTTGACGTTTACTTTACCTAGAACAAGTATGAAACTAGAAGTAGTTTTTAGTTTTTGTGGGATAGGTTTGCAAGAATATAAAGAACACGTAAATAAAATTAGGGGCTTTTAAGATAAATAAACAATAAAGTTAATGATAGCGAGTGTGGAAAAGTGGTTGTAGGAGTTGCGAAATTGCCCCTAAGCAATTGACTATGTTACTAGACCGATAACAAGTTTTTTGTGGGAGAGGCCACTGCTAGCATGTCATCCCTTACTTGGAATTCTATGCACTTATGATTGGAACTATTAGCAAGAATCCGCAACTACTAACGTTCATTAAGGTAAAACCCAACCATAGCATTAAGATATATTGGTCCCCCTTCAATCCCGTATGCATCAATTTCTACGCTAGGTTGAAGCTTCTGTCACTCTTTCCCTCCAATACGTAGTTCTATCAACATACAACTGACCCTATGGTGTGATCCACGCGCGCGCTCATATGATGGGCACCAAAGAACAACAACATAATCACTAGAAATTTAAATCAATCATAGCAATTCACCAATCACCGATAGGACAACGATAATCTACTCAGACATCATAGGATGGCAACAAATCATTGGATAATAATATGAAGCATAAAGCACCATGTTCAAGTAAAGGGTACAACGGGTTGCGGGAGAGTGGACCACTATAGATAGACGGGGGAAGGTGATGGAGATGTTGGTGAAGATGATGGAGGTGTTGGTGTAGATCGCCGTCACACGATGATGGCCCCGGTGGTACTTGCTAGGTGGCTTCTCACCCCTCGTTGGTTACCCCAAGTGGAAGGTTTGAGATGCAGTGTAGCAAAAGTTTTCCCTTGGCAATACCAAGGATCGATTTCCCAGAGACTCCCAGTTTCAACAAGAAGGTGTCAACTGCTAAAGGCGCCAGATATTAGCAATCAACGTGGACCTGCACACAGATACAAATAACTTTGCTCCCAACGAGTACAGAGAGGTTGTCAATCCCTCCGGCCTTGTAGTTTACAAAGGATCAAACGCAAGTGATAATAGTGATAGATATAATTGCAATAGTAAGTAAAAGCGGAAAAGTAAATAGTGGATGTGATCAATGATGGTAATATGGACCGGAGTCTCATGATGTTCACTAGTGATGTCTCTCTCCCAAAAGACGATAAAACAGCTATGTGAGGTAAACGAATTACAGCTGGGCAATTGACAGGACCATGTGCGCAAACCAATGCTGACTACATTGCAAGAAAGGTTGAGGTTCAAAGCATGGGCGGTATGCCAAAGTAAGTAGACCGAAATCCATCAATATCTACTACTAATCATCCACCTTGAGATATCTATCCAGAACATCTCGCTGGTATTAAGTTGCGAGTCCCACCCATAGTGTAAACTCAATGCAACAGACAACTGCATTAAAAGAACTTTGCGTAAAGTAAACAGTCCTTGCACCCGCGGGCACAAGCACTGTTGTTTCCCCCCTTGTGGCAATAGCACATCCCCTAGACTCATGTTTCTGTCACTCAAACTAGTCATCGAGGGGCATGAACCCACAATCAAGCATAACGTTCCCTCTTGGAGTCACTACCTACTACTTGGCCAAAGCAATAAATAACAACGGAGAACATGCAAGAATTACTTACGAACATAAATATAAAAGAGGTGAATCAAATATATTACTCAAGCACAATCTGAACATAATCTCATAATCCATCGGATCCCAGCAAACTCATCATAGCAACAACATAAGGATTACATATGTGCCTCGATCATGTAGGGCAGCTCACGAGGACTAATTAGTGAAGCACAAGAACGGGAGGAGAACATCACATAGCTACTGGTCATGGACCCATGGTCCAAGGGAGACTACTCACAACTTATCCGGGAGGCGTCCATGGTGGTGGAGAAGCTCCCGGTGGTGATCCTCCCCTCCGGCAGGGTGCCGGGAAGAGTTCTCCTGGTGCTCTCGATCTTGGAAGCGGCGGCGGCGGCGGAACAGAGATGAGATCGCGAAAAAGAGTTCCCGTCTCGAGGGTTTCGGGAGACGCTTTAAATATATGCCAAAGGGGGGCATCGGAGGAGCCTCGGGGGGCCCAGGCGCCCCCCCGGCGCGGCCCAGGGGGGGGGGGGGCGCCGCTAGGGCGCCTGGAGCCCTGGTGCCCCCCGGCTGTCCTTCGGGCGCAAGGTAGTTTCTGGAACGCTGATTTTTTATATAATTTTTCTGGATTTTTCCTGGCAGTTCTCGTAATGTGAAAACCTGAAATACAAAAACAGCCGAAAACAGAAACTGGCACTAGGGTGCATTGAGTTAATAGGTTAGTCCAAATATGATCAAAAGGGTATGGAAGTGTATAAATAACATAGCAATATCACCCAAAAGAGGCATGGAGCAAGCAGAAATTATAGATACGTTTTGGACGTATCAACATCCCCAAGCTTAATTCCTGCTCGTCCTCGAGGAGGTAAATGATAACAAGAATAATTTCTGTGGTGACATGCTATTAACCATATAGGACTTATTCATAGTCATATGACAAAAGCTTACTGAGATAATGAATCTGTAGTAATTAAGTTGCCTCATGGGAAAATCACAAGGAACTGAAAGTTTTACAATATGATATTGAAACATCAAATAGATTTGCAATGAACATGGTGTGCAAATATGATAAAGTGATATCTAGCTTGCCCCCTTTAGTGATGCAAAACATAAATGCAGGGGCACCTTGAAGGTTTAAGTGATGACTAGATACAATGATTTCAAAATAAGCGATATCACAATCATGCAAAAGACAATGCTACTTTGGGACAATGCACATTACAATCAGAATGACAATCATGCTCTCAGTAGTTGGTGCTTTGAAGAAAGAAGGTGGAGACTCAACATAAAAGTAAAAGAATGGCCCTTCCCAGAGGGAAGCAGGGATTACTCATGTGCTAGAGCTTTTTATTTTGAAAACATAGAAACAATTTTGTCAACGGTAGTAGTACTTCATATGTGTTATGCATAAGACATCCTATAAGTTGCAAGCCTCATGCAACGAATACCAATAGTGCTCGCACCTTGTCCTAATTAGCTCGGATTTCCATGGATTGTCATTGCATTACATATGTTTCAACCAAGTGTCACAAAGGGGTACCTCTATGTCACCTGTACAAAGGTCCAAGGAGATAGATCGCATTTGATTTCTCGTTTTTGATAGATCTCAACTTGAGGACATCCATACCGAGACAACATAGAAAATAGATAATGGACTCCTCTTCAATGCTTAAGCATATTCTCATAAGAGATTGAGGATTAATGTCCAAGCTAAAACTTCCACCATGATACATGGCTTTGGTTGGCGGCCCAATGTTCTTCTCTAACAATATGCATACTCAAACCATTCAACCCATGGCAAATCACCCTTACTTCAGACAAGACGAACATGCATAGCAACTCACATGATATTCAACAAAAGTGTAACAGTTGATGGCGTCCCCAGAAACATGGATACCGCTCAGCATGCAACTTATAAGAAATAAGATACATAAGCGACATATTCTTTACCACAATAGTTGTTAAGCTACTTTCCCATGAGCTATGTATTGCAAAAACTGAAGGTTTTAAAGGTAGCACATGTAAATTTACTTGGAGTGGCGGTGAAATACCACATATAGGTAGGTATGGTGGACTCATATGGCATAACTGGTTTAAAAGGATGTGGATGCACAAGCAGTCAGTCCGCTTAGTACAGGTGAAGGTTAGCAAAAGACTGGGAGCGACCAACTAAGAGAGCAATGACGGTCATAATCATGCAGAGCGACAAAGCAACATTGAATCAGGCATGGAAGTTATATCGCTACTCAGAAATAAAACATCATCAAGGCTTGACAGACTTTCTTTACAGTCTTAAATATGCGTGAGCATACGCCAAGTCAATCAAAATAAATTCTCGAAGGAAGATATTACTAAACCATACCACATCATTGGCAAACAAATCATGTTGGTACTCCAATAACACATTGGGAATCCCCCAGCTATTTGAGACTAACCATAAGAAAACCTGAACTACTAAGCGCCATCATGCACGTAGCATCTTTATCATAGACATATCAACCAATGCAACGGAAGCAAACTCTCTTAATAAGGTGAGCATGATAATTAAAGAGAGTTCAAGCAACCAACTAAATAAAAGCTCTTTGAAAAGATAAGCATGAAAGCTAAGAGCTGAACATGATAGTAGCTATTAAAAGACAAAGAACACACACAGCATAGATAGACATGAAAATTCTATGTTATGTTCTAGGTAGAAGTGGAGCGTGTTTCTCTCCCACATAAAGAAAGCTGAGTTCCGACTCGTTATGAAAAGCTAAAAAGGAAACTAAAAACAAGACGCTCCAAGCATAGCACATAACACATGAAGTGATTAAAATATAGTGGAACGAAAGACGAACTGATAATGTTGATGGAGAAGGGGATGCACGGGGGCATCCCCAAGCTTAGACGCTTGAGTCTCCTTGAATATTTCTTGGGGGTGCACGGGGGCATCCCCAAGCTTGAGCGTTTGACTCTCCTGAATCTTTTTATCATCTTCCCTCGCACACTTGAAAACTCCCTTCATACATAACTCATCATAATCTGATTAGCGAGGTTAGTACCCATAATAAAATAATTGTACCTTGCTGGAAATAAAGATATTCTTGAAGTTCTACTGTTTCTCAAGATTGCCAAAAGGTTTTTGCAAAGAAAAATCAAGCTCTAGGTTTGCAAAATGAAGGAAAGGCAAAACAGGACAGAATCTGTGAAAAATAGAACAGAAGGTAGTAAACGATTTGTTCGGGGCACTTCTGCAACTCTAATCAAAAAACTCAGAACATATGCACGAAAGACAATTATATAGAGAACGCTGTCGAAAAAATTCAGACCAAAAAGATGATCTGGTGATTTTATACGAATTTTTCTATCCAAGGACAGAATCTGTTTCCTGGACAGCACCTCACAACTTTTGAACTTTCTAGCAATCAGAGGCTATACTTGGCACAAAATTGAAAAGCAAAGATACAATGATGATGCTACTGTAGTAAACAACATCAAGACACAACAAAATCAAAATAAAATTTATTCATTGGGCTGCCTCCCAAAAGCGCTTTCTTTTATGCCTTTAAGCTACGCATAATGCAAAGAGATCAAGTTTTATCAAGAGTAAAAGAATAGCTAGCCCGTATAACGGACTCAAAAGGTAACTTAATCTTCTTTCGAGGGAAGTGTTCCATCCCTTTCTTGAGAGGAAACTGGAATTTTATATTCCCCTCTTTCATGTCAATGATAGCACCAATGGTGCGTAGAAAAGGACGTCCCAAAATAATTGGACAAGAAGGTTCACATTCAATATCCATAATAGTAAAATCAACGGGAACGTAATTGTCATTGACAATGATAAGAACATTGTCGATCCTCCCCAAAGGTTTCTTTATGGAAGAATCAACGAGACAAACACCAAAAGAACAAGAATCAAAAGTTTCAGTTTAAGCATATCATATATTCTTTTGGGCATAACAGAGGTACTAGCTACAGTATCACATAAAGCATAGCACGAGAAGTTGTTTATTTTAATTTTAATCATAGGATCCCAACCATCTTCTAGCTTTCTAGGTATGGAGGCTTCTACTCTAAGTTTCTCCTCCCTAGCTTTGATGAGAGCATTAGTGATATGCTCTGTGAAGGCAAGGTTAAGCGTGCTAGTGTGGGGATCTTTAGCCATTCTTTGTAGAAAGGTGACAACTTCTGAGATACTACAATTATCAAAATTAATTTTATCATTATTGGGCAAAATTGTAGTGTCATCCTCTTTGTTTGAATCGCTCTCTATTATAAGAGTTTGAACGTCTTCCCAAGTTTGGGGAAGCTTAGGAGCAATTTTAAACTGAGGCTCATACTCTTTACCTGGAAGACCATGCCATGGGCATAACTCTCCGTCAAGACTAACATAATCACAAGGTTTATTACTTTTGTAAACCCCGACAGTGGTGATTGGCGTAATGGAAGAAGGGGTGTACTCCTCCCATCTAGTGTTTTTGGTGGAACCCATAGCAGCAAGCAAGCAAGATAACTATTTTTGTGATTTTCGATAAAAGATACTAAAGCAAAAACTAAAAGGTAAACTAACAAGACTAAAAAGCAAAGGTAAAAGATAGCGTGCAACTCCCCTATCCTGAAGAGTGGAGTCCCCGGCAACGGCGCCAGAAATTGCTTTGCTAGGTGGCTTCTCACCCCTCGTTGGTTACCCCAAGTGGAAGGTTTGAGATGCAGTGTAGCAGAAGTTTTCCCTTGGCAATACCAAGGATCGATTTCCCAGAGACTCCCAGTTTCAACAAGAAGGTGTCAACTGCTAACGGCGCCAGATATTAGCAATCAACGTGGACCTGCACACAGATACAAATAACTTTGCTCCCAACGAGTACAGAGAGGTTGTCAATCCCTCCGGCCTTGTAGTTTACAAAGGATCAAACGCAAGTGATAATAGTGATAGATATAATTGCAATAGTAAGTAAAAGCGGAAAAGTAAATAGTGGATGTGATCAATGATGGTAATATGGACCGGAGTCTCATGATGTTCACTAGTGATGTGTCTCTCCCAAAAGACGATAAAACAGCTATGTGAGGTAAACGAATTACAGCCGGGCAATTGACAGGACCATGTGCGCAAACCAATGCTGACTACATTGCAAGAAAGGTTGAGGTTCAAAGCATGGGCGGTACGCCAAAGTAAGTAGACCGAAATCCATCACTATCTACTACTAATCATCCACCTTGAGATATCTATCCAAAACATCTCGCTGGTATTAAGTTGCGAGTCCCACCCATAGTGTAAACTCAATGCAACAGACAACTGCATTAAAAGAGCTTTGCGTAAAGTAAACAGTCCTTGCACCCGCGGGCACAAGCACTGTTGTTTTCCCCCTTGTGGCAACAACACATCCCCTAGACTCATGTTTCTGTCACTCAAACTAGTCATCGAGGGGCATGAACCCACAATCAAGCATAACGTTCCCTCTTGGAGTCACTACCTACTACTTGGCCAAAGCAATAAATAACAACGGAGAACAAGCAAGAATTACTTACGAACATAAATATAAAAGAGGTGAATCAAATATATTACTCAAGCACAATCTGAACATAATCTCATAATCCATCTGATCCCAGCAAACTCATCATAGCAACAGCATAAGGATTACATATGTGCCTCGATCATGTAGGGCAGCTCACGAGGACTAATTAGTGAAGCACAAGAACGGGAGGAGAACATCACATAGCTACTGGTCATGGACCCATGGTTCAAGGGAGACTACTCACAACTCATCCGGGAGGCGTCCATGGTGGTGGAGAAGCTCCCGGTGGTGATCCTCCCCTCCGGCAGGGTGCCAGGAAGAGTTCTCCTGGTGCTCCCGATCTTGGAAGCGGCGGCGGCGGCGGAACATAGATGAGATCGCGAAAAAGAGTTCCCGTCTCGAGGGTTTCGGGAGACGCTTTAAATATATGCCAAAGGGGGGCATCGGAGGAGCCTCGGGGGGCCCAGGCGCCCCCCCGGTGCGGCCCAGGGGGGGCGCGCCGCCAGGGCGCCTGGAGCCCTGGTGGCCCCCCCGGCCGTCCTTTGGGCGCAAGGTAGTTTCTGGAACGCTGATTTTTTATATAATTTTTCTGGATTTTTCCTGGCAGTTCTCGTAATGTGAAAACCTAAAATACAAAAACAGCCGAAAACAGAAACTGGCACTGGGGTGCACTGAGTTAATAAGTTAGTGCAAATATGATCAAAAGTGTATGGAAGTGTATAAATAACATAGAAATATCACCAAAAAGAGGCATGGAGCAAGCATAAATTATAGATACGTTTTGGACGTATCAGTACTCCGGTGCCAGCGGAAGCGACGGGGAGAGAGCCACCCTCCTTCTTCTTCTTCCTTGACCTTCTCCCTAGGTGGGAGAAGGGTTTCCCCTCAAGTCCATGGCCTCCATGGCGGCAGAGGGGCGTGAGCTGATACGTCCCAAACGTATCTATAATTTCTGCTTGCTCCATGCATGTTTTGGGTGATATTGCTATGCTTTTGAAACACTTTCATACACTTTTGATCATATTTGGACTAACCTATTAACTCAGTGCACCCCAGTGCGAGTTTCTGTTTTCTGCTGTTTTTGTATTTCAGGTTTTCCCATTACTTAAATTGCCAGAAAAATTCCGGGAAAAATATATAAAAAATCAGCGCTCCAGAAGCTTCCATGCGCCAGAAGTGGGGCCAGAGGGGGGCCAGAGGGGCCCCAGGCGCCCTGATGGCGCGGCCCCACCCCTGGCCGCGCCGGGGGGCCGCCTGGGGTGCTCCCTCCTCCTCTGGTGCCCTACTTTGCCTCCTATTTTTTCTGCCGTCGCGGAAACCCTGATTCCAGAACCCTTTTCTCCAGAAGCAATTCCGATCTCCGCCGCCATCGCCACCAAGTTTCGGGGGACCACAATTCCTGTGCCGGCATCCTGCCGGGACGGGGAAGTGCCCCCGGATTCATCTCCATCGACGTTGCTTCCTCCCTCCATGATGCGGGAGTAGTTCCTCCTCGGGGCTGAGGTTTCTACCAGTAGCTATGTGGTCAATTCTCTCTCCCATGATGCGATCTTCGTTGTGATCATAGGCTATGTTAATCTAGGGTGATCCCATGATATTTCCCCTTCCTCTATGTATTGGATTGCTGTACTGATGTCTACTACACGCTTCTATTCCTGTAGACAGTGTTGGGCCTCCAAGAGCAGAGGTTTGTAGGACAGCAGCAAATTTCCCTTAAGTGAGTAACCCAAGGTTTATCGAACTCAGGGAAGTGGAGGTTGAATGTACCCCTTTCAAGCAACCCTGCAATCAAGATACAAGAAGTCTCTTGTGTCCCCAACACACCTAATACACTTGTCAGATGTATAGGTGCACTAGTTCGGCGAAGAGATGGTAAAATATGGATGATAGGAGTGGCAAAGCAAAGTAATATAAATCTGTAATAAAAAGTGCAGCAAGCAAACAAGTGGTAAACGTGAGCACAAATGGTATTGCAATGGTGGAAACAAGGCCTAGGCTTCATACTTTCACTAGTGGCAACTCCCAACAACATTGACATAGTCTAATCACATGATATTTCCCATAAAACAAGCAATGGAGACGCACTCGGAGGTCATTCCTTTGTGGTCAAGAGAGGACGAGAATTATGTAGGGCTACAAAAGCACACCTCAAAGTTCGTAGTTCTCAATCTATGGATTTCCCAATGTCACTGCGGCCATCCAAAGAGAGTACCACAATCACCACAACATATCTCAAGGATAGTCAAAGACAAGCACCAAGAGACTCTCAATCTTCAATCAACACACAAAAGAGGAAATCACTCATGAAAATATTCTTCTAATCCATGTCCAATTGACCGCTGTCACCTTGGTCTCGGGGATTATACTAGATAAAGACAAGTGAGTACATCAATTCAATACATAGAGGAAGGGGAAATATCATGGGATCACCCTAGATTAACATAGCCTATGATCACAACGAAGATCACATCATGGGAGAGAGAGATAACCACATAGCTACACGTACAAGCCCTCAGCCCCGGAGAAGACTACTCACACATGGCCATGGTGAGCAAGAGATTGATGGTGGTGATGGAGAGGTGCAGCTCGGAGAGGAGGAGGCGGCCGGCGGCGGCGGCCCTCGGGGCGGCGGCGGCCCTAGGGGGCAGCGGCTCCTTGGCCCCCCTTCTTCCTTGTGGATGGTGCTGCAATGGTGCTGGTCCTCCCCTCCAAGACGGCGGCTTGGGAGGAGGAAAATTCGTGGCCCTTGGTGACTTAGGTTTCCTCTCTTTATATAGACTCTCGGATTCCCGTCATCAGATTTTGGGCTTCAGTAAAACGGGCTTTTCTCGGCCGTTCGGACTCCGATTTGGACGAATTTTATATCCAGAAGCATCCCCTCAAATTCCCCACAACTTTCGCAACTAGGTTTTTTCCGTTTGACGTCGTCTTCGGGCCGGAACGTGACCATCTTCTAAAAACGTTCTCAGATAGATTTCAGGAAAGTCAGAGTCTTACTCCAATACGACTCCTTTTGCGTTTTTGTCAATATCCAAGTAACTCCTACACAATAAAGTGTAAAACAAGAACATTGTGCACTTTTGCAACCATTAGTAGGTTAGTCCAATAAATGCCTAAAAAGATAGAAAACTTTGATATAAACATGAGACAATGATGCAAAACAAGCATGGCACAAGCAAAAATTATGGATACGTTTGGGACGTATCAACATCCCCAAGCTTAATTCCTACTCGTCCTCGAGTAGGTAGAATGATAACATAGATAATTTTTGCGGTGACATGCTACTAACACAATCTTGATCAGGTAATAAGGTAAAGCATATGGACTGAAATAAAGTGAATCAAACCAATTGTCTATAGTTGGAAGCAAGTAAACAATGAATAACCAAGTGATCAACTAAGTAAATTCTTTTCATGAATAGTACAATTGAAGACATGAAACTATAAAGTTAAGCACAACTGTTAGCCCCAAAGGAGTTCTCTCATCAAAAGCATTCTAGTTAACACAAAAGGAAGATAAAGTTTCAGCAATGCTTTACACTTTTCAACATTTTATCTCATGGATAAGTTCAATGCACAAGGATTATATATAACTAAGCAGAAATTTTGAACATAATCAACTTGAACCCAGGGTTAACACTAGATGCTTGCTTATGGTGAAGGAAGAAGATTAGAACATAGGAAAACTGACTAAACATTTAAAAGTAAAAGATAGGCCCTTCGCAGAGGGAAGCAGGGATTACTCATGTGCTAGAGCTTTTTATTTTTGAAAACATAGAGATATAAAAGCAATTTTGAGAGATGTATGCTTATGTCAACGAATGGTAATAAACAATGCACTACTACTCATGCCAAACAGAACTTAAGAGCGGCTCCCATAGAGGAATGATAACACTCCCCTTTCTCCTTTGTTTATCACTAGCCAAAGTTTGTCTGATTTCTCAGGTACGATGTGTGAAGGAGGTTTTTGATATTGATATTGATGACATGTAAAGTGGGCTGGGCATACCCTTTTGCCAGCTCTTTTTGCAAAATTAAGGACATGCACATTATTCATGCACGTCAGGGGTCGTTCTGTCCAACACAAGTAATAATGAACTATCTACCACTTCCTCATGAGCTAAAACAGAGACACAAATAAGGATAAATTTTGAAGGTTTTAAAGGTAGCACATGAGCAATTTACTTGGAATGGCTATTAAATACCATGCATAGGTAGGTATGGTGGACACATATGGCAGAATTTTGGCTATGGAATTTGGATGCACGAGCAGCATTCCCGCTCAGTACAGTGTTTTTGGTTTAGCAAGTTTTTAGCAAGCACATGTTAACCGGTACAAGAGAATTATAACATCCTTTCAGCATAATTATAAGACTTCTACACTGTCTTCCTTGTCAACCATCTTACTTCTAAAAAGAGAACAAGAACTTTAAAACTACCAATGGTGAAAAACTAAACAATTGCAAACTTCAAAGGTATTTCTTCACTAATAAGAGTTTACTAAATGATCTCCATGTTTAGACATGACTACTTAATTTCTCAAAACAATTGATAAGGATCAAATTACTCAATGATCTTCAAGACTATGCAAGCTTTTTATTCTTTGCACCACAGCCACACTTGGCATTTAATTTACCAACATATTATTTAGCAATTAAACCAATCAACTCTCCAAAAAGATATAAGTGAAGCAAGAGAGTACTTTCTATAAAAGAACTAATAGCTCTGAACATGATATGAAAGAAAAACAAGAGCTAGAAGCATATAACAAGCTAGCTAAAACACTCAAAAAGATATAAGTGAAGAACATGAGTGTTTCATGAAAAAGCGGAGTGTGTCTCTCTCCCAAACAAGAATGATCAGATGCAACTTATTTAAAACCAGCAAAGAAAACAAAACAAAACTAAAAAGAAAACAGCAAGACGCTCCAAGCATAGCACATAACACATGAAGTGATAATTATAGTGGAACGAAAGATGAACTGATAATTGTTGATGGAGAAGGGGATGCATGGGGGCATCCCCAAGCTTAGACGCTTGAGTCTTCTTGAATATTTCTTGGGGGTGCACGGGGGCATCCCCAAGCTTGAGCGTTTGACCCTCCTGAATCTTCTTTTATCATCTTCCCTCGCACACTTGAAAAATCCCTTCATACATAACTCATCATAATCTGATTAGCGAGGTTAGTACCCACAATAAAATAATATTTCCCTACTGGAAATAAGGATAATCTTGAAGAGCTACTGTTTCTCAAGATTGCCAAAAGGTTTTTGCAAAGAAAAAGCAAGCTCAAGGTTTGCAAAACGACGAAAAGGCAAAACGGGACAGAATCTGTGAAAAACAGACCAGCAGGTAGTAAATAATTTTTTCGGGGCACTTCTGCAACTCAAATCAAAAAACTCAGAACAGATGCTCAAAAGCCAATTGTATAGAGCACGCTGTCAAAAACATTCAGATCAAAAAGATGATCTGGTGATTTTATTCGAATTTTTCTTTCCATGGACAGAATCTGTTTTCTGGACAGCATGTCACAACTTTTGAACTTTCTTGCAATCAGAGGCTAAAATTGGCACAAAGCTGAAAAATAAAGATACAATGATGTTGCTACAGTAGTAACAAACATCAAGACCACTAAAAACTGAAAGAACAAACTGAAAGCAAAGATAACAAGGGTTGTCTCCCTAGAGCTCTTTCTTTATAGCCATAAAGATAGGCTTAAGACTTTAATGATGCTCTCGTAGGAATAAGAGTTGAAGAACAAAAGAGAGCATCAAGAAGCAAATACCAAACACATTTAAGCCTAACATGCTTCCTATGCATAGGAATATTGCAATAGAATAATTCATTGAAGCACAAAGCAACTAGCATAGGAAGGCAAAACAAGCATAACTTCAAAATATTCACCATAAAGAGAGGAAATTTCTTATTATTAAGATATTTAGAACCATGTCTCCCTCTCTCATTATAAATTTCAGTGGCATCATGGATGAACTCAACAATATAACTATCACATAAGGCATTATTTCCATGATCCAAAAGCATAAAAGTGTCATTACTCTTCATATAAGCAAAATCTTTCTTATTAGGAATAGTGAGAGTAAAGCAATCATAACCATCATGGTAATCATCATATTTAGGAGGCATATCATAATCATAATAAATTTTATCCTCAATAGTAGGTGGACTAAAAAGCTCACATTTATCATTGTAATCATCATATATAGGAAGCAAAGTATCATCAAAGTAAATTTTCTCCTCAAAAGTTGGGGGACTAAAAATATCATGTTCATCAAACGTGTCATCCCCAAGCTTAGAGCTTTCCATGTCATTAGCAATATTGATATTAAAAAAAACATACTAATAACATCACCACCATCATGATTGTTATGCAAATAATAAAGTTCCAAAGGTTTTTTAATTTTCTCTTCGAACACATCATGTCCAAGTTCAAGGTAGAGCTTATAAAGCTCTCTCATATTTTTGTTGTTTTCCATTAAGCAAAACTAGTGAAATAAAAACAAGAGACAAAAAGATTTAATTGCAAGATCTAGAGAAGGTACCTTCACTTACCTCACTTCCCCGGCAACGGCGCTAGAAATAGCTTGATGTCTACTACACGCTTCTATTCCTGTAGACAGTGTTGGGCTTCCAAGAGCAGAGGTTTGTAGGACAGCAGCAAATTTCCCTTAAGTGAGTAACCCAAGGTTTATCGAACTCAGGGAAGTGGAGGTTGAACGTACCCCTTTCAAGCAACCCTGCAATCAAGATACAAGAAGTCTTTTGTGTCCCCAACACACCTAATACACTTGTCAGATGTATAGGTGCACTAGTTCGGCGAAGAGATCGTAAAATATGGATGATAGGAGTGGCAAAGCAAAGTAATATAAATCTGTAATAAAAAGTGCAGCAAGCAAACAAGTGGTAAACGTGAGCACAAATGGTATTGCAATGGTGGAAACAAGGCCTAGGCTTCATACTTTCACTAGTGGCAACTCCCAACAACATTGACATAGTCTAATCACATGATATTTCCCATAAAACATGCAATGGAGACGCACTCGGAGGTCATTCCTTTGTGGTCAAGAGAGGACGAGAATTATGTAGGGCTACAAAAGCACACCTCAAAGTTCGTAGTTCTCAATCTATGAATTTCCCAATGTCACCGCGGCCATCCAAAGAGAGTACCACAATCACCACAACATATCTCAAGGATAGTCAAAGACAAGCACCAAGAGACTCTCAATCTTCAATCAACACACAAAAGAGGAAATCACTCATGAAAATATTCTTCTAATCCATGTCCAATAGACCGCTGTCACCTTGGTCTCGGGGATTATACTAGATAAAGACAAGTGAGTACATCAATTCAATACATAGAGGAAGGGGAAATATCATGGGATCACCCTAGATTAACATAGTCTATGATCACAACAAAGATCACATCATGGGAGGGAGAGATAACCACATAGCTACATGTACAAGCCCTCAGCCCCGGAGAAGACTACTCACACATGGCCATGGTGAGCAAGAGATTGATGGTGGTGTTGATGGAGAGGTGCAGCCCGGAGAGGAGGAGGTGGCCGGCGGCAGCCCTCCGGGGCGGCGGCGGCCCTAGGGGGCAGCGGCTCTTTGGCCCCCCTTCTTCCTTGTGGATGGTGCTGCAATGGTGCTGGTCCTCCCCTCCAAGACGGCGGCTTGGGAGGAGGAAAATTCGTGGCCCTTGGTGACCTAGGTTTCCTCTCTTTATATAGACTCTCGGATTCCCGTCATCAGATTTTGGGCTTCAGTAAAACGGGCTTTTCTCGGCCGTCCGGACTCCGATTTGGACGAATTTTATATACAGAAGCATCCCCTCGAAATTCCCCACAACTTTCGCAACTAGGTTTTTTCCGGTTGACGTCGTCTTCGGGCCGGAACGTGACCATCTTCTAAAAACGTTCTCAGACAGATTTCAGGAAAGTCAGAGTCCTACTCCAATACGACTCCTTTTGCGTTTTTGTCAATTTCCAAGTAACTCCTACACAATAAAGTGTAAAACTAGAACATTGTGCACTTTTGCAACCATTAGTAGGTTAGTCCAATAAATGCCTAAAAAGATAGAAAACTTTGATATAAACATGAGACAATGATGCAAAACAAGCATGGCACAAGCAAAAATTATGGATACGTTTGGGACGTATCATGTACTCACTTGTCTTTATCTAGTATAATCCCCGAGACCAAGGTGACAGCGGTCTATTGGACATGGATTAGAAGAATATTTTCGTGAGTGATTTCCTCTTTTGTGTGTTGATTGAAGATTGAGAGTCTCTTGGTGCTTGTCTTTGACTATCCTTGAGATATGTTGTGGTGATTGTGGTACTCTCTTTGGATGGCCGCGGTGACATTGGGAAATCCATAGATTGAGAATTACGAACCTTGAGGTGTGATTTTGTAGCCTTACATAATTCTCGTCCTCTCTTGACCACAAAGGAATGACCTCCGAGTGCGTCTCCGTTGCATGTTTTATGGGAAATATCATGTGATTAGACTATGTTAATGTTGTTGGGAGTTGCCACTAGTGAGAGTATGAAGCCTAAGCCTTGTTTCCACCATTGCAATATCATTTGTGCCAACGTTTACCACTTGTTTGCTTGCTGCACTTTTTATTACAGATTTATATTACTTAGCTTTGCCACTCCTATCATCCATAGTTTACCATCTCTTCGCCGAACTAGTGCACCTATACAACTCCTAGTTGTATTAGGTGTGTTGGGGACATAAGAGACTTCTTGTATCTTAGTTGCAGGGTTGCTTGAGAGAGACCATCTTCAACCTCTACTTCCCTGAGTTCGATAAACCTTAGGTCATCCACTTGAGGGAAATTGCTGCTGTCCTACAAACCTCTGCGCTTGGAGGCCCAACATAGTCTACAAGAATAGAAGCGTGTGTAGACATCAAGCTATTTCTGGCGCCGTTGCCGGGGAAGTAAGTGTTTGAAGGTATATCTTTAGATCTTGCAATTAAATCTTTTCATTTCTTGTTTTTAGTTTCACTAGTTATGTTTATGGAAAACCGCACTCTTAGTTCGCTGCTTGGGGAAGGCCGCTTTACCACACCCGTGGTAGAGAAGTCTCCTCCACCTACTGAATGTCTCCCGTTCCAAATACCACTTGGGATAATTGAAATAATTAGGAATGATTGTTATGATGGGACAGTCAATCCTAGTATTCATTTGTTGAAACTTACAGAACTTTGTGAGTTGTTTAAGATTTTAGGTTTGACAAGAGATGGAGTCATGAGGAAATTATTTGCCTTGTCACTGAAAGGAAAAGCATTGGAATGGTATAGGCTACTAGATGACTCTCACCTGCTGGATTGGGAAGAGATCCAGTCTCTCTTTTACTCCAAGTTTTATCCTCTTCATGAAGCCCATGAGAATAGGAATTATGTTTATAATTTCTATCCTCATGACGGAGAGAGCATAGCTCAAGCTTGGGGGAGACTGAAACGTTAATGCTAAAATGTCCTAACCATGGGCTCCCCAAAGATATGATTATTACTAATTTCTATGCGAGGCTCTCTCGACAGGATAAAGATTTGCTCGATGCTTCCTCTATGGGTTCTTTCACAAACGAAAAGATTGATGCTAAATAGGAACTCCTTGAAAGAATTCAACGCAACACTGAAGATTGGGAGATCGACAAAGGTAAAGAGTCAGGTATAATTTATGAGTATTATTGCATTAAGTCCTTTGTTGAAACTACAAGTTTTAATAAGTTTAGCGCTAAGTTTGGGCTTGATTCTCAACTCCTTGTTGATTTCCTCAAATCTTTTGCTTCACATCTTAATATGCCTAAGGAGGATTGGATCAAGCATCATGAACCTTTTAAAGAGATTTGCAAAGAAAATGAAATTGTTCATGATGATTGCAACATGCATGATCCAATTCCTAAAAAAATGAAGTTTTATATAAGCATGTTAATTTTTGTGGAGTGGATAGACCTTGTGAAAGGCCTATGATTGAAGAAGAGAAGTATTTTAAGCAACATAAGCATGAAAGAACAATCATTTGGGTCAAAGATTTAAATGAAATTGCTAGAGAATTGTGTGACCTTTATCCTTTTACTTGTGAACTTTGTTGTATAGAGGGTCACTTTAATTTTCAATGCATGCACTTTCAAAACATAACTGTTAACCAGTTGTGTGATAACATGATCACCCCTGATCTTTATGATGAGCTTATGTTATTTTTGATGTGTGAAGAGTTATCAGAAAAGACTTCTTGGCTAGATGTTAATGCCATAGGAATAAAAAACACTTTGCAAAATTGCCATCTCTATTGTGTTGTTAATTGCCATAAAAATGATTACATAAGTAAGATTAGAAAGGAGGGAACTTTACCAAAGTATAAAAATGTCTCTTATATTTCTGCTAATAAAAAGGTGAGTTTCTCCCAAGTTTCCCCTATTGTTTCTAATGATAAACCAGGATATGTGGAGAAGCTTCATCTCCAACCACTCCCTCCTAAGGTGACGAAGAAGAAAAAGAAGAGGAGGAGGAAGAGGAGCAAGAAGGAAGAAGAATGGGTATCAACCTGGCCTGAGCATATTCCTCCCATCAACTTTTATCCTAACGGTTGTAAGTTTAAAGAAGAAGGTGAAGTTTATTGCCTTAATTATCATCTTGATGATACGTCCGTAGGTACTATTGAAGATGATTTTGATTATGATATACATGTTACTTATTATGATTGGGAAAATGATGATAATGCTACTTATGGTCTTGAAAATCTTTTTGGTACCAACTCTGAAAGTAATGATATGGAAAGCTCTAAGCTTGGGGATGATAGGATTGCAAATCCTTTACCCACTAGTGATGTGATAATTGATAATTCTTTTGCTAGTAAGAATAAAGACAACATGTTTAGAAATATAGTTGCTAGCAATGATAATGCTCTTCTCTACTATGATGATGTTATAACTCCAATCTATAGTGATTATAAAGGTACGTATGACATAAGGAGAAATTATCCTTATGAAACTTGTCATAATCATGGAGGGAATTACTCCCTTGTTGAACACCATCTTCCTAATACACAATTAATCTATAGTGTTCAAGTTGTTTATGATAGTCCTACTCCCACTATTACCAATGAGAAAGATTATGCTTATGTGGAGAGTAAGAGTACCTTTTTGCATGTGGATCATGGTAACAATGCTTTATGTGATGCTTATATTGTTGAGTTTATTCGTGATCCCACTGAAAATTATTATGAGATGGGAACATATGCTTATAGATATTTCAATAATATCAAGTTCCCTCTCTTTATGTTGAAGGTTTTGAAGCTGCACTTGTTTTGTCTTCCTATGCTTATTGCTTTGTGCTTCAATGAATTATTATATTGCAATATTCCTATGCATAGGAAGCATGTTAGGCTTAAATGTGTTTGGTATTTGCTTCTTGATGCTCTCTTTTGTTCTTCAACTCTTATTCCTACGAGAGCATCATTAAAGTCTTAAGCCTATCTTTATGGCTATAAAGAAAGAGCTCTAGGGAGACAACCCTTGTTATCTTTGCTTTCAGTTTGTTCTTTCAGTTTTCAGTGGTCTTGATGTTTGTTACTACTATAGCAACATCATTGTATCTTTATTTTTCAGCTTTGTGCCAATTTTAGCCTCTGATTGCAAGAAAGTTCAAAAGTTGTGACATGCTGTCCAGAAAACAGATTCTGTCCTTGGAAAGAAAAATTCGAATAAAATCACCAGATCATCTTTTTGATCTGAATTTTTTGGACAGCATGCACTATACAATTGGCTTTCGAGCGTCCGTTCTCAGTTTTTTGATTTGAGTTGCAGAAGTACCCCAAAAAAATTATTTACTACCTGCTGGTCTGTTTTTCACAGATTCTGCCCTGTTTTGCCTTTTATTCGTTTTGCAGACCTTAAGCTTGCTTTTTCTTTGCAAATTTTTTTTGGCGATCTTGAGAAACAGTAGACCTTCAAGAATATCTTTGTTTCCAGTAGAGAAAAAATATTTTATTGTGGGTACTAACCTCTCTAATCAGATTATGATGAGTTATGTATGAAGGGAGTTTTCAAGTGTGCGAGGGAAGATGATAAAAGAAGATTCAGGAGTGTCAAACGCTCAAGCTTGGGGATGCCCCCATGCACCCCCAAGAAATATCCAAGGAGACTCAAGCATCTAAGCTTGGGGATGCCCCCGTGCATCCCCTTCTCCATCAACAATTATTAGTTCGTCCTTCGTTCCACTATATTTTTATCACTTCATGTGTTATGTGCTATGCTTGGAGCGTCTTGCTCTTTTCTTTTTAGTTTATTTAGTTTTACTTGCTGTTCTTAACAAGTTGGATCCTAGCCTTCATTGTTTGGGAGAGAAACACACTCCACTCCACTGTAGAACACAATATAGGCTTGCATGCGTATCTTCTTGTATGTGTGTTCTTTATCTTTTCATAGCTGCTGTCATGCTTAGCTCTTAGTTTTCATGCTTATCTTTTTAAGAGCTTTTGTCTAGGTTGTTGCTTCTGGAACTCTCTTGAGTAATCATGCTTATCTTGTTAAGAGAGTTGGCTTCTGTGGCACTGGTTGATATGTCTATGATAAAAATGCTATGTGCATAATGGTGCTTAGTAGTTCATGTTTTCTTATGGTTAGTCTCAAATAGCTGGGGGTTCTTAATGTGTTATTGAAGTACCAGCATGATTTGGTTGCCTATGATGTGGTATGGTTTAGTGATATCTTCCTCCAAGAATTTATTTTGATTGACTTGGCATATGCTCACGCATATTTAAGACTGTAAAGAAAGTCTATCAAGCCTTGATGATCTTTAATTTTCTGAGTAGTGATATAACTTCCATGCCCGATTCAATGTTGCTTTGTCGCTCTGCATGATTATGGTCGTCATTGCTCTCTTAGTTGGTCGCTCCCAGTCTTTTGCTAGCCTTCACCTGTACTAAGCGGTCTGACTGCTTGTGCATCCAAAATCCTTGAAACCAGTTATGCCATATGAGTCCACCATACCTTCCTATATATGGTATTTACTTGCCATTCCTAACGAAGACTTTCTTGTACCATCTCAAAATTATTCAAAAGCATTTCTCTTTTGTGCCTCTGTTTTAGCTCATGAGGAAGTAGTAGGTAATTCATGATCTTCTTATGTTGGACAAATTTTACCCCGGGATTGCATGTCTAATCTGCAAACCCCTAATACGAGGAGGGACTGGCATGAGTGCGCCCAGCTCACAAAAGATAATAGCAACAAACAAACCCTCCTTCATGCTTTGTTCATGAGAAATCAGGAAACTCTGGCAGTGATAAACAAAGGAGATTAAGGGGATGTGATCGTCCCCGCGTGGGAGCCGTTCCTCGAAACTTGTCCAGCATAAGAAGTAATTGGGTTATCTACTAGCATTCGTTGACGAATTATGCACCTCCCAAAAGCTTTTTATCTCTGTTTTTAAAACCACGAGCTCTGGTACTTGTTTAGTCTTTGCTTCCAGCCACGGGTTTTCAACCTTGCCATCAAAATCCACGGTTCGAGAGTCTCCACCTTCTTTCTTCAAAGCATCAACTATTGAGAGCATGATTGTCATTCTGAGTGTAATGTGCATTGTCCCAAAGTACCATTGTCTTCTGCATGATTGTGATATCGCTTATTCTGAAATCATTGTATCTAGTCGTCACTTAAACTTCGGAGGTGCTCCTGCATTTATGTTTTGCTTCACTAAAGGGGGCAAGCGAGGTGTCACTTTGTCATGTTTGCACACCATGCTCACTACAAATCTATTGGGTGTTTCAGCATCATATTGTAAACTTTCAGTTCTTCGTGATATTCTCATGAGGTAACTTAATTACTAAAGATTCATTATCTGAATAAGCATTTGTCATGTGATTGTGAAAGACTCTTTGGTAGCATGTCACCACAGAAATTGTGCTTGTTATCATTTACCTACTCGAGGACGAGCATGAATTAAGCTTGGGGATGTTGATACGTCCCAAACGTATCTATAATTTCTGCTTGCTCCATGCATGTTTTGGGTGATATTGCTATGCTTTTGATACAGTTTCATACACTTTTGATCATATTTGGACTAACCTATTAACTCAGTGCACCCCAGTGCCAGTTTTTGTTTTCTGCTGTTTTTGTATTTCAGGTTTTCCCATTACTTAAATTGCCAGAAAAATTCCGGGAAAAATATATAAAAAATCAGCGCTCCAGAAGCTTCCATGCGCCAGAAGTGGGGCCAGAGGGGGGCCAGAGGGGCCCCAGGCGCCCTGATGGCGCGGCCCCACCCCTGGCCGCGTCGGGGGGCCGCCTGGGGTGCTCCCACCTCCTCTGGTGCCCTACTTGGCCTCCTATTTATTCTCCCGTCGCAGAAACCCTGATTCCAGAACCCTTTTCTCCAGAAGCAATTCCGATCTCCACCGCCATCGCCACCAAGTTTCGGGGGACTAGAATTCCTGTGCCGGCATCCTGCCGGGACGGGGAAGTGCCCCCGGATTCATCTCCATCGACGTTGCTTCCTCCCTCCATGATGCGGGAGTAGTTCCTCGTCGGGGCTGAGGTTTCTACCAGTAGCTATGTGGTCAATTCTCTCTCCCATGATGCGATCTTCGTTGTGATCATAGGCTATGTTAATCTAGGGTGATCCCATGATATTTCCCCTTCCTCTATGTATTGGATTGATGTACTCACTTGTCTTTATCTAGTATAATCCCCGAGACCAAGGTGACAGCGGTCTATTGGACATGGATTAGAAGAATATTTTCTTGAGTGATTTCCTCTTTTGTGTGTTGATTGAAGATTGAGAGTCTCTTGGTGCTTGTCTTTGACTATCCTTGAGATATGTTGTGGTGATTGTGGTACTCTCTTTGGATGGCCGCGGTGACATTGGGAAATCCATAGATTGAGAACTACAAACCTTGAGGTGTGCTTTTGTAGCCCTACATAATTCTCGTCCTCTCTTGACCACAAAGGAATGACCTCCGAGTGCGTCTCCATTGCATGTTTTATGGGAAATATCATGTGATTAGACTATTTTAATGTTGTTGGGAGTTGCCACTAGTGAGAGTATGAAGCCTAGGCCTTGTTTCCACCATTGCAATACCATTTGTGCTCACGTTTACCACTTGTTTGCTTGCTGCACTTTTTATTACAGATTTATATTACTTTGCTTTGCCACTCCTATCATCCATAGTTTACCATCTCTTCGCCGAACTAGTGCACCTATACAACTCCTAGTTGTATTAGGTGTGTTGGGGACACAAGAGACTTCTTGTATGTTAGTTGCAGGGTTGCTTGAGAGAGACCATCTTCAACCTCTACTTCCCTGAGTTCGATAAACCTTAGGTCATCCACTTGAGGGAAATTGTTGCTGTCCTACAAACCTCTGCGCTTGGAGGCCCAACATAGTCTACAAGAATAGAAGCGTGTGTAGACATCATGAGCCCCTCCGAGATTGGATTTGTCTCTCTGTCTCTCTCTGTTTCTGCGTTTTCAGATTCTGTCCCTTCACCGTTTCTTATATTCTCGGAGATCCGTAACTCCGATTGGGCCGATTTTTGACACGATTTTTATCTGGATATTAGCTTTCTTGCAGCGAAAGAAGGGCATCAACCGCCCTACGGTGTGGCCACGAGGGCCCAGGGCCCGCCTGCCCCTGGAGGGCGCGCCCCCTGCCTCATGGCCCACTCGGGCATCGTCTCATGTTGGTTCCTCTTCCCAAAATTCACATATATTCCAAAAAAAATCTCCGTCCGTTTTATTCCGTTTGATATGGATATTCCGTGAAACAAAAAACATGCAACAAACATGAACTGGCACGGGGCACTGGATCAATATGTTAGTCCCAAAAAATAGTATAAAAAGTTGCAAAAAGTATATGAAAGTTGTAGAATATTGGCATGGAACAATAAAAAATTATAGATACAACGGAGACGTATCAGCATCCCCAAGCTTAATTCTTGCTCGTCCTCGAGTAGGTAAATGATAATAAAGATAATTTTTGATGTGGAATGCTACCTAGCATAATCTTGATTATGTAATCTAATCATGGCATGAATATTAAGACATGAGTGATTCAAAGCAATAGTTTATCATTTGACATTAGGACAATAATACTTCAAGCATACTAATAAAGCAATTATGTCTCTTCAAAATAACATGTCCAAAGAAAGTTATCCCTACAAAATCATATGGTCTGGCTATGCTCCATCTTCACCACACAAAGTATTTAAATCATGCACAACCCCGGTTTTGGCCAAGCAATTGTTTCATACTTTAGTATTCTCAAACTTTTTCAACTTTCACGCAATACATGAGCGTGAGCCATGGACATAGCACTATGTGTGGAATAGAAGGTGGTGATAGACAAAAGGTGGGAGAAAGTCTCACATCAACTAGGCAAATCAATGGACTATGGAGATGTCCATCAACCGATGTCAATGTGAGTGAGTAGGGATT
The DNA here is from genome assembly GCA_902687465.1 of Secale cereale. Taxonomy (NCBI): domain Eukaryota; kingdom Viridiplantae; phylum Streptophyta; class Magnoliopsida; order Poales; family Poaceae; genus Secale; species Secale cereale. The sequence continues at coordinate 829,151,997 of LR738710.1, read as the reverse complement.
GCCGTGTAACAGATGCACTAGAGCTATAAGTGTATGAAAACTCAAAAGAAAACTAGTGGCTGTGCATCAACTTGCTTGTTCATGAAGACCTAGGGCATTTGAGGAAGCCCGTCGTTGGAATATACAAGCCAAGTTCTATAACGAAAAATTCCCACTAGTATATGGAAGTGATAAAACAAGAGACTCTCTATTATGAAGATCATGGTGCTACTTTGAAGCACAAGTGTGGAAAAGGATAGTAAAATTGTCCCTTCTCTCTTTTCTCTCATTTTTTTGGAGGGGCTTTCTCTTTTTTTTAGCCCATCTCTATTTATTTAGGCCATATTTTTTTATTTGCACTTTCCTCACATGGGACAATGCTCTAATAATGAAGATCGTCACACTTTTATTTACTTACAACTCGAAGATTACAACTCGAAGCTAGAACAAAATATGACTCTATGTGAATGCCTCCGGCGGTGTACCGGGATGTGCAATGACCTAGCATAGCCATGGCATCAAAAAAATGGACAAGCCATGGAAACATCATGCTAGCTATCTTGCGATCATGCAAGACAATATGACAATGATGGTGCATGTCATAATAAACGGAACAGTGGGGTTACATGGCAATATATCTCGGAATGGCTATGGAAATGCCATAATAGGTAGGTATGGTGGCTGTTTTGAGGAAGGTATATGGTGGGTGTATGGTACCGGTGAAAGTTGCGCGGTACAAAAGAGGCTAGCAATGGTGGAAGGGTGAGAGTGCGTATAATCCATGGACTCAACATTAGTCATAAAGAACTCACATACTTATTGCAAAAAGTTATTAGCCATCGAAACCAAGTACTACACGCATGCTCCTAGGGGGGAGGTTGGTAGGAGTTAACCATCGCGCGCCCCCGACCTCCACACAAAGGATGACACTCAATAAATATATCATGCTCCAACTTCGTCACATAACGGTTCACCATACGTGCATGCTACGGGAATCACAAACCTCAACACAAATATCTCTACAATCCACAACTACCCACTAGCATGACTCTAATATCACCATCTTTATATCGCAAAACTATTGCAAGGAATCAAACATATCATATTCAGCGATCTAAAAGTTCATGTAGGATTTTATGACAAACCATGTGAATGACCAATTCCTGTCAACTCTCTAAATAGATATATGTGAAGCAAGAGAGTTTTAATTCTTTCTACAAAAGTTATGCCCGCGCTCTAAAAATTATAAGTGAAGCAAAAGAGCATTCTACAAATGGCGGTTTTCTATGTGAAGAGAAACAGGCAATCCAAACTTCAAATGATATAAGTGAAGCACGTGAAGCATTCTATAAAGCCATACTCAAAAGATATAAGTGACATGCAAAGAGCATTCTATAAATCAACCAAGGACTATCTCATACCAGCATGGTGCATAAAAGAATAGGTGAAAACTAAATGCAAAAGACGCTCCAACATCTGCACATCTCACATGAATGAAACGAATCCGAAAACATACCGATACTTCTTGAAGAAAGAGGTGATGTCTTACGGGGCATCCCCAAGCTTAGACGCTTGAGTCTCCTTGAATATTTACTTGGGGTGCCTTGGGAATCCCCAAGCTTTAGCTCTTTCCTCTCCTTCTTCTCCTCACATCGTGACCTCCTCGATCTTCGAACACTTCATCCACACAAAACTTCAACAGAAAACTCGGTAAGATCCGTTAGTATAATAAAGCAAATCACTACTCTAAGGACTGCTACAAACCAATTCATATTTTGTTTTTGCATTGTAGCTACTGTAATATAACCTTTCCATGGCTTAATCCACTGATAGAAATTGATAGTTTCATCAAAACAAGCAAACTATGCATCAAAAACAGAATCTGTCTAAAACAGAACAGTCTGTAATAATCTGAACATTAACCATACTTCTGATACTTTAAAAATTCTTCCGAAATTAGGAAAAATAAATAATTTTTATAGAAGGACAGTGCAAAAAGTTTCAAAACCATTTGACATTCCAGCAAAAAATGTAAAATCGCGCACTACAGCCAAAGTTTCTGTCCTGCACCGCACAAACCAACAAGCATTGTAAACATCCTAAAGGCAAACCTTGGCACATTATTCTTATAATACAATGGAATTGTACAAGGGGATAATTATTTTTGTTTAAAAGTTTCTGTAATTAAGATTCACAAAGTTTCCATGGGCATGAACAAAGTTCAAGGACGTCCCCTACTTTCACAATGCTCATCTATCTCACTTTCACTTTTCTTTTTGAAAAAGTTTTAGGTTCCCCTCTTTATTTTTTTTTGTTTTTAAACTTTATAAAAGCACAGAACAGAAATAAATGACTCTCTAAAACTTCCGGGTTGTCTCCCTGGCAGCGCTTTCTTTAACGCCATTAAGCTAGGCATCTAGTGCTCAAGTGATGGATCCACCCGGATCCCAAGGTATATCAAAGCCAATTTTGATTAACAATGATTTGGCATTTAGTAGTAAGCACAAAGTGATATATATCATGCAACAACGAAGTCTAACTCTCTTCCTATGCATCGGCATGTCACACAAGAACAATTCATGCACATCAAGTAAAGGCCAATGCATAGTATAAGCAGTTTCTTGCAATTTTATCGTGTTGGAAACATAGAGAGGCGGAGATGTAGTTCCTCTCTCATAATAATTGCAAGTAGGAGCAGCAAGCACATGCATATTATATTCATCAAAATCATCATGTGTAACGGAAAAAGGCAACCCATCAATATAATCCTTAATAAGTGCAAACTTCTCCAATATAGTGTAGTTTGGAGAATTCAAAAAGATAATAGGACTATCATGTGTGGGTGCAATAGCAACTATCTTATGTTTAACATAAGGAACTATAGCAAGTTCATCTCCATAGGCATAATTCATTTTGGCATCTTGGCCACAAGCATAGGAAGCATCATCAAAAAGCGATATTTCAAAAGAATCAACGGGATCATAACAATCATCATAGCATTCGTCCTTCGGTAAGCACGAAGGGGAATTAAACAATGTATGAGTTGAAGAGTTACTCTCATTAGAAGGTGGGCATGGGTAGCTAATCCGCTCTTCCTCCTTTTTCTTCGCTCTCCTCCTCATCTTTTTCATCCAATGAGCTCACAATTTCATTAATTTCTTCTTCTATAGACTCCTACAAAATATTAGTCTCTTCTTGGACAGTGGAGTATGCCTCAATATATGGTTTAACATAGGCATTAGAAGCATAATTATCATAACAATATTTAAATATGGCAAAATTTTCAGATTTGTAAAGAGTAGCATCATACTTTTCAATCAAAGAAGCAATTTCATAAGCACCCTTAAAAGCAACAAATTCTTCAATTTGTTGAACATCATAGTAACTATAAACACCCTTAGCATACGAAGATACGATTCCATTATCACTAAACTCACATTGGTAGGGAAGGTGTTTCGTAGGGTCTTCAGAACAACAAGTAAAATCATAAATTTCATATAAATTCCAAGCATATCATTGCAAATGATGAATTTGATCCCGTAAAAGTTTCCCTTTTTCAGATATGCGGTGTCGCACATAACAAGCATGCTCATCTAAAGATTTGTCCTCAACTAAGCTAGTTGAGGTTTCAGCCGAGCACATAGGGATCGAAGATGATCCAAGTAATAAGCTTCAGTAGTGTGATAGATTTTCAGTGGTTCTTGAACCATTCGTTCAGTAGGTACCACTATTTTTTTTGGTATTTTACGTTTCCTACCCATAACTAAAGATAGAAAACAACTTAGGACAGCAAATAAAATCTACTTAGTGATAAAGCAAACAAGCACACACGAGAATATTCACCCCACGCTATTGCTCCCCGGCAACGGCGCCAGAAAAAGGTCTTGATAACCCACAAGTGTAGGGGATAAGTTGTAGCCTCTTTCGATAAGTAAGAGTGTCGAACCCAATGAGGAGCTAAAGGCAGAATAAATATTCCCTCAAGTTCTATCGACCACCGATACAACTCTACACACGCTTGATGTTTACTTTACCTAGAACAAGTATGAAATTAGAAGTAGTTTGTAGCTTTTGTGGGATAGGTTTGCAAGAATATAAAGAACACGTAAATAAAACTAGGGGCTGTTAAGATAAAGAAACAATAAAGTTAATGATAGCGAGTGTGGAAAAGTGGTGATAGGAGTTGCAAAATTGCCCCTAAGCTATTTACCACGTTACTAGACCGATAGCAAGTTTTTTGTGGGAGAGGCCACTGCTAGCATGTCATCCCTTACTTGAAATTCTATGCACTTATGATTGGAACTATTAGCAAGCATCCGCAACTACTAACGTTCATTAAGGTAAAACCCAACCATAGCATTAAGATATATTGGCCCCCTTCAATCTCGTATGCATCAATTTCTACGCTAGGTTGAAGCTTTTGTCACTCTTTCCCTCCAATACGTAGTCCTATCAACATACAACTAACCCTGTGGTGTGATCCACGCACGCGCTCATATGATGGGCACCAAAGGACAGCAACAATACCACAAGAAATTTAAATCAATCATAGCAATTCACCAATCACCGATAGGACAACGATAATCTACTCAGACATCATAGGATGGCAACACATCATTGGATAACAATATGAAGCATAAAGCACCATGTTCAAGTAGAGGGTACAGAGGGTTGCGGGAGAGTGGACCGTTGTAGATAAATGGAGGAAGGTGATGGAGATGTTGGTGAACATGACGGAGGTGCTGGTGTAGATCGCCGTCACACGATGATGGCCCCGGTGGTACTCCGGTGCCACCAGAAGCGAGGGGGAGAGAGCCCCCCTCCTTCTTCTTCTTCCTTGACCTTCTCCCTAGGTGGGATAAGGGTTTCCCCTCTGGTCCATGGACTCCATGGCGGCGGAGGTGCGAGAGCCCCTCCGAGATTGGATTTGTATCTCTGTCTCTCTCTGTTTCTGCGTTTTCAGATTCTGTCCCTTCACCGTTTCTTATATTCCCGGAGATCCGTAACTCCGATTGGGCTGATTTTTTGACACGATTTTATCCGGATATTAGCTTTCTTGCGGCGAAAGAAGGGCATCAACCGCCTTACGGTGCGTCCATGAGGGCCCAGGGTGCGCCTGCCCCTGGTGGGCGCGCCCCCTGCCTCATGGCCCACTCGAGCATCGTCTCATGTTGGTTCCGCTTCCCAAAATTCACATATATTCCAAAAGAAAACTCCGTCCATTTTTATTCCGTTTGGACTCCGTTTGATATGGATATTCTGCGAATCAAAAAACATGCAACAAACACGAACTGGCACTAGGCATTGGATCAATATGTTAGTCCCAAAAAATAGTATAAAAAGTTGCAAAAAGTATATGAAAGTTGTAAAATATTGACATGGAATAATAAAAAATTATAGATACGATGGAGACGTAGCAGTCTCCTACTGGATTAATACCTTGGTTCTCAAAAACTGAGTGAAATACTTACACTACTGTGCTGCATCACCCTTTTCTCTTCGAGGGAATACAATGCAAGCTCGAGAAGTAGCAGCCACCCATCCGGCTTCTATGCCGGAGAACTCCTCTTCTTGCTCACTGGATGCCATGGATATTGTGGACAAAATGGTGCAAGGAGGAGATGGGAGTGGAGTGTGCTGTCATTTCTGCCCTACATGTGGCATCGTTTAAATAGCAGACAGACGGCCGGAGCCAACCGGCGTTGTGTTTAATGACGAGCAACTCGCGGACAGACGTAGAACCGGAGTAGGTTTCTCGGCACACATGCAGGTTTATGGAGGAAGGCGGGCTGTCTGTGGCCATTTGAATATGGCGAGGATGTGTGTTCAGTGGGGCATGCAGCGGGCGACGCTCTCTCGGCCAGCGTGCCCCTTTAATGCCGACAGTGAGAGGTCATGTCCGTTCTGTGACAGCGTCAATATAGAGCGGACACTCTACATCGGTATGAATGCAGGCAGCTTGCATCGGGCGGAAACGCACGCCGGCCCGGATGGGGGTTAGTGGCGGGCCGGGTAGGCAAGCGCGGGCGTGGCAGCGGTCCGGACGCCTGCAACTTCCGTCATCGGTTTGCGAGAAAAGGTACGTTCGGACTGTCGAGCGGATCAATAGAGAACCATGCTGGATGGCAGCGGCTTGAGGTTCCGCATTGGAGATGCCCTAAAGTCTCCAAATCCATGGGATGAAAAAAATTGCTGATTAAAAATTTCCCTCACCGAGTGCGTAAACAGCCTCGATAACATCCTGTTGACTCTTATTTTTAGGTTTTTTTTACTTCCCTTCACTCATGGACATTGTACCAACAGAGTGGAATGCAGGACTAAATTAGTGCTAGTTAGAGCATCTACAACCAGATTTGGCAAATCCAACCCCTCAAACGCCTCGGACGTGCTCGGGCGCGTGATACATCCAAAACGTATCTATAATTTCTGCTTGCTCCATGCCACTTTTGGGTGATATTGATATGATATTCATACACTTCCATACACTTTTGATCATATTTGGACTAACTTACTAATCCAGTGCACCCCAGTGCCAGTTTCTGTTTTCGGCTATTTTTGTATTTTAGGTTTTCACGTTTCGAGAACTGCCCAGAAAAATACAGAAAAATTATATAAAAAATCAGCGATCCGGGAACGACACTGCTTCCGAAGGGCAGCCTGGGGGGGGGGGCACAGGGGCTCCAGGCGCCCTGTGGGCGCCCCCCTAGGCCGCGCCGGGGGGGCGCCTTGGCCCCCCGAGAGCCCCCCGGTGCCCTACTTTGGCATATATTTAAAGGGTTCCCCGTAACCCTTGAAAGAGGACTTCTTTTCGCGATCCCATCTCTGTTCCGCCGCCGCCGCCGCTTCCAAGATCGGGAGCACCAGGAGAACTCTTCCCGGCACCCTGCCGGAGGGGAGGATCACCACCGGGAGCTTCTCCACCACCATGGACGCCTCCCGGATGACTCGTGAATAGTCTTCCTTGGACCATGAGTCCATGACCAGTAGCTATGTGATGTTCTCCTCCCGTTCTTGTGCTTCACTAATTAGTCCTCGTGAGCTGCCCTACATGATCGAGGCACCTATGTAATCCTTATGCTGTTGCTATGTTGAGTTTGCTGGGATCCGATGGATTATGAGATTATGTTCAGATTGATCTTGAGTAATATATTTGATTCACCTCTTTTATATTTTAGTTCATAAGTAATTCTTGCATGTTCTCCGTTGTTATTTATTGCTTTGGCCGAGTAATAGGTAGTGACTCCAAGAGGGAACGTTATGCTCGATTGTGGGTTCATGCCCCTCGATGACTAGCTTGAGTGACAGAAACATGAGTCTAGGGGATGTGATGTTGCCACAAGGGGGAAAACAACGGTGCTTGTGCCCGCGGGTGCAAGGATTGTTTACTTTACGCAAAGTTCTTTTAATGCAGTTGTCTGTTGCATTGAGTTTACACTATGGGTGGGACTCGCAACTTAATACCAGCGAGATGTTCTGGATAGATATCTCAAGGTGGATGATTAGTAGTAGATATTGATGGATTTTGGTCTACTTACTTTGGCGTACCGCCCATGCTTTGAACCTCAACCTTTCTTGCAATGTAATCAGCATTTGTTTGCGCTCGTGGGTCCTGTCAATTGCCTAGCTGTAATTTGTTTACCTCACATAGCTGTTTTATCGTCTTTTGGGAGAGAGACATCACTGTTGAACATCATGTGACTCCGGTCCATATTACCATCATTGATCACATACACTATTTACTTTTCGTTATTTTACTTACTATTGCAAAACACTATCTATCACTACTATCATATAGCTTTTAACCCTTTGTGAACTACAAGGCCGGAGAGATTGACAACCTCTCTGTACTCGTTGGGAGCAAAGTTATTTGTATCTGTGTGCAGGTCCACGTTGATTGCTAATTGCGCCGTTAGCAGTTGACACCTACCTGTTGAACCTAGGAGTCTCTGGGGATTCGATCCTTGTCATCTTTGCTAAGGGAAAACACTTCTACTTACTGCATCTTACACCTTCCACTTGGGGTAACCAACGAGGGGTTCGAGGCCCATCAGCGCGTCCGTGGACAGTGATCGCTCACATCTTAAAAAATGCATTTCACATCCGGATACCTCAAATTATAAATCTCAAATCCATATTATTACATGCAACGTGAAACCTAATCTAACCAAAGCTCGCTCGGCTCCACTGTGGCCATGTGCAGCGGCCTCCGCTACTCAGAGTGTTGGTCCGGTCGTTGGCAAGGTAGAGTAGGGCATGGGATACAAGACGGCTCAAGGCACTCAAGGCGCCGCCGTCTCCCATGCCCTACTCTTTCTTTTCGGAGCCCGGAGCCCGAACGGTGCCGGTGGACGTCAGATCGCTGACGGATCCGTCCATAGACGAGCCGCGGACGTCGACGATGATGCGGTTGCGGCGCCCGAACTTATGCGTCATACGGGGCGCCGAAGAATGCGACTCCGCCTCGTCGACATCCATCGCCGTGACGGTTGCCACCGTCTCCCGCGCCCGGTGCCTCACGGCGGGCACGCCGTGCCATGGCCTTGCCAGACGAGGCTAATGGTGTGTCACTATGATTGGCGCCCCAATGGAGGGGTTACACATCCGCTAGTGCGTTCGGACGCCAGACGGACCGCACGGCCTCCGGTGAGGCAGCTACGGCTGACCTAGCGCCGGATCGATGCGCCATTTGGGCGGACGCAATGCATTCCCGACGGAAGGAGTCCGAGCGCTGCCTCACACGGGTCTCCTCCCGGGAGCGGCAGAGCGCAAGTCGAACGACCATCTCCTCCTCGAGCCGTGTGGGATGTGTTCGGGGTCGACGGATCTGAAGGCGAAGGACTCAGATTCGCTGCCCGCCATTTGAGTGGCATGTTTACAATTGTTTTTCAAAAGATAATAAAGCATTTAAATTTGTTTTCTTTAAGCTCATAGCATGAGAGCATTTAAGGTTTCGTTTTTTTAGAAGGTAGAGGCATTTCAGGCATGGGAGTATCTGATATTTTCCCAACCAGATTGCCTTATGGGTATTGTATTGTAGTATTACATCGGTCCTAAATTATTTGCCTTAGATTTATCTAAATATGGATGTATATGTGTATTTAGACAAATGTAAGACAAGTAATTCAAAGTGGACGGGTTGCCATATTTCGTGTACCAGGGCCATACATATACACATGAACACTTTCCTTGCATCAAACAGAGGAACAATTGAGTCTTCCATTTCCACGCATCGATTTCCCTCAACAGCAACAAAAAGCACTCATGTTCTTTAGCGAAAATATTAAGCTTCCCCACTTCAAATCAAAAAAAGAGAATGAAAAGAAAATATTAACCCTCCCTCGCTTCTAAAGTCTTGCTAAGTTTTGTAGCCTTATGGATAATGTCATCGAAAGAAACATCTTAAGGCGGCAATCACTGCCCAGTGGCCTGAGCCTGACGATGGGCACCCTGCTTAAACCATGACACACCAGGTTACGCGGGGCTTACAGCAGCATCATGTCATTTCACGCATCCAAAAAAAAAAAAAAACCTTGATCGGTCAACCAATCGATCCATCGTCGAGGGGAAGGACGGAAAATTCCCTCACATCCAACGACACATCTGGACTAGTTTAATCGGTGAACCCGGCGAGACAAGTCCAAGGCCCCCACTTTTACCTAATCCCAACTGAAAACACTGTGTGGCACTGGTAAACGCTACTGCTGCCTAGTTGAAACTGAAACTTGGATAGGGCGACACGGCCTTATTTGTCTGTCAAAACGCTAGCTTCCGAGGTGCCGAGGTTGAGCCTGTCACTCACCTAATCACCTGTATCATGTATTACGTGCTGTCACAGGTTGCAGATGCTTTCCTGTGGTGAAACCTCTGGGCTGTTAGCTGTCTTGATCGGGGGCGAAACTTTCTACTGGATGATCGTTGGCTGCTACTGTCGGTCGGGGCGTCGGCACGAACCAGCACGTAGTAGCTTTTAATCTAGCTAGGCAGGCAGCTAGGCGTTGCGTGCTCGAGTTACATACAGTACCGAAGACGAAGATGCTGCCCCCCTTTTTCCCCTGTGAAAGGAATGTGAAATGACGAGTTGGTTTTCACCCGTCACTTGGACTGTTGGACAAGATCCTACTGCACCGGTCACTTGATGAGCATCTATCTGATTACTACTAGTAGTACTTGCTTAGTAGACCGAAACCAGCACCGTTCAATTCAAACCTCGCCGGTCACAGGTAGTCGGCGAGTGCACTCTATCTTGCACCGCAATGCTGTCCTCTCTCCATTGGTCCTACTGCTGCCCCATGCATGGACGAAGCTGATCACGCCGCGTTAGACGACGGTGCAAATAAGGCGCGACAACCTGAAGATAAGGAATACGCGCGTGATACTACTACACGAGGAGAATCTGAAGATCGTTTTTGACACTAGCTAGAGGGACGATGCGAAGTGGCAAAGTTGCGCATCGGCGTAACGTGGGAGGGGCGACCATGATGGACACCCCGTGGCGCGCGTCAACGTACGCTCGCCGATGGGGATGGCCACCTGGAATATTTCCGACACCTCGTCAGCGTCCTAGCTGGGAAGCCCTCGCCGTGTTTTCGTCCATCGCTTGGTCGCTCGCTTCCACTCGGTTAATGATCATTATCGTGCGAAATTGCATTGGATCCTGGGTGCCCGGATCCGGATGCATCAGCTGCAACCTTTGCCGCCAACGGGCTGCATGGGACTCGTGAAATGCTTGTGGAAGAAATGTTTTCTAGGATGGTGCTTACGGGGAAATGTCACTGCTGCTAGTAGATAAGTAAACCACTTTGTCTCTGCCCGACGTGGCGTTCGGCCGTAATTTACAACAGCCAGTGGGCGACATGCCGTGTTTCTTCTACCATCTCGATAGAATTAGCCATCACAAAATAAGTTGCCCAATTTAGTCAAACAGGAAAATTTTATATTTGTACTGTTTTTAATTATTCTATAATCGTTCAGACTATTATTTTGTACAAATTTACAAGATTCCTGGTACTTGTACAGAATGAGAATTGGTTTTTGAACAAATCTCGTCCTTTTCTTTGCTCAGTCTAAGTGGGCCTTTCACCCCTTCTTTCTTTAGTACGTAGCGCCGACAATGTTTAATTGTACGTATACTTGTTGAATTCCCTGAAATATATAGTATACTTCCCGAGTTTTTTGTACAATAAAGAAAAGTCCGCTATACATGCATCTTGGCTGCAAGAATACAAGACAACTCCAACTTGTTTAGAAGATGGCGCACAACACATGATTAGAGAAAACTGAAGAAAGCTGCCAAGTTGTGCTTGAAAATTCTTCTAGCAACGCCATGTGCTTCCTTATATGGAGTGACCGACGAGCTTCCCTAAGTAGACATTCGAACGTCTCGTTCACGCACATGGAAACGGTCGCTCCAAAACCCAAGAATTTCAAAGTACAGACTTGGCTGTCATGAAATTTTTGGACTTGGCCCGAGACTAGATTTCCGAAAGTAAACTGGGGTGCGACTTACCATCATTGGTTCGTCGGTTCCAACTCCAATTTGATGAAGATGATTAGAAAAACTGAAGCTCTAGTTGGCGAGAAAATGTAGCGACGCCATGCTTGGCTTACGGGGGCGTGACCTCTTCGCTATATCGTCGCTTCCGTCCGTAGATATCCAAACGTCGCGTTCCCATGGCAACGGTCGCGCGCTCCAAAACTTAATATAAGAATTTCAAAGCACGGTGTTGGCTGTCATGAATTTTGTGGACTTGGCCAGACACTTGTAGATGCAGTTTTGTAGTGAACATTTGACCTCCGTTGCTTCAGACAAGTTATTTAACCCCTGATGTGCCAAGTGATTCATAAGCTATGTCCTAGCTTTGCTTTGGCACATATTATCATTTCCATAACTAATCAGGACCCACCCACCTGTATTACCTAGCCTCTTGTGCACTTATCTCCTGTCTTTTTCCATAAATAATGCCAGATTCTTTTTGAGTGGATAAATAATCCCAGATTGAAGTACCAGAAAGTAACTATAGGATCTGTAAAAGATTGATATCATCAACACCATGTGTATCTAACATTTTTTTAATTAAATATGCATCTAATGTATATATACCAAAAAAAATGCTCATATACACCACGAGCACTATATACGATTCTCTGGCTAGATATAAAATACTACAACACTACTTGAGGGCATGTCGTGGCATGTGATAAAGTGATACGGACGTAAAAAGGTGGATACGTAAATTATCATGAAAGTCAAGAGTTTTTCTACAACATCTCCACCATATTCATGTTAGTAACATATATTAATGTCGGCTCGCTTCAGTGCTTGTAATCGTCGCTAGGTGGTCTATGAATTTGGATGTAATTTTCATTATTTCTCATGTTCATTGTACTGCCATGATTGGAGTGAATAGATCGACAGTTCCCCGCAAAAAAAAAATATCATATATAAGTTCAAAAAAATGTTAATAACATATATCATGTCATACCATCTCAATAAATGTATATACCATTTCATAAACTTCAAACCATAATTTGATTTTTTTTTCGATAAAGGGTGAATTTTATTTACTCAAAATGAAGCATCAAGTGGATACAAACTTAATGAGCACACTCGGCCTATGCATAGCTAGGATACACACAATCAACATCAACACACAAAAATAAATACGCCGGCAAAGAGCAAAGTCATACAAGACCAAAGCAATGCCTAACCGAGAGGGAAAAACCGAAGTGATCCAAATATCGATCAACAATCTATAACAACAACCATATCCGCACCAACCATATCTTGACACCACATGGACAACGAGGTTTTTCAACAGCAACGCCTTGTCGTCACCGGATCCAAGCATCAAAGGCCAGACTCTATGTTTTCACCCTGAAAAATAAGTCCAAGCATATATGAGCAATGCCTTCAACAAGGTAACGACGCAAAGACATCGCCATTGCTAGGTATAACCAACTCAGGTCAAACCTAGGGTTTTCACCCTAGAACTCGAGACTGGGTACTCGAGAAGCACTACCACCTCGGAGTCAACCATGTGTTGTCGCCACCACCTTTTCACGACCCCATCAGCTACATGTGATGGGCTAAGACTCCCACCACCACCGCTGCGCCACCATTCCCTCCACGTCATGTTGTTGTCCATAAATTGTATCGCATCGTTGAACTGGCTGAAGTGATATCCGAGGGAGTCCTGGATT
>LR738710.1:829120432-829138760 GCA_902687465.1 Secale cereale | reverse complement strand
TAACTCTTGGTGGGCCGGACTGGTGGGCCGTGAAGATCATAGTCGAAGATCATCTCTCGTATCCGGATAGGACTCATGTATTCATGTAATGGCAAGTTTTAGGTTCGGGTGTAATCTTTCCTTCCTCTGCAAGATGACATGTACCCTAGGCCCCTCCGGTGTATATATAAACCGGAGGGTTTAGTCCGTAGAGGCTAGAACAAAGAATCTCAAATCCTCATAGGCTAGACTTTAGGGTTTAGCCAATACGATCTAGAGGTAGATCAACTCTTGTATTTATATTAATCCATATTAATATACCAGGAAGTAGGGTTTTACCTCGATCGAGAGGGCCTGAACCTAGGTAAACATCGTGTCCCCAGTCTCCTGTTGCCATCGATCCTCAGATGCAAAGTTCGGGACCCCCTATCGGAGATCCGCCGGTTTTGACAATGACATTGGTGCTTCCATTGAGAGTTCCACTATGTCGTCGACGGAAGGGCCGATGGATCGCATCATCAACCGCAACGGCGACACTGAGGGAATTTTCCTTCCAGGCCAACTTTTCGTGTTCGGCGGCTCCGCGCTCCGTGCGAACACTGAAGGCCACCTCGAGCATATCGAGAGCTATGCCCCTGGCCATCAAGTCAGATTCGGAAGCTTGAACTACGTTGCTGATATCCGCGGAGACTTGATCTTTGTCGGATTTGAACCAGCGGCAACCTCTCTCTGCCACCACGATGAGCATGACCTAACTCTGTCATCGGATCAGGAAATAGCACCTGCAACAGTTCTGGCCCTAGATCCAGAACAGATCGCGTCACCCGAGGACGGGAAGCTCAACTCCACCACGGGAGCCGCAGACTCTACGGCGTTGGAGCCGCACACGGACCCAACTACAAGCGGGGTCTGTGTTACCGGAACCCCGGACTCAACTCCGGCCTCAGATTCCGAATCATGCGCATCCGCGCCCTTCAAACCCGATCAGGCGTCTATCGCTGAATTCAGTGTTGCGGATATCTTCCAGCACTCACCCTTAGGCGACATGTTAAATTATATCCAGTTCGAACTGGAGGCTGATGGAGAATTTTGTTCCCCACCCACCACCCACTTGATAGCCATGGTCGAAGATCTAACCGATCTACTTGACTATGGTTCCGAAGACTTCGAAGGGATGGACCTCGAAACTGAAGCGGATCTAGATCAAGGTCGGCCCGTAACCGGGCGGTGGACAGCTACGTCTTCGTACGATGTGTACATGGTGGATACACCCAAAGAGGCGGAGGGCGACGGCGAAAACAATCCCGCAGAGGACAAGCCCGCCGAAGAACATCCAAAACATCGGCGTCCAAAACGCTGAACTAAATCCCGTAAAGGGAAGGATAGCAACACTATGATTAGTGACAATGATATTCCGGAACAAGCCGAAGACCCCCGCAAATCCAACGATGGAGCATGAGGAGCGAGAGGACGGCGAACAGAGTCCGAAGCCGCAGTCCGATGATAGCAACGCCGAATACGGTACTTATGAACCTGTCTCCGAAGAAGAGGTTAGCCTGGGCGACAACGAATTCATCGTCCCAGAAGAACCCTCGGAACAAAAGCGCTTCCTCCGGAGGCTTATTGCCACCGCAAGGAGCCTGAAAAAGTAGCAGAGACGGCTTCGAGCTGCACAAGACACGCTCAATGATAGATGGAATGAGGTGCTAGACGCCGAACAGAAACATGGCTATAACGGCCAAACCAAAGGCTATCCCAAGCGTAAACTGCTGCCCGAATTTGACGACGAGGCCGCCGCGCCCGTCCTGCCGAAGAATAACACCGCCGACAAGCCAGACTGACCACCTAGCGAACGGGACAAAGTCGCTAGCAATGGCGTACACAAGCCCGCACCACCACTCCGTAAAGGAAAGGAGGGTGCGGCTCAAGTCCGAAAACACGATCTGCATGAGGATCTGAACAAAAAAGCTAGCAAGACCAGGTCTATCTATGGAGCTAGGGACCGGGCTCCCGCACGGGACGGGGGCTATCAAGCCAATCACACCGGTGACATACCAGTTCGGGGTCAATACCGAATACCGCAACCATCGGACATACGCCACGATATAGCAAGATACAGATGAGCTGCACACCCTCTATGCTTCATGGATGAGGTGCTGGGTCATGATTTCCCAGAAGGGGTTTAAACCCGTGAACATCGAAGCGTACAATGGAACGACGGATCCCACCGTCTGGATAGAAGACTTTATTCTTCACATCCACATGGCTCGAGGAGATGATCTCCACACCATCAAATACTTACCCCTCAAGCTGAAAGGACCAGCTCGACACTGGCTAAACAGCCTCCCAGAGAACTCCATTGGGAGCTGGGAAGAACTTGAGGATGCTTTTCGGGCCAATTTCCAAGGGACTTATGTCCGGCCCCCAGACGCTAACGATTTAAGTCACATCATCGAACAACCCAGGGAGTCATCCGGCAAGCTTTGGAATCGGTTTCTCACTAAGAAAACCCAAATCGTCGACTATCCGGACGCTGAAGCCTTAGCGGGATTTATGCACAGTATCCGAGACGAATGGCTAGCCAGACACCTATGACAGGAAAAGCCGAGGATAATGGCAGCCCTAACTACACTCATGACTCGCTTCTGCGTGGGTGAGGATATCTGGTTAGCTCGTAGCAGTACCAGCGACACTGGAACATCTGAAGTCAGGGATGGCAATGAAAAGCCACGACGTAACAAAAACAAACGTCGAAACAATTCTGGAAGCCCAGATGATACATCGGTAAACGCGGGATTCAGTGGCTCCAGACCCGGTCAACGGAAGAAGCCATTTAAAGGCAACAGAGATGGTCCATCCAATCTAGATAAAATATTAGATAGGCCCTGCCAAATTCATGGCACCCCAAAGAAACCTGCTAACCATACCAACCGTAACTGTTGGGTCTTCAAGTAGGCCGGCAAACTAAACGCCGAACACAAGGGGAAGGAGCCTCAGAGCGAAGACGAGGATGAACCTCACCAACCGAATATAGGGGGCAGAAGAAATTTTTACCGGAGGTCAAAACAGTGAACATGATATATGCCACTCATATCCCAAAGAGGGAGTGCAAGCGCGCACTCCGAGATGTCTACGATGTTGAGCCTGTCGCCCCCAAATTCAACCCATGGTCAGCCTGTCTGATCACTTTTGATCGCAGGGATCATCCGACTAGTATTCGGCATGGGGGTTCGGCTGCCCTAGTGCTCGACACAATAATCGATGGATACCATCTAACTCGAGTCCTTATGGATGGCGGCAGCAGTCTCAATCTGATATATCAGGACACTGTCCGCAAGATGGGAATCGACCCTTTAAGAATCAAGCCAAGCATCACGACCTTTAAAGGAGTGATACCGGCCGTTGAAGCCCGCTACACAGGCTCTTTAACGTTGGAAGTTGTATTCGGTTCTTCGGACAACTTTTGAAGCGAAGAACTAATCTCCGACATAGCTCCATTCCGAAGTGGCTATCATGCACTACTCGGAAGAACGGCCTTCGCCCGCTTTAATGCAGTCCCGCATTATGCCTACTTAAAACTTAAGATGCTTGGACCACGTGGCATTATCACGGTCAATGGAAATATGGAGCGCTCTCTCCGTACGGAGGAGGACACTGCGGCCTTAGCAGCCGAAGTCCAATGCGGCCTATTCAAGCCGAATAACCTATCAATAGCGGACACAACGAAACGTGCCCGGCACACGCCTCAGTGCGGCAGCTCAGATGACCCTGAGCAAGATTGACAGCTACGCCCCCGTCGACTGCCCCATAAGGTGATATCATATATGCCTCGAGTACATAATTATGCCTTAAAAATTCCTTGGGTGACGACCGGGGGCACCTACATATAGTCCATAGTTCCGCTAGACCCTATTCGGACTGTAAATTATCTTCTTTAGGTTCATTAAACGAACCAAACTTGTTATGGCCACACTAGACTGATTTTTCTTTTCCTGGATTATTTTCCTTTCTTTTTCCTACTGATGGCCATCATACTCACACCTTCAAGGACACATTACCGAGGAGGAAACGGCGCAGACGTGCAGCAGGGACCACACTAGACTGATTTTTTCTCTCTCTTGTTATATACCTTTTTGGCATGTAAAATGTCCAAAAAAGGTTTTTCGGCATTGCGTGTAAGATTACGGCTTGCCGTACTATAGAGGGATATTAATAGAACAGCTTTAGTCGCATTATGTTCAGAGTTTTATTCACTCATCATAAATGTTCTCTTCCTACATCAGATTGCCATATGTGCCTTGTCAATAAGGGTCTATTACCAGGGGCTGTATTCAGCCCCATATATGTTAAAAAGACCGAACACCTATAGGGAGTGTTCGGCGTCCTGGATGTTTGCCTTATATGCATCAGTTTTGAATCATGTCTTGGGTCAATAGTTGGGTTGCTCGGCTCCTGTGCTTACCCCTACGTTCCCGATTGTTCGGCTAGGGTGTAAAGGGAGAACTACAGCGATTGTACTTCTGGCTCGTCCGGTCAAGTACCTCAGTAGAGAAAGCGGAAAACTGACCTTCATGATGGGCGAGAACCTGGTCTGCAAGCCGGTGACTTAGTTTTATACTACGATCGATAGAGATTTACCCCGTATTATACGAAGGGTTGGTTTTTGCCCAGCCAGATGCAATTGGATGCCTTAAGTACAGGAATATCATATCCGCACCAGGGGCTAGTACCTAGCCCCACATGTCAAGCTCCTACGACTAAGTGAAAGCAATAACGCCGCATAGTCTGATTGCCTGATTCGCTCCGCATACACCTCCTATACGGACCAAGACGTTGGATAAAGAGTCTACATGCATATGACCGAACACCCCAGTACTATGTACATGGGGGCTGAAGCCGATGATTGGAAACTTTCAGATTTAGATAAACAATCACACAGGAGGTAAAAGACGTTAATATCATAAATAGTGCAAAATTTATATACACCAGATTCATAAGCATAGTCTTTACATCTGGATACAATCACTCAAATATAATATCCTTCGAACATCGGCCTTCTACAAGGCGGGCGCCCTTGATGACGTCCTCGAAGTATTTCTCCGGCTTGCGGTGCTTCTTGCCTGCGTGCGGGCCAACAATAGCTATATGCCCTGCGTTCATCTTCGCCCAGTGCACTTTGACACGAGCGAAGGCCATCCGAGCACCTTCTATGCAGGCCGATGAAGGAAATATGCCCTAGAGGCAATACAAAAGTTTTTATTTATTTCCTTATATCATGATAAATGTTTATTATTCATGCTAGAATTGTATTAACCGGAAACTTAGTACATGTGTGAATACATAGACAAAACAGAGTGTCCTTAGTATGCCTCTACTAGACTAGCTCATTGATCAAAGATGGTTATGTTTCCTAGCCATAGACATGAGTTGTCATTTGATCAACGAGATCACATCATTAGGAGAAGGA
Organism: Secale cereale; assembly: GCA_902687465.1. Classification (NCBI taxonomy): domain Eukaryota; kingdom Viridiplantae; phylum Streptophyta; class Magnoliopsida; order Poales; family Poaceae; genus Secale; species Secale cereale. Next base: position 829,133,314 of record LR738710.1, on the reverse strand, counting down.
TATGATGGACAAGACCCATCCGTTAGCTTAGCAACTTAATCATTTAGTTTTACTGCTATTGCTTTCTTCATGACTTATACATGTTCCTGTGACTATGAGATTATGCAACTCTCGAATACCGGAGGAACACCTTGTGTGATATCAAACGTCACAACATAACTGGGTGATTATAAAGATGCTCTACAGGTGTATCCGAAGGTGTTTGTGGTGTTGGCATAGATCAAGAATAGGATTTGTATCTGCGAGTGTCGGAGAGGTATCTCTGGGCCCTCTCGGTAATGCACATCACTATAAGCCTTGCAAGCAATGTGACTAATGAGTTAGTTGCGGGATGATGCATTACAGAACGAGTAAAGAGACTTGCCGGTAACGAGATTGAACTAGGTATGATGATACCGACGATCAAATCTCGGGCAAGTAACATACCGATGACAAAGGAAACAACGTATGTTGTTATGCGGGTTGACCGATAAAGATCTTCATAGAATATGTAGGAGCCAATATGAGCATCCAAGTTCCTTTATTGGTTATTGATCGGAGATGTGTCTCGGTCATGTCTACATAGTTCTTGAACCCGTAGGGTCCGCACGCTTAACATTCGATGACGATTTGTATTATGAGTTATGTGATTTGATGACCGACGTTTGTTCGGTGTCCCGGATAAGATCACTGACACGACGAACAGTCTCGAAATGGTTGAGAGGTAAAGATTCATATATTGGAAGGCTATATTCGGACATCAGAAAGGTTCCGAGTGATTCGGGTATTTTTTGAAGTACCGGGGAGTTACGGGAATTCGTCCGGGGAGTCAATGGGCCTTAGTGGGAAGGAGGCAACCAGGAGGTGGCGTGCGCCCCTCCCAAGCCCTATCCAAATTGGACAAAGGGTTTGGGGCGCGGCCCCCCTCTCCCTTCCTTCTCCCCTCCTCCTCCTTTCCCCCTTCTCCTAGTTGGACTAGGAAAGGAGGAAACCTACTCCTACTAGGAGTAGGAATCCTACTCCCTTGGCGCGCCCTCCTCCTTGGCCGCCTCCTCCTCCCTCCCTCCTTTATATACGTGGGGAGGGGGCACCCCATAAACACACAAGTTGATTCTAGCCGTGTGCGGTGACCCTCCCCACAGTTACACACCTCAGTCATATCTTTGCAGTGCTTAGGCGAAGCCCTGCGCCGGTAGCTTTATCATCACCGTCACCACAATGGTCGTGCTGATCAAACTCTCCCGTGAAGCTCAACTGGATCAAGAGCTCGTGGGACGTCATCAAGCTGAACGTGTGCTGAACGCAGTGGTGCCGTACGTTCGGTGCTAGGATCGGTTGGATCGCGAAGACATTTGAATACATGAACCGCGTCACTAGACCCTTCCACTTTCGGTCTACAAGGGTACGTAGACACACTCTCCCCTCTCGTTGCTATGCATCTAGTAGATAGATCTTGCGTGATCGTAGGAAATGTTCTGAAATACTACGTTCCCCAACAGCCAAACGCGTCAATGCGTTGACCTGCGGACTCGCCTCGACGAGCCGCTTCACCAATCCAAAGTAGCTACTTGGGATTGGCTCAGTGGGCCATAGCCGGACTATCAAGTCCTTCATGGTCGAACCCGCCATATTGTGCAGCTTGACCAACTGCTTCATCTGGTCGCTGAGGGGTACCGGATGTTTTGGCGCATAGAACTGCGGCCAAAACAACTTCTCCGTATTGTTCCCCTCCAGGGCTCGGAAGTACAGATCGGCGTCAGCACTACTCCTCGAAATATCAGCAAACACGCCTGGAGAACTCCATAACCGTGTCAGCCCAATGTACTTCTGCCCTTCGAAGATGCTCTGTAAGAGAAATGTCTTACCAGATGCTATCTGTCGTGCTTGCTCAATTTTTTGACGAGCGCTGCGCGACTCGCCTCACGCATCCTGGGCAGTCTTCACTGCCGCAACAAGCTCGGATGTCTATTCCGAAGCCTTCTTCTCCAATGCCGCACATTTGAGAATGGCATTGTTGAGATCGACCTCGACTTCGGACAACCAAGCCCGGTGCTTCTCGCACTCAGCCTTTTCGGCCTCTAAATCGGCAGCCGCTTTGTCAGCAGCCACCTTGTTCGCCTCGGCCTCCTTCTTGGCCTTGGCAACCTCGCCCTTGAGGGCCTCGAGCTCAGTGGCGCCAACTGTGTAATACAGAATACAATATTAGAGTTTATAAGTATACCGAATAAATTAAGTCTTCTTGACATTTCAATTTCTTAAAAATCTGCATACCTTGCATTTCATCTAAACGCTGATTGACGCGGTCGAGGTCCGCGTTGGCCAATAGGAGCTTCCGATTTAGTTCGGCAACTTCTGCATCACCAGCAGTTGCCGTAACTAGTGAAGCCTGCACAACAGTTCAGCTATGTAAGTATGCTACACTACGGATGCTTCGTCCGATTCTTTTCAGAATCACACAAAGCATCAGGGGCTACTGGTTACGTATGTGCATTAAAAATAAAGATTCTATAAAAAGCATTACATTGCTCACCTCAAAGCCCGTTAACAGGCTGTTGAAAGCTTCATTTAGTCCGCCCTTGACGGACTGAATCTTCTTCATCACCGCACCCATCACGGTGCGGTGCTCCTCCATGATGGAAGCACTTTGAAGTGCCCCCTCTATAGAGTCCGGCTCCTCCAGATTAACACCGGGCGCCGCTGTATCCTCCCCCACTTGGGGAGTCAAGTCTTCGGACCCCGGAGCCGCGCTACGCTCCAGGATAGTATACGATGGGGCCCCACGTCTTTGGTATCCATGGGGATGGTCTCCCCATGAACGGCAGCCGTCATGGTATTATCCCCGGCCGCCTTATCGCATGCCCGCCCTCGTCTCCTTGGGTGAAGGGCACCCGCAGGGACGACACTTTGGTGTCGCCGCCAATCACGGGCGATGAAGCGCGGACTGGTGGGTCACTCTCCGTCTCTCCAGGCGCCAGAGAGTTCCCCTCCGATAAGGAGGCGTCGGGGTGTCCTCCGGGAGGGCTGTAGGTCAGTAGGTAAGGAATGCTAAGTAAGCATTAAAAATAATAAATAATCAAAGGTGCAATAGTCAATCCGGTCAAACTTACGATTCGTGCAGGGGTTTCACCCTAGTCTTTGATGACCCACAACTGTAGGGGATCTATCGTAGTCCTTTTGATAAGTAAGATGTCGTACCCAACGAGGAGCAGAAGGAAATGATAGGCAGTTTTCAGCAAGGTGTTTTCTGCAAGCTCTGAAATTATCGGTAACAGACAGTTTTGTGATAAGATAACCGGTAGCGAGTGAATAATAGTAAAAGTAAATAAGGTGCATCAAGATGGCCCAATCATTTTTGTAGCAAAGGACAAGCCTGGACAAACTCTTATATGAAGGAAAGCGCTCTCGAGGACACATGGGGATTATCGTCAAGCTAGTTTTCATCACGCTCATATGATTCGCGTTCGTTACTTTGATAATTTGGTATGTGGGTGGACCGGTGCTTGGGTGCTGCCCTTACTTGGACACGCAACCCACTTATTATTAATCCTTATTGCAAGCATCCGCAACTACAAATGAAGTATTAAGGTAAACCAAACCATAGCATGAAACATGTGGATCCAAATTAGCCCCTTACGAAGCAATGCATAAACTAGGGTTTAAGCTTCTGTCACTCTAGCAACCCATCATATACTTATTACTTCCCAATGCCTTCCTCTAGGCCCAAACAATGGTGAAGTGTCATGTAGTCAAGTTTCACATGACACCACTAGAGGAAAAACAACATACATCTTATCAAAATATCGAACGAATACCAAATTCATATGACTACTTATAGCAAGACTTCTCCCATGTCCTCAGGAACGAATGTAACTACTCACAAAGCATATTCATGTTCATAATTAGAGGGGTATTAATATGCATAATGGATCTGAACATATGATCTTCCACCAAGTAAACCAACTAGCATCAACTACAAGGAGTAATCAACACTACTAGCAACCCACAGGTACCAATCTGAGGTTTTGGTACAAAGATTGGATACATGAGCTGAACTAGGGTTTGAGAGGAGATGGTGTTGGTGAAGATGTTGATGAAGATAACCCTCCCCAAGATGGGAGACTTGTTGCTGATGACGATGGCGATGATTTCCCCCTCCCGGAGGGAAGTGTCCTCAGCAGAATAGCTCCGCCGGAGAGCTAGATTGGTTCCGCCAAGGTTCCGCCTCGAGACGATGGCGGTTCGTCCTGAAAGCCTCCTTATGAAATTTTCTAGGTCAAAGCACCTCATATAGCAGAAGATGGGCACCGAGGGGTCAACAGGTGGCCCACGAGGCAGGGGGCGCGCCCAAAGGGGGGCGCCCCCACCCTTGTGGATAGGGTGTGCCCCCCTGGTCTACTTCCTTCGCCAGCTATTTTTTATATTTTCCAAAATGGAGTTTCGTGGAGTTTCAGGGCTTTTTGAGCTGTGCAGAATAGGTCTCCAATGTTTGCTCCTTTTCCAGCCCAGAATTCCAGCTGCCGACATTCTCCCTCTTCATGTAAACCCTGTAAAATAAGAAATAACGGCATAATTATTGTGACAAAATATGTAATAACAGCCCATAGTACAATAAATATGAACATAAAAGGATGATGCAAAATGGACGTATCGACTCCCCCAAGCTTAGACCTTGCTTGTCCTCATGCGAAAGCTGATATTGAAAAATATGTCGATATGTTTAGACATAGAGGTGTCGATAAAATAAAATACGGACATGAGGGCATCATGATCATTCTTATAACAGCAACATATATACCTTGTCGTATGATTTCTTATGATAGAGTAACAGTCCATCCACAAAGTCAAGTATGAATCAGAAACTTCATCGAAAACTAACAAACAATGATCCCAGTCATTGAAGCAATTGCAATTTATCGTAACATAGGAAAGAGCCAATATAAGAGCTCTTCAGCAAGTCCACATACTCAACTATCATTTAGTATTTCACAATTGCTAACACTCACGCAATACTTTATGAGTATGGAGTTTTAATCGGACACAGAGAAAGATAGGGGCTTATAGTATTGCCTCACAACCTTTTACCTCAAGGGTAATGTCAACAGTAATAGATCATGATAACTTACATCCAAGTAGGTATATATGTCAAGATCTTTCCAACACAAGGTGCTTGCCAAAGGATAAAATGTAAAAAGGAGAGGTGAAGATCACCATGACTCTTATAAGGTAAAAACAATAGATAGGCCCTTCGCAGAGGGAAGCAGAGGTTGTCATGTGCTTTTGGGGTTGGATGTACGAAATCTTAGCGCAAAAGAACGTCATTTTATATTGCCACTTGTGATGTGGACCTTTATTATGCAGTCCGTCGCTTTTATTGCTTCCATATCACAAGATCATATAAAGTTTATTTTCTCCACACTAATAGATCATACATGTTTAGAGAGTTGCAACAATGACAACTTACTTGAAGTATCTTACTCAATCCATAGGTAGGTATGGTGGACTCTCATGGCAAAACTGGGTTTAAGGATGTATGGAAGCACAAGTAGTATCTCTACTTGGTGCAAAGAGTTTTGGCTAGCATGAGGGGGAAAGGCAAGCTCAACATGTTGGCTGATCCATGACAATATACTTTACTTCTGATATAAGAAGACATAACCCATTACGTTGTCTTCCTTGTCCAACATCAACTCTTTAGCATGTCATATTTTAATGAGTGCTCACAATCATAAAAGATGTCCAAGATAGTGTATTTGTATGTGAAAACCTCTCTTTCCTTATTACTTCCTGTTAATTGCAACGATGACCAAAACCATGTTTGTCAACCCTCAACAATTTTTATTCATCATACTCTTTATATGTCAAGTCATTATTATCCATAAGATCAATATAATCTCTTTGATATTTTTTATATTTTGTTTTGTCTACTCATGATCATAATGAGAAAATCAAGCCCTTGACTCAACACTAATCTTTATTATATAGCTCACGGACTCGAATACAAAGGTAAAGATCAAAAACCAAGGCTCACAACTAGATCATACTAAACTTTATTCCACTAGATCAAGATATTACCAAAAGGATCACACTAAGAAAAATGGTAAAGAGATGACAGTGATACGATAGCAGGGCACCTCCCCCAAGCTTGGTGGTTGCCAAGGGGAGTGCTCATACCCATATGATTATGTCTCTTTCTTCAGGGGTGATGTGATATTCTTGGCGATGATACCCCTCAGGATGTGATTCTCCTCCTCGAGCTTGTTAACTTGCCACTTGAGGTGCATTATTTCCTTGCAGAGTTTGCCCGTGACAGCTAAAGCTCCTTTCACCCAAGGATGTTGCATAGTTGCGGGAGAACAAGTAACACTCTTTTTCATATTTTCATAAGAAAGAAACCTGACATTGGAAGGGATGACCAAGTTTGGAATAGCTGAGCTCTGTAGCTCCCCCATCGTGAATCTATCTCGAAACCGAGAAGTAACTTCTTGATCCTCCTCCATGGTATCTATCCTTTTCAAGTCAGCCTCCATCTCATCCTCCGCTGATGTCCCAAAGCTGTCAGCATCGCTGTTTGCTCCTGGTCCCGGTGTTGGATGGGACAACCGACTCTCTCCAACTGACTCCTGAGAAGACATCTTGCCCTAATCTGCTACAGAAATAGCTTGAAACAAAAACAGAGGATTTTCGTGTGGTGCGGTGGTCAAAACCTTCGGGAGATTATATAATGAATTTTTACCAACCGAAAGAAGTAACGTGCAAGAAAATGGAGTCCGGGAGGCACACGAGGTGCGAACGAGGTAGGGGGTACGCCCAGGGGGGTTAGGGCGCGCCCTCCACCCTCGTGGACGCCTCGTGTCCTTTCCAGACTGCCTCTTATTTTTCTCTTTTTCTAAATATTCCAAAACGAAGAAAAATTGCCATTAGAACTATTTTGGAGTCGGTTACCTAACCGTACCACATACCTCTTCCTTTTCGGAGTCTGAATCATTCTGGAAAGTTTCCCTTATGTATTTCTCCGGGGTTACGGTTTCAATAACATTGGTATCAACATTTTTAGGATTACCTGAGATATAATGTATGATCCTTTGATCGTTCACCACCTTCGGGTTTGTGCCTTCGAAGTTGTTGATTTTTATGGCACCGGAACGATAGACTTCGTCGATAACGTAAGGACCTTCCCATTCAGAGAGAATTTTTCCTGCAAAAAATCTTAAACGAGAGTTGTATAGCAAGACATAATCACCTACGTTAAACTCCCACTTTTGTATCCTTTTGTCATGCCATCTTTTAACTTTTTCTTTAAACAGTTTGGCATTTTCGTAGGCTTGGGTTCTCCATTCATCTAGTGAGCTAATGTCAAATAACCTCTTCTCACCGGCAAGTTTGAAATCATAATTGAGTTCTTTAATAGCCCAATATGCCTTATGTTCTAGCTCAACAGGTAAGTGACATGCTTTTCCATAAACCATTTTATACGGAGACATGCCCATGGGATTTTTATATGCAGTTCTATAGGCCCATAATGCATCATCAAGTTTCTTGGACCAATTCTTTCTAGATTTATTAACAGTCTTTTGCAAAATTAATTTCAGCTCTCTGTTACTTAATTCTACCTGACTACTAGACTCTGGGTGGTAAGGGGATGCAATTCTATGATTAACATCATATTTAGCAAGCATCTTACAGAAGGCACCATGAATAAAGTGTGAACCACCGTCAGTCATTAAGTATCTAGGGACTCCAAACCTCGGAAAAAATAACTTCCTTAAGCATCTTAATAGAGGTGTTATGATCAGCACTACTAGTTGGAATAGCTTCTACCCACTTAGTAACGTAATCAACAGCAACTAAAATATGTGTATACCCATTAGAGGAAGGAAACGGTCCCATATAATCAAAGCCCCAGACATCAAATGGTTCAATAATGAGAGAATAATTCATAGGAATTTCTTGACGTCTACTGATATTACGAATTCTTCAACATTCATCACAAGATAAAACAAACTTACGGGCATCCTTGAAGAGAGTAGGCCAATAAAAACCGGATTGCAGCACCTTGTGTGCAGTTCTATCTCCAGCGTGGTGTCCTCCATAAGCCTCGGAGTGACCCTTGCGTAGGATCTGTTCCTGTTCATGCTCGGGTACACAACGTCTAATAATACCATCTACTCCTTCTCTATAAAGGTGTGGATCATCCCAGAAGTAATGTCTTAAATCATAGAAGAACTTTTTCTTTTGCTGGTATGTGAAACTAGGTGGTATAAATTTAGCAACAATGTAATTAGCATAATCAGCATACCATGGAGCAGTACGAGAAGCATTTATGACAGCTAATTGTTCATCAGGAAAGCTATCATCAATAGGTAGTGGGACATAAAGAATATTCTCTAACCTAGAAAAGTTGTCTACAATGGGGTTCTCGGCTCCTTTTCTATCAGTGATATGTAAATCAAATTCTTGTAGCAAGAGAACCCATCTAATAATTCTAGGTTTAGCATCTTTCTTTTCCATCAGATATTTAATAGCAGCATGATTAGTGTGAATAGTTACTTTAGAATCAACAATATAAGGTCTAAGCTTATCACAAGCAAATACAACTGCTAAAAATTCTTTTTCAGTAGTAGCATAATTTCTCTGGGCACTATCTAAGGTCTAAGCTTATCACAAGCAAATGTAATTAGCATATTGCATAACATTCAACTTCTTATCAACTCTTTGTCCTAGAACAACACCTACAGCATAATCACTAGCATCGCACATAATTTCAAAGGGTAAATTCCAGTTAGGAGGCTGGACAACAGGCGCAGAGATCAATGCTTTCTTAAGTACTTCAAATGCTTCTACACAATCATCATCAAAAACAAAAGGAATATCTTTTTGTAAAAGATTAGTCAGAGGCCTAGAGAATTTTGAGAAGTCCTTAATGAACCTCCTATAAAACCCAGCATGACCAAGGAAACTTCTTATACCTTTGATGTCCTTGGGACACGACATCTTTTCATTAGCATCAACTTTGGCTTTATCAACTTCAATACCTCTTTCATAAATTTTATGCCCCAAGACAATGCCTTCATTAAGCACAAAGTGGCACTTTCCCAATTCAAGACAAGATTGGTTTCTTCACATCTCTGCGAAACTCGATCAAGGTTGCTCAAGCAATCATCAAAAGAAGTTCCGTAAACAGAAAAGTCATCCATGAAAACCTCAACAATCTTTTCAGAAAAATCAGAGAATATAGCCATCATGCATCTTTGAAAGGTAGCAGGTGCATTACATAAACCAAAAGGCATACGTCTATAAGCAAAGGTACCAAAGGGACAAGTAAAAGTGGTCTTTTCTTGATCCTCTTTTGACGTGGGTATTTGAGAGAAACCAGAATAACCAGCTAGAAAGCAAAAATGAGTATGTTTGGATAACCTTTCTAGCATTTGATCAATAAAAGGTAAAGGCTAATGATTTGCGGAAATCAATTACCATCCTATAACCTGTAACAATTCTTTGTGGGATCAAATCATCTTTATCATTAGGAACAACAGTAATATCTCCCTTCTTAGGGACACGATGGACATGACTTACCCACTCACTATCAGGAACTGGATAAATTATACCTGCCTCTAGAAGCTTCAGTATTTCCTTCCTTCCCACTTCTTTCATCCTAGGATTTAACCGTCATTGATGATCAATAACCGGTTTAGCATCCTTTTACAATTTTATTTTGTGTTGGCATAGAGTGGGACTAATGCCCTTAAGCTCATCCAGAGTATATCCAATAGCAACACGATGCTTCTTCAGAGTTTCCAATAATTTCTCTTCTTCCTGCTCTGAAAGGTTAGCACTAATAATAACAGGATATATCTTCTTTTCATCAAGATAAAGATACTTAAGAGTATCAGGCAATGGTTTGAGTTCAAACACGGGATCACCCTTGGGTGGAGGAGGATCCCCCAGAATTTCAATAGGCAAGTTGTGTTTCAATAAGGGTCCCTGTTTAAAGAATATTTCATCTATTTCCCTTCTCTCATTCATATACATATCATTTTCATGGTCTAGCAGATATTGTTCTAAGGGATCATTAGGAGGCACAACAATAGAAGCAAGGCCAATAATTTCATCCTTACTAGGCAATTCTTTATCATGGGGTTGTCTACGGAATTTAGCAAAGTTAAAGTCATGAGACATATCCCCTAAACCAACAGTAACAATATCTTTTTTGCAGTCTATCTTAGCATTAACAGTGTTCAAGAAGGGTCTACCAAATATAATGGGGCAAAAATCATCTTGTGGGGAACCAAGAACAAGAAAATCAGCAGGGTATTTAACTTTCCCACACAAGACTTGAACATCTCTAACAATCCCCATTGGTGAAATAGTGTCTCTATTGGCAAGCTTAATAGTAACATCAATACCTTCTAGCTCAGCAGGTGCAATATCGTGCATAATTACTTCATATAAGGAAATGGGTATTACACTCGCACTAGCACCTACGTCACATAAACCATGATAGGAATGATCTCCTATTTTAACAGAAATAACAGGCATGCCTACAACAGGTTTATGTTTATTCCTAGTATCGGGTTTGGTGATTCTAGCAGCTTCCTCATGGAGGTAAATGACATGCCCATCTATATTATCGACCAAGAGATCCTTAACCATAGCAACACTAGGTTCAACTTTAATTTGCTTAGAGGGTATATGTGTTCTAGTATTGCTCTTACAAACCACAGTTGAAGCTTTAGCATGATCCTTTATTCTAACAGGAAGGGTGGTTTCTCAATATATGCAGTAGGAACAATATGATCAACATTATAAGTGATAGTCTTTTCTTCAACTTTAACATGCTTAACTACTTTTACTTCAATGGGAGGATGGTATTTAAACCACTTCTCCTTAGGGAGATCAACACGAGTAGCAAATGATTCATAGAAATAAGCTACTATCTCAGAGTCAAGTCCATATTTAGTGCTAAATTCACGAAAAACATCGGTATCCATAAAAGATTTAACACAATCAAACTGAGGTGTTATACCTGTCTCCTTACCTTCATCGAGATCCCAATCTTTAGAGTTGCGTTTAATTCTTTCCAATAAATCCCATTTGAATTCAATAGTCTTCATCATAAAATAACCAGTACAAGAAGTATCGAGCATTGAGCGATTATTGAGAGAAAGCCGAGCATATTTTTGAATGATCATCTCTCTTGAGAGCTCATGATTTGGGCATGAATATAACATTGACTTAAGACTCCCCAAAGCTTGAGCGATACTTTCTCCTTCACGAGGCCAAAACTAATATATATATAATTATGATCACGCTGAACCTGATGCATAGGATAGAACTTCTGATGAAATTCCAATTTCAACCGGTTGTAGTTCCATGATCCCATATCATTGCATAGCCTAAACCATGTCAATATCTCTCCCTTCAAAGATAAAGGGAAGAACTTCTTCTTGATCACATTACCGGGCATACCTGCAAGCTTAAATAATCCACAAACTTCATCCACATAGATTAGGTGCAAATCGGGATGCAAGGTTCCGTTTCCTGTAAAGGGATTAGCTAGCAGTTTCTCTATCATACCCGAAGGGATTTGAAAGTAAACATTTTCAGTAGGTTCAGTAGGTTGAGGGACAGCTCTTTGCTCTACTGGTCGGGGTGAAGATACCCCAAACAAGCCCCTCAAAGGATTTTGTGCCATAGTAACAAGTGACAGTAAATTTCAGCACATTATATAATTTTTTCCTTACCAAATTCCACTTACCAAAGGCGCTTCACTCCCCGGCAACGGCGCCAGAAAAGAGTCTTGATGACCCAGTGTAGGGGATCTATCATAGTCCTTTCGATAAGTAAGAGTGTCGAACCCAACGAGGAGCAGAAGGAAATGATAGGCAGTTTTCAGCAAGGTGTTTTCTCCAAGCACTGGAATTATCGGTAACAGATAGTTTTGTGATAAGATAATTGGTAGCGAGTGAATAATGGTAGAAGTAAATAAGGTGCAACAAGATGACCCAATCCTTTTTGTAGCGAAGGACAAGCCTGGACAAACTCTTATATGAAGGAAAGCACCACCGAGGACACATGGTGATTATCGTCAAGCTAGTTTTCATCATGCTCATATGATTTGCGTTCATTACTTTGATAATTTGGTATGTGGGCGGACCGGTGCTTGGGTGCTGCCCTTACTTGGACAAGCATCCCACTTATGATTAACCCTTATTGCAAGCATCATCAACTACAAAAGAAGTATTAAGGTAAACCTAACCATAACATGAAACATGTGGATCCAAATCAGCCCCTTACGAAGCAACGCATAAACTAGGGTTTAAGCTTTTGTCACTCTAGCAACCAATCATCTAATTATTACTTTCCAATGCCTTCCTCTAGGCCCAAACAATGGTGAAGTGTCATGTTGTCGACGTTCACATGACACCACTAGAGGAAAGACAACATACATCTTATCAAAATATCGAACGAATACCAAATTCACATGACTACTTATAGCAAGACTTCTCCCATGTCCTCAGGAATGAATGTAACTACTCATAAAGCATATTCATATTCATGTTCATAATCAGTGGGGTATTAATATGCATAATGTATATGAATATATGATGTTCCACCAAGTAAACCAACTAGCATCAACTACAAGGAGTAATCAACACTACTAGCAACCCACAGGTACCAATTTGAGGTTTTGGTACAAAGATGGGAGAGTTCTTGGTGATGACGATGGCGATGATTTCCCCCTCCCAGAGGGAAGTGTCCCCAGCAGAACAGCTCCGCTGGAGCCCTAGATTGGTTCCGCCAAGGTTCCGCCTCGAGACGGCGACGCTCCTCCCGAAAGCCTCCTTATGATTTTTTCCAGGTCAAAACACCTCATATAGCACAAGATGGGCACCGGGGGGGGGG
>LR738710.1:829052494-829120384 GCA_902687465.1 Secale cereale | reverse complement strand
GGGGGGGGTCAACAGGTGGCCCACGAGGTAGGGGGCGCGCCCAGGGGGGCGCCCCCACCCTCGTGGACAGGGTGTGGCCCCCTGGTCTACTTCTTTCACCAGATATTTTTTATATTTTCCGAAACGGAGTTTCGTGGAGTTTCAGGGCTTTTTGAGCTGTGCAGAATAGGTCTCCAATGTTTGCTCCTTTTCCAGCCCAGAATTCCAGCTGCTTGCATTCTCCTTCTTCATGTAAACCCTGTAAAATAAGAGAGAAAATGCATAAGTATTGTGACATAATGTGTAATAACAGCCCATAGTGAAATAAATATTAACATAAAAGCATGATGCAAAATGGACGTATCGGGCTTCACCACGAAGCTATGTTCGTATGAATCCTAACTAGCTCTGAGTTCCAATTTCCTCCGGGGCACAGCCGTGCCTGCGTCAGCAGTGGCCCCCCCTCTTCTTCCCCCTGCCTTGCGCAGGGGGCTCTTCTTCTTCTTCCTCCTCATCATCTTTCTCCACCTCGTCAGAGGAGAGGATGTGCAGGTCCATAGACTTCTTGTCCGCAGGACGGCGGCTATCTCTGGCCCCCTTGCCCTTTGTTTTCTTGGGCTTCTTGGTTGGCGCCTTGTACGGCGCCGGAACCAGCATCGCCGTCAGTAAAGGCAATGCTGGGTCTTCGGGCAAAGGCGCCGGACACTTGATCCGGGTCGCCTTCTTCGTCCAACCCTGCATATCACGCAAAAGTTCCAATTCCTATTATCATTAAATAAGGGAAAGGGTAAGTGTTCGACAAGGATTTCTGTTACCTCTGGGGCGGAGACCACAGTGCTATAGCCCGCGTCCTCGGTCTCTTCGGGCCATTCCTTCTGGCTCTTGAAGAGATGCTTCCAGATCTCCTTGTGCGTAAAGCTGAAGAGATGCTTCAGCGGCTTGTCTCCTGCCGGATTAAACTCCCATAGGGAGGAGTCCCGACTTTGGCAAGGGAGAACGAGCCGAGTCAGCATCACCTGGACCACGGAGGAGAGCAGGTGCCCCTTGGAAATCATGCCTGACACACGGCTCACAATGAGTCGCCACTTCAGTTGTAGACCCCCAGTCCAGACCCTTTCTGGTCTAGGAGGTCAGCCTCTCTGGGGGTTCAGATTTAAAAGCAGGCTCCGCCGCCCGTTTGGCGTCGCGGGGTTCGGTGATGTACAACCACTCCTACTGCCAGACTTTATTCGTTTCCACGAATGAGCCCATGGGCCAAGTTGCGTTCAGGAGATTGCTAATAATAGCGCCTCCACACTCCGCGTGTTCCCCGTCCACCACCTTCGGCTTCACGTTGAAGGTCTTAAGCCATAGGCCGAAGTGTGGGGGGATGCGGAGAAAGGCTTCACACACCACTATAAAAGCGGATATGTGAAGGATTGAGTTCGGGGCTAGATCATGGAAATCCAGCCCGTAGAAGAACAAAAGGCCCCGAACAAAGGGGTGGAGTGGAAACCCTAGGCCCCTAATAATTGGGACGGGAATCACCTGGCCCTTAGCAAGGACTCGGTGTGCGATGTTGGCGGCGAGATATCCCGCGCTCCGTAGATCCTCCACGGTCTTTTCAGTGACTGTGGAGGCCTCCCACTTGCCTCTGGCACCGGATCCAGCCATGGCTGGGAAGGGGAGTAGTGGTTGAGGAACGAGGAGCGGTGGGTGCAGGAGATGAGGATGCTGGGGCTTGGGAGATTAGAGAGCTCGAGCTTGAGGAAGGCGTGGGGTTGATGAAAGGGATTGGTATCCTTTTATAGCGTTGTGAATACAGAATGTCCCCCCACTTTTGTCGTAAACCCCGCCGGTTCCCAAAGCGGTCGTGCGTAATGCGCGGGGTCGGTGCTCACGTAATATTCATAAAAATCCCACAATAAGCGGGCACGATGTCTATTCTGATGGGACATGTCAATGAGGATATGCCTCGAAACGCGAAACTAGGACCAAATAAAACAGTTCGATATGTTAGTGGGTTGGACACGACGCTTCACCAAAAAGTTGTCAGTACAGACACATTATTCATTTTATTTTAAAAAGCCTTGCCTTCGAGGCTAAGGGTCGTACTAACCTTGCAGAGCCAAACACAATACACCTATTGGAGAAGATATATTCGGAAGAAGGAACCTACCTTGCAATGTCGAAGACAATATGAAAGCCGAACTCATCGTCATCGAAGACAGGTTTAGGGGCTACTGAGGGAGTCCTGGATTGAGGGGTCCTCATGTGGCCGAATAACTCTTGGTGGGCCGGACTGGTGGGCCGTGAAGATCATAGTTGAAGATCATCTCTCGTATCCGGATAGGACTCCTGTATTCATGTAATGGCAAGTTTTAGGTTCGGGTGTAATCTTTCCTTCCTCTGCAAGATGACATGTACAAACCCTAGGCCCCTCTGGTGTATATATAAACCGGAGGGTTTAGTCTGTAGAGGCTAGAACAAAGAATCTCAAATCCTCATAGGCTAGACTTTAGGGTTTAGCCAATACGATCTCGAGGTAGATCAACTCTTGTATTCATATTCATCCATATTAATATAGCAGGAAGTAGGGTTTTACCTCGACCGAGAGGGCCTGAACCTGGGTAAACATCGCGTCCCCGGTCTCCTGTTACCATCGATCCTCAGACGCATAGTTCGGGACCCCCTACCCGAGATCCGCCGGTTTTGACACCGACAAGATCCGCCAAAACCCACAAAAGAATCTTTCAGCTACATCTCACAATCCCGCCAGAATGAGCCATCGACACCACCCACCGAATCTAGGCAATCTAGTGAGCCACCGACAGTAACCACCAGATCTGGAGCAGTTGTCATCACATTCAGCCGCTCGAGTGGCCCATCGCCTCCATCATAGAAGTCGGTGCTGCCCAAGAACATCTATGAAGGGGGCCTCCATCATCGTTGTACATGCTACCGTGTTAGCCCTGTGTCGCCATACCTCCATTGTGGGATCTGCTATGACCTTGGCGTGTAGGCGTAAACCTCCTGAAAATCTGGTGGTGGAGGATGTGTCCTCACCGGCAACCACATGTGATGCCCCAACAACCCAGCCGTACACATGCTTCTTCATGTGGAGACGAGGAACACCATGATTCCTCAGCCTTGGATGCCTCCATTACTTCAGCCGATGGATCGAGGAGGATCAAACTGGGATGGAAAACAAAATAAAGAGGAGGATGCAGGAATGGAGGAAAGGCCCGCTTGGCAAATAAAATAAAATAAACAATTGAAAAGAAATATGGAAAAAGAGAACATGTTTTTCGCTGGAATTTGTGTCATATCATTGGCTTTGATATACATCATAGTTTTGATTGAAATGTTTGTATCATGACATATCTAATTATGAAAAAATCTACTATTTTGAATGTTGTTGTCAATCCAACAAGATATTAAGGGGTATCTCAACTTTAGTGGTTACGACACGTTTTCTTTCATAAATGATTAATGCTACCTTGAGGTGGTAGTAAGAGGGGCGAAGTTTGGTACTCCGTGGTGAACAAGGATGAGAGTGTGGTGCATGGTCCATGGTGGACCGCATCTATCATCAACTTCTTTCATTTGGGCTTCCATGTTGATTTTTTAATTTTTTTCTTCGCTTTGACCTGTTGACCATGGCTATGCATTTGAACTTTATTTTGCGAGGTCCTCCTAGGCCTCCAATTTCGTTACCGTGATTGGGGTTTCGCAACAAATAACATCCAGCAAATTGGGCATAGCTTAGATGATTAATTGTTGTGATGGAACCAACCCTACTCAGGTTCAAATATTAGTCGTGACATGGGTGCTCGCATTCCCCTTGACTACGAGGCTTTCATTATGACTTCCTCAAGCACAAAGATTCAGGCTTGGTCTCTCAAGAAAGCTTATAGAAATATGATGTTTTCATAGAGGTGAGTGTTTGCATGTGTATGTAGGAGTTTTCATTTGTACTCCATTTCTAAAACCAAAAAAGGCTATCGCCCACTTTATACATAAAGCAATGACCAAACAACCTACCACCACACCACCAGACACAAGGCAAGATAGAACGCTACAAAAGAACGGCTAAACCACCCATGAAGAAACGAAACCATACACCATGAGCTGAGGACTCCAAGACGGCGCCTTCAAGAAGGTCACGGCATCAGAGTGTCGCCGCCATGCAATCCAAAGGATCAAGGTCTACTCTAGGACAACATGTGGGGTAGATCAAAAGATACAACGACTACATGCTGCTCAATTACGAAACTAGGTCCTGGGTCCTGAGATTCTTATATTGCCAAAGTTAACAACCACTAACAGGAGGCGAAGAAAGGCATGATACATCACCATGGATAACTTTTTAAGAAATGACCCACGGTGCATGCTACCTCTTGAGCTTGCGTTGTTTTTCCTTTAAAGAGAAAAGGGTGATGCAGCACAGTAGCGTAAGTATTTCCCTCAGTTTTTGAGAACCAAGGTATCAATCCAGTAGGAGACTAAGCGTGAGTCCCTCGTACCTACACAAACAAATAAGAACCTTGGAACCAACGCGATAAAGGGGTTGTCAATCCCTTCTCGGCCACTTGCAAAAGTGAGATCTGATAGAGATAATAAGATAAATATTTTTGGTATTTTTGTTATATAGATTGAAAAGTAAAGATTGCAGAATAAAAGTAAAGTAAAGATAAATAGTTGATGGAAGATTTATATAATGGAAGATAGACCCGAGGGCCATAGGTTTCACTAGTGGCTTCTCTCAAGATAGCAGATTTCTACGGTGGGTGAACAAATTACTGTTGAGCAATTGATAGAAATGCGCATAATTATGAGAATATCTGGGCATGATCATTGTATATAGGTATCACGCTTGTGACAAGTAGACCGAAACAATTCTGCATCTACTACTATTACTCCACACATCGACCGCTATCTAGCATGCATCTAGAGTATTAAGTTCATAAGAACAGAGTAACGCTTTAAGCAAGATGACATGGTGTAGAGGGATGAACTCATGCAATATGATATAAACCCCATCTTTTTATCCTCGATGGCAACAATACAATACATGCCTTGCTGCCCCTGCTGTCACTGCGAAAGAACACAACCAGATTGAACCCAAAGCTAAGCACTTCTCCCATTGCAAGAAAGATCAATCTAGTAGGCCAAACCAAACTGATAATTCGAAGAGACTTGAAAAGATATTTAAATCATGCATAAAAGATTTCAGATAAGAATCAAATATTGTTCATAGATAATCTTGATCATAAACCCACAATTCATCGGATCTCGACAAACACACCACAAAAAGAATTACATTGAATAGATCTCCAAGAAGATCGAGGAGAACTTTGTATTGAGATCCAAAGAGAGAGAAGAAGCCATCTAGCTAATAACTATGGACCCGAAGGTCTGTGGTAAACTACTCACAACTCATCGAAGAGGCTATGGTGTTGATGTAGAAGCCCTCCGTGATTGATTCACCCTCCGGTGGAGCTCCCGAACAGGGTCCAAGAGGAGATCTCACGGGTAGAGAAGGTTGCGGCGGTGGAATTAGGGTTTCGTGGTGCTCTCGGATGTTTTCAGGGTACATGGATATATATAGGAGGAAGGAGCATGTCAGTGGAGCTACGGGGGGGCCACGAGGGTGGTGGGTGCGCCTAGCCCCCTGGACGCACCCCCTGCGTCGTGGCCACCCCGTGGCTTCCCTCGCGTGTACTCCAAGTATTCTGAGTTGTATTTGTTCCAAAAACGATCCTCCCGAAGGTTTCATTCCATTTGGACTCTGTTTGATATTCCTTTTCTGCGAAACACTGAAATAGGCAAAAAAAACAGCAATTTGCACTGGGCCTTGGGTTAGTAGGTTAGTCCCAAAAATAATATAAAAGTTATAATAGAGCCCATTAAGCATCCATAACATATAATATAATAGCATGGAGCAATCAAAAATTATAGATTCGTTGGAGACGTATCAAGCATCGCCAAGCCTAATTCCTGGTCGTCCTCGAGTAGGTAAATGATAAAAATAGAATTTTTGATGTGGAATGCTTCCCAACATAATTCTCAATGTAATTTTCTTTATTGTGGCATGAATGTTCAGATCCGAAAGATTGAAGACAAAAGTTTACTATTGATATAAGAATAATTATACTTCAAGGATACTAACAAAGCAATTATGTCTTCTCAAAATAACATGGCTAAAGAAAAGTTCATCCCTACAAAATCATATAGTCTGGTTATGCTCTATTTTCATCACACAAAATATTTAGATCATGCAAAACCCCGGTTTCAGCCAAGCAATTGTTTCATACTTAATTTTATTTAGACTTTTCAACTTTCACGCAGTACATGAGCGTGAGCCATGGATATAACACTATATGTGGAATAGAGTGGTGGTTGTGGAGAAGACAAAAAGGAAGAAGATAATCTCACATCAACTAGGCGTATCAATGGGCTATGGAGATGCCCATCAATAGATATCAATGTGAGTGAGTAGGGATTGCCATGCAACGGATGCACTAGAGCTATAATTGTATGAAAGCTCAACAAAATTATCCCATATATTAATCTTTATCTCCGGAACACTATTATCCCATATATTAATCTTTATCTCCGGAACACTATTATCCCATATATTAATCTTTATCTCCGGAATATTCCGGAATTCCTCGTCATGTCCGTGATCACATCCGGGACTCCGAATAACATTCTGTCACCAGCATACATAACTCATTAAATACTATATCGTCAACGAACGTTTAAGCGTGCGGACCCTACGGGTTCGAGAACTATGTAGACATGACCAAGACATCTCTCCGGTCAATAAACAATAGCGGAACCTGGATACCCATATTGGCTCCTACATATTCTACGAAGATCTTTATCGGTCGAACCGCATAACAACATACGTTGTTCCCTTTGTCATTGGTATGTTACTTGCCCGAGATTTGATCGTCGGTATCTCAATACCTAGTTCAATCTCGTTACCAGCAAGTCTCTTTACTCGTTCCGTAATACATCATCTCGTGACTAACTCATTAGTCATTTGCTTGCAAGGCTTATTATGATGTGCATTACCGAGAGGGCCCAGAGATACCTCTCCGACACTCGGAGTGACAAATCCTAATCTTCATCTATGCCAACACCACAAACACCTTTGGAAACACCTATAGAGCATCTTTATAATCACCCAGTTACGTTGTGACGTTTGATAGCACACAAGGTGCTCCTCCGGTATTCGGGGGTTGCATAATCTCATAGTCATGGGAACATGTATAAGTCATGAAGAAAGCAATAGTAATAAAACTAAACGATCATAGTGCTAAGCTAACGGATGGGTCTTGTCCATCACATAATTCTCCTAATGATGTGATCCCGTTGATCAAATGACAACTCATGTCTATGGCTAGGAAACATAACCATCTTTGATCAATGAGCTAGTCTAGTAGAGGCATACTAGGGACACTCTGTTTTGTCTATGTATTCACACGTGTACTAAGTTTCCGGTTAATACAATTCTAGTATGAATAATAAACATTTATCATGATATAAGGAAATATAAATAACAACTTTATTATTGCCTCTAGGGCATATTTCCTTCAGTCTCCCACTTGCACTAGAGTCAATAATCTAGTTCACATCGCCATGTGATTTAATACCGATAATTCACATCGTTATGTGAATAACACCCATAGATCACATCTCCATGTGACCAACACCCAAAGGGTTTACTAGAGTCAATAATCTAGTTCACATCGCTATGTGATTAACATCCAAAGAGTACTAAGGTGTGATCATGTTTTGCTTCGTGAGAGAAGTTTAGTCAACGGGTCTGTCACATTCAGGTCCGTATGTATTTCGCAAATTTCTATGTGTCTACAATGCTCTGCATTGAGCTACTCTAGCTAATTCCTCCCACTTCCAAAATGCATCCAGATTGATACTTAGAGTCATCTGGATTTAGTGTCAAAGCTTGCATCGGCGTAACCCTTTACGACGAACTCTTTATCACCTCCATAATCGAGAAACATTTCCTTAGTCATCCAGTTACTAAGGATAATTTTGACCGTTGTCTAGTGATCTACTCCTAGATCACTATTGTACCTCCTTGTCAAACTCATGGCAAGGTACACAACATGTTTGGTACACAGCATGTCATACTTTAAAGAGCCTATGGCTGAGGCATAGGGAATGACTTTCATTCTTTCTCTATCTTCTGCCGTGGTCGGGTTTTGAGTCTTACTCAACTTCATACCTTTGCAACACAGGCAATAACTCTTTCTTTGACTGTTCCATTTTGAACTACTTCAAAATCTTGTCAAGGTATGTACTCATTGAAAAAACTTATCAAGCGTCTTGATCTATCTCTATAGATCTTGATGCTCAATATGTAAGCAGCTTTACCGAGGTTTTTCTTTGAAAAAACTCCTTTCAAACACTCCTTTATGCTTTCCAGAAGATTCTACATCATTTCTGATCGACAATATGTCATTCACGTATACTTATCAGAAAAGTTGTAGTGCTCCCACTCACTTTCTTGTAAATACAGGCTTCACCGCAAGTCTGTATAAAACTATATGCTTTGATCAACTTATCAAAGCATATATTCCAACTCTGAGATGCTTGCACCAGTCCATAGATGGATCGCTGGAGCTTGCACACTTTGTTAGCACTTTTAGGATCGATAATACCTTCTGGTTGTATCATATACAACTCTTCTTTGAGATATCCATTCAGGAATGCCGTTTTGACATCCATTTGCCAGATTTCATAATCATAAAATGCGGCAATTGCTAACATGATTCGGACAGACTTAAGCATCGCCACGGGTGAGAAAGTCTCAGCGTAGTCAACTCCTTGAACTTGTCGAAAACCTTTTGCAACAAGTTGAGCTTTGTAAACAGTAACATTACCGTCTGCGTCGGTCTTCCTCTTGAAGATCCATTTATTTTCGATGGCTTGCCGATCATTGGGCAAGTCAACCAAAGTCCACACTTTGTTCTCATACATGGATCCCATCTCAGATTTCATGGCCTCAAGCCATTTCGTGGAATCTGGGCTCATCATCGCTTCCTCATAGTTCGTAGGTTCATCATGGTCTAGTAACATGACTTCCAGAACTGGGTTGCCGTACCACTCTGGTGCGGAACGAGCTCTGGTTGATCTACGAAGTTCATCAGAAACTTGATCTGAAGTTTCATGATCATCATCATTAGCTTCCTTACTAATTGGTGTAGGAATCACTGGAACTAGTTTCTGTGATGTACTACTTTCCAATTCGGGAGAAGGTACAATTACCTCATCAAGTTCCACTTTCCTCCCACTCACTTCTTTCGAGAGAAACTCCTTCTCTAGAAAGGATCCATTCTTAGCAACGAATATCTTGCCTTCGGATGTGTGATAGAAGGTGTACCCAACTGTCTCATTTGGGTATCCTATGAAGACACATTTAGCCGACTTGGGTTCGAGCTTATCAGGTTGAATATTTTTAAAATAAGCATCGCAGCCCCAAACTTTAAGAAACGACAACTTTGGTTTCTTGCCAAACCACAGTTCATAAGGTGTCGTCTCAATGGATTTAGATGGTGCCCTTATTTAACGTGAATGGAGCTGTCTCTAATGCATAACCCAAAACAATAGTGGTAAATCGGTAAGAGACATCATAGATCGCACCATATCTAATAAAGTATGATTACGACGTTCGGACACACCATTACGCTGTGGTGTTCCGGGTGGCGTGAGTTGTGAAACTATTCCACATTGTTTTAAATGAAGGCCAAACTCGTAACTTCAAATATTCGCCTCCGCGATCAGATCATGGAAACTTTTATTTTCTTGTTACGATGATTCTCTACTTCACTCTGAAATTTCTTTGAACTTTTCAAATGTTTCAGACTTGTGTTTCATCAAGTAGACATACCTATATCTGCTCAAATCATCAGTGAAGTTCAGAAAATAACGATACTCGCCGCGAGCCTTAACACTAATCGGTCCACATACATCAGTATGTATGATTCCTAATAAATCAGTTGCTCGATCCGTTATTCCGGAGAACGGAGTTTTAGTCATCTTGCCCACGAGGCATGGTTCGCAAGCACCAAGTGATTCATAATCAAGTGATTCCAAAATTCCATCACTATGGAGTTTCTTCATGCGCTTTACACCAATATGACCTAAACGGCAGTGCCACAAATAAGTTGCACTATCATTATAAACTTTGCATCCTTTTACTTCAATATTATGAATATGTGTATCACTACGATCGAGATCCAACAAACTATTTTCATTGGGTGTATGACCATTGAAGGTTTTATTCATGTAAACAGAATAATAATTATTCTATGACTTTAAATGAATAACCGTATTGCAACTAATATGATCAAATCATATTCATGCTCAACGCAAATGCCAAATAACATTTATTTAGGTCTTACACTAATCCCGGAATTTTAGGGAGTGTGCGATAATGATTATATCAATCTTGGAACCACTTCCAACACACATCGTCACTTCACCTTTAACTAGTCTCTGTTCATTTTGCAATTCTCGTTTCGAGTTACTAATTTTAGTAACTGAACCGGTATCAAATACCCAGGGGTTGCTATGAACACTAGCAAAGTACACATCAATAATTTGTATATCAAAATATACCTTTGTTCACTTTGCCATCCTTCTTATCCGCCAAGTATCTAGGGCAGTTCCACTTCCAGTGACCATTTCCTTTGTAGTAGAAGCACTTGTTTCAGGCTTGAGTTTAGCTTTGGGTTTCTTCACGGGAGTGACAACTTGCTTGTCATTCTTCTTGAAGTTCCCCTTCTATTCCTTTGCCCTTTACTTCAAACAAGTGGTCTGGTTAACCATCAACACTTGATGCTCTTTCTTGATTTCTCCCTTCGCCGATTTCAGCATCGCGAAGAGCTCGGGAATTACTTTTGTCATCCCTTGCATGAGTGCTCAAAATATCGAAAGGGAGTGGATCATTTTGACTTGTACCTGGCTAGTGGTCTGGGGATGAGTCAAGATAAGATTCCAAAGAAGACCAAGTGTGAAACTTTAGTAGATTAAGTTCTCAACAATACAAAAACTATGTTTTACTCTCTCGTATATCCCTATCCCCTTTCTTGCACGCAAACACCATTTGGAGACATTCGAGTCACGAACAGCGAGAGCTCTTGCACCTTTATGTTCTTATGTTGCTTGTTACAATGCTAATATAGACTCTTGCTTGTTATGACTTGAATTGAATTACATGCCTTGATTCCTTAAAAAGTTCTTATATGGTTGGTGATGTCTACACACGCTTCTACTCTTGTAGACTATGTTGGGCCTCCAAGCGCAGAGGTTTGTAGGACAGCAGCAAATTTCCCTCAAGTGGATGACCTAAGGTTTATCGAACTCAGGGAAGTAGAGGTTGAAGATGGTCTCTCTCGAGCAACCCTGCAACTAAGATACAAGAAATCTCTTGTGTCCCCAACACACCTAATACACTTGTCAGTTGTATAGGTGCACTAGTTCGGCGAAGAGAGGTTAAATGGCAAGTGATATGGATGGCAAAACAAAGTAATATAAATTTGTAATAAAAAGTGCAGCAAGCAAACAAGTGGTAAACGTGAGCACAAATGGTATTGCAATGGTGGAAACAAGGCCTAGGCTTCATACTTTCACTAGTGGCAACTCCCAACAACATTAACATAATCGAATCACATGATATTTCCCATAAAACATGCAAAGGGGACACACTCGGAGGTCATTCCTTCGTGGTCAAGAGAGGACGAGAATTATGTAGGGCTACAAAGTCACACCTCAAAGTTCGTAGTTCCCAATGTCACCGCGGCCATCCAAAGAGAGTTCCACAATCACCACAACATATCTAAAGGATAGTCAAAGACAAGCACCAAGAGACTCTCAATCTTCAATCAACACACAAGAGAGGAAATCACTCATGAAAATATTGTTCTAATCCATGTCCAATAGACCGCTGTTACCTTGGTCTCGGAGATTATACAAGATAAAGACAAGTGAGTACATCGATCCAATACATAGAGGAAGGGGAAATATCATGGGATCACCCTTGATTAACATAGCCTATGATCACAACGAAGATCACATCATGGGAGAGAGAATTGACCACATAGCTACTGGTAAGAACCTCAGCCCCGAGGAGGAACTACTCCCGCATCATGGAGGGAGGAAGCAACGTCGATGGAGATGAATCCGGGGGCACTTCCCCGTCCCGGCAGGGTGCCGGCGCAGGAATTCTGGTCCCCCGAAGCTTGATGGCGATGGCGGCGGAGATCGGAATCGCGTCTGGATAAAAGGGGTCCGGAATCAGGGTTTCCTCGACACGCTTTAAATATATGCCAAAGGGGGCCACCAGAGGGGGTCAGGGGTGCCCAGGCGCCCCCCCGGCGCGGCCCAGGGGGGGCCGCGTGGGCAGGCCGCCTGGAGCCCCTGTGGGTCCCCCCGGCTGTACTTTGGCCGCACGGTAGCTCCTAGAACGCTGATTTTTTATATATTTTTTCTGTATTTTTCCTGGTAGTTCTCGTAACGTGAAAACCTGAAATGCAAAAACAGCCGAAAACAGAAACTGGCACTGGGGTGCACTGGGTTAGTAAGTTAGTCCAAATATGATCAAAAGTGTATGGAAGTGTATGAATATCATAGCAATATCACCCAAAAGTGGCATGGAGCAAGCAGAAATTATAGATACGTTTTGGACGTATCAACATCCCCAAGCTTAATTCCTGCTCGTCCTCGAGTAGGTAAATGATAACAAGAATAATTTCTGTGGTGACATGCTATTAACCATATAGGACTTTTTCATATCCATATGACAAAAGCTTACCGAGACAATGATTCTAAAGTAATTAAGTTGCCTCATGAGAAAATCACAAATGACTGAAAGTTTTACAATATGAAACTGAAACATCAAACAGATTTGTAATGAACATGATGTGCAAATATGATAAAGTGATATCTAGTATGCCCCCTTTAGTGATGCAAAACATAAATGCAGGGGCACCTTCAAGGTTTAAGTGATGACTAGATACAATGATTTTAGAATAAACGATATCATAATCATGCAAAAGACAATGCTACTTTGGGACAATGCACATTACACTCAGAATGACAATCATGCTCTCAGCAGTTGGTGCTTTAAAAGAAGGTGGAGACTCTCGAACCGTGGCTTTTGTTGGCAAGGTTGAAAACCCGTAGTCGGAAACAAAGACAAAACGTGTACCAGAGCTCTTGGTTTTAAAAAAAACAGAGGTAATAATTTTTTAGATCATGCATGTTTCGTCAACGAATGCTAGCAGATAACTCAATCACTTCTTGAGATGGACAAGTTTCGAGGAACGGCTCCCGAATGAGGATGATCACATCCTCTTAATCTCCTTTGTTTATCACTGCCAAAGTTTTCTGATTTCTCATGAACAAAGTGTGAAGGAGGGTTTGTTTGTTATATTATCTTTTTGAGCCGGGCGCACTCAATGCCAGTTCCTTCTCGTATTATGGGTTTGCACATTATACATGCAATCCCGGGGTGAAGCCTGTCCAACTTAAAAAGATCATGAATTAACTACTACTTCCTCATGAGCTAAAACAGAGGCACAAAAGAGAAATGCTTTTTTGAATAATTTCGAGATGGTACATGAAAGTCTTCGTTAGGAATGGTAGGTAAATACCATGTATAGGAAGGTATGGTGGACTCATATGGCATAACTGGTTTAAAAGAATTTGGATGCACAAGCAGTCAGTCCGCTTATTATAGGTGGAGGTTAGCAAAAGACTGGGAGCGACCAATTAAAAGAGCAATGACGGTCATAATCATGCAGAGCGACAAAGCAACTTTGAATCAGGCATGGAAGTTATATCGCTACTCAGAAACAAAAGATCATCAAGGCTTGACAGACTTTCTTTACAGTCTTAAATATGCGTGAGCATACGCCAAGTCAATCAAAATAAATTCTTGAAGGAAGATATTACTAAACCATACCACATCATAGGCAAACAAATCATGTTGGTACTCCAATAACACATTGGGAACCCCCCAGCTATTTGAGACTAACCATAAGAAAACATGAACTACTAAGCACCATTATGCACGTAGCATCTTTATAATAGACATACCAACCAATGCAACGGAAGCAAACTCTCTTAATAAGATAATCATGATAACTAAAGAGAGTTCAAGCAACCAACTAAACAAAAGCTCTTTAAAAAGATAAGCATGAAAACTAAGAGCTGAACATGATAGTAGCTATTGAAAGACAAAGAACACACACAACAAAGATAGACATGAAAATTCTATGTTATGTTCTAGGTAGAAGTGGAGCGTGTTTCTCTCCCACATAAAGAAGCTGAGTTCTGACTCGTTATGAAGAGCTAAAGAAAACTAAAAACAAGACGCTCCAAGCATAGCACATAACACATGAAGTGATAAAAATATAGTGGAACGAAAGACGAACTGATAATGTTGATGGAGAAGGGGATGCACGGGGCATCCCCAAGCTTAGACGCTTGAGTCTCCTTGAATATTTCTTGGGGGTGCACGGGGGCATCCCCAAGCTTGAGCGCTTGACACTCCTGAATCTTTTTATCATCTTCCCTCGCACACTTGAAAACTCCCTTCATACATAACTCATCATAATCTGATTAGCGAGGTTAGTACCCATAATAAAATAATTGTACCTTGCTGGAAATAAGGATATTCTTGAAGGTCTACTGTTTCTCAAGATTGCCAAAAGGTTTTTGCAAAGAAAAAGCAAGCTCTTGGTTTGCAAAATGAAGGAAAGGCAAAACAGGACAGAATCTGTGAAAAACAGAACAGCTGGTAGTAATTGATCTGTTCGGGGTACTTCTGCAACTCAAATCAAAAAACTCAGAACAGACGCACGAAAGACAATTATATAGAGAACACTGTCGAAAAAATTCAGACCAAAAAGATGATCTGGTGATTTTATACGAGTTTTTCTATCCAAGGACAGAATCTGTTTCGGACAGCACCTCACAACTTTTGAAATTTCTAGCAATCAGAGGCTATACTTGGCACAAATATGAAAAGCAAAGATACAATTATGATGCTACAGCAGTTAAAAACATCAAGACACAACAAAAAGCAAAAAATTTATTCATGTGGGCTGCCTACCAAAAGCGCTTTCTTTTATGCCTTTAAGCTAGGCATAGAACTTTAATGATGCTCTCGTAAGAATAAGAGCTGAAAAACAAAAGAGGGCATCAAGAAGCAAATGCCAAATACATTTAAGCCTAACATGCTTCCTATGCATAGGAATATTGCAATAGAATAATTCATTGAAGCACGAAGCAACTAGCATAGGAAGGCAAAACAAGCATAACTTCAAAATATTCACCATAAAGAGAGGAAACTTCTTATTATTAAGATATTTAGAACCAAGCCTCCCTCTCTCATTATAAATTTCAGTGGCATCATGGATGAACTCAACAATATAAGCATCACATAAAGCATTGTTACCATGATCCACATGCAAAAAGGTACTCTCACTCCCCACATAAGCATAATTTTTCTCATTGGTAATAGTGGGAGTAGGACTATCATAAACAACTTGAACACTATAGATTAGTCGTATATTAGGAGGGTG
Organism: Secale cereale; assembly: GCA_902687465.1. Taxonomy (NCBI): domain Eukaryota; kingdom Viridiplantae; phylum Streptophyta; class Magnoliopsida; order Poales; family Poaceae; genus Secale; species Secale cereale. Next base: position 829,104,800 of record LR738710.1, on the reverse strand, counting down.
GTGTTCAACAAGGGAGTAATTCCCTTCATGATTATGACAAGTTTCATAAGGATAATTTCTCCTTATGTCATAGGTACCTTTATAATCACTATAGATTGGAGTTATAACATCATCATGGTAGAGAAGAGCATTATCATTGCTAGCAACTATATTTGTAATCATGTTGTCTTTATTCTTACTAGCAAAAGAATTATCAACTGTCACATCACTAGTGGGTAAAGGATTTGCAATCCTATCATCCCCAAGCTTAGAGCTTCCCATATCTTCACTTTCAGAGTTGGTACCAAAAAGATTTTCAAGATCATAAGCAGCATTATCATCATTTTCCCAATCACAATAAGTAACATGCATATCATAATCAAAATCATCTTCAATAGTACCTACGGACGTATCATCAAGATGATAATTAAGGCAATAAACTTCACCTTCTTCTTTAAACTTACAACCGTTAGGATAAAAGTTGATGGGAGGAATATGCTCTGGCCAGGTTGATACCCATTCTTCTTCCTTCTTGCTCCTCCTCCTCCTCCTCTTCTTTTTCTTCTTCTTCACCTTAGGAGGGGGTGGTTGGAGATGAAGCTTCTCCACATATCCTGGTTTATCATTAGAAATAATAGGGGAAACTTGGGAGAAACTCTCCTTTTTATTAGCAGAAATATAAGAGACATTTTTATACTTTGGTAAAGTTCCCTCCTTTCTAATCTTACTTATGTAATCATTTTCATGGCAATTAACAATACAATAGAGATGGCAATTTTGCAAAGTGTTTTTTATTCCTATGGCATTATCATCCAGCCAAGAAGTCTTTTCTGATAACTCTACACACATCAAAAATAACATAAGCTCATCATAAAGATCAGAGGTGATCATGTCATCACACAACCGGTTAACAGTTATGTTTTGAAAGTCCATGCATTGAAAATTAAAGTGACCCTCTGAAGGAAATATGCCCTAGAGGCAATAATAAAGATGTTATTTGTATTTCCTTATGTCATGATAAAAGTCTTTTATTCATGCTAGAATTGTATTAACCGGAAACTTAGTACATGTGTGGATACATAGACAAAAACAGTATGTCCCTAGTATGCCTCTAGTAGACTAGCTCATTGATCAAAGATGGTTATGTTTCCTAGCCATAGACATGAGTTGTCATTTGATCAACAGGGATCACATCATTAGGAGAATGATGTGATGGACAAGACCCATCCGTTAGCATAGCACAATGATCGTTTAGTTTTCTGCTATTGCTTTCTTCATGACTTATACATGTTCCTATGACTATGAGATTATGCAACTCCCGAATACCGTAGGAACACCTTGTGTGCTATCAAACGTCACAACGTAACTGGGTGATCATAAAGATGCTATACAGGTGTCTCCGAAAGTATTCGTGGTGTTGGCATAGATCAAGATTAGGATTTGTCACTCCGAGTGTCGGAGAGGTATCTCTGGGCCCTCTCGGTAACACACATCACAATAAGCCTTGCAAGCAAAAGACTAATGAGTTAGTCACGAGATGATGTGTTACGGAACGAGTAAAGAGACTTGCCGGTAACGAGATTGAACTAGGTATAGAGATACCGACGATCAAATCTCGGGCAAGTAACATACCGTTTGACAAAAGGAACAACGTATGTTGTTATGCGGTTCTGACCGATAAAAGATCTTCGTAGAATATGTAGGAGCCAATATGAACATCCAGGTTCCGCTATTGGTTATTGACCGGAGATGAGTCTCGGTCATGTCTACATAGTTCTCGAACCCGTAGGGTCCGCACGCTTAACGTTTGATGACGATCGGTATTATGAGTTTATGAGTATTGATGTACCGAAGGAAGTTTGGAGTCCCGGATGAGATCACGGACATGACGAGGAGTCTCGGAATGTCCAAGACATAAAGATTGATATATTGGACGACTATATTCGGACACCGGAAGTGTTCCGGAAAAGTTTCAGATTTATGGAGAATGCCGGAGGGGGTTACCGGAACCCCCTACGAGAGGGGATGGTCCATAGTGGGCCAAAAGGGAAAGAGAGAGGCAGCCCATAGGGCTGGCCGGCGCCCCACCTAGGGTTCCTAGTTGGACTAGGATTGGGGGGGGGGGCGCCACCTCTCCTATTCCTTTCCCCCTTCTTCCTTTTGGTGAATCCTACTAGGAATAGGATTGCAATCCTATTCCTAGTAGGAGTCCACTCCCTAGCCGCACCAGGAAGGGCCGGCCGGCCTCCCTCCCCTGCTCCTTTATATACGGGGGCAGGGGGGCACCCAAAGACACACAAGTTGAATTGTTTTAGCCGTGTGCGGTGCCCCCCTCCACAGAATCACACCTCGGTCATACCGTCGCGGAGCTTAGGCGAAGCCCTGCGCCGGTGAACACATCATATCCGTCACCACGCCGTCGTGCAGACGAAACTCTCCCGTGAAGCTCAACTGGATCAAGAGCTCGTGGGACATCATCAAGCTGAACGTGTGCTGAACGCGGAGGTGCCGTACGTTCGGTGCTTGATCGGTTGGATCGCGAAGAAGTTCGACAACATCAACCGCGTCACTTGACGCTTCCGCTCCCGGTCTACGAGGGTACGTAGACACACTCTTCCCTCTCGTTGCTATGCATCTGGTAGATAGATCTTGCGTGATCGTAGGAAAATTTTAAAATACTACGTTACCCAACAGTGGCATCATGAGCCAGGTCTATGTATAGATGATATGCACGAGTAGAACACAATGAGTTGTGGGCGATACTAGTCATACTGCTTACCAGCATGTCATACTTTGCTTCGGCGGTATTGTGAGATGAAGCGGTCCGGACCGACATTACGCGTACGCTTACGCGAGACTGGTTTCACCGTTACGAGCACTCGTTGCTTAAAGGTGACTGGCGGGTGTCTGTCTCTCTCACTTTAGCTGAATCAAGTGTGGCTACACCCGGTCCTTGTGAAGGTTAAAACAGCACATACTTGACAAAACATCATTGTGGTTTTGTATGCGTAGGTAAGAACGGTTCTTGCTAAAGCCCGTAGCAGCCACGTAAAACTTTCAACAAACAAAGTAGAGGACGTCTAACTTGTTTTTGCAGGGCATGTTGTGATGTGATATGGTCAAGGCATGATGAGTTATACGGTTTTGTATGAGATGATCATGTTTTGTAAATTTATCGGCAACTGGCAGGAGCCATATGGTTGTCGCTTTATTGTATGAAATGCAATCGCCATGTAATTGCTTTACTTTATCACTAAGCGGTAGCGATAGTCGTAGAAGCAATAGTTGGCGAGACGACAACGATGCTACGATGAAGATCAAGGTGTCAAGCCGGTGACGAAGGTGATCATGACGGTGCTTTGAAGATGGAGATCAAAAGCACAAGATGATGATGGCCATATCATGTCACATATTTTGATTGCATGTGATGTTTATCTTATTATGCTTCTTATTTTGCTTAGAACGACGGTAGCATTATAAGATGATCCCTTACTAAATTTCAAGGTGTAAGTGTTCTCCCTGAGTATGCACCGTTGCGAAAGTTCGTCGTGCCGAGACACCACGTGATGATCGGGTGTGATAAGCTCTACGTTCAAATACAACGGGTGTAAGCCAGTTTTGCACACGCAGAATACTCGGGTTAAACTTGACGAGCCTAGCATATGCAGATATGGCCTCGGAACACTGGAGATCGAAAGGTCGAGCGTGAATCATATAGTAGATATGATCAACTTGAGATGGTCACCATTGAAACTACTCCATCTCACGTGATGATCGGACATGGTTTAGTTGATTTGGATCACGTGATCATTTAGATGACCAGAGGGATGTCTATCTAAGTGGGAGTTCTTTAAATTAATATGATTAAATTGAACTTTAATTTATCATGAACTTAGTCCTGATAGTTTTGCATATCTATGTCGTTGTAGATCAATGGCCCGTGCTACCGTTCCTTTGAATTTTAATGCATTCCTAGAGAAAGCTAAGTTGAAAGATGATGGTAGCAATTACACGGACTGGGTCCGTAACCTGAGGATTATCCTCATTGCTGCACAGAAGAATTATGTCCTTGAAGCACCGCTAGGTGAAAAGCCCCCTCCCGCTAATGTAGACGCTTTGAACGTCTGGCAGTCGCGGTCTGATGACTACACGATAGTTCAGTGTGCCATGCTTTACGGCTTAGAACCGGGACTTCAACGACGTTTTGAACGTCATGGACCATATGAGATGTTCCAGGAGTTGAAGTTAATATTTCAAGCAAATGCCCGGATTGAGAAATATGAGATTTCCAATAAGTTCTACAGTTGCAAGATGGAGGAGAATAGTTCTATCAGTGAACACTTGCTCAGAATGTCTGGGTACTACAATCATATGACTCAACTTGGTTGCAAAGTTGACGAGGATAGTGTTATTGATAGAGTTCTTCAATCACTGCCACCAAGCTATAAAGGCTTCGTGATGAACTATAACATGCAAGGGATGCAAAAGACAATTCCCGAGCTCTTCGCTATGCTCAAAGCTGCGGAGGTAGAAATCAAAAAGGAGCATCAAGTGTTGATGGTTAGCAAGACCACTAGTTTCAAGAAAAAGGGCAAGGGAAAGAAAGGGAACTTCAAAAAGAATAGCAAGTCAGTTGCTACTTCCACGAAGAAACCCAAATCTGGAGCCAAGCCTGAAACTGAGTGCTTCTACTGCAAGGGGACTGGACACTGGAAGCGGAACTGCCCCAAGTATTTGGCGGATAAGAAGGATGGCAAGATGAACAAAGGTATATGTGATATACATGTTATTGATGTGTACCTTACTAATGCTCGTAGTAGTACCTGGGTATTTGATACCGGTTCGGTTGCTAATATTTGTAACTCGAAACAGGGACTACGGATGAAACGAAGATTAGCTAAGGACGAGGTGACGATGCGCGTGGGAAACGGTTCCAAAGTCGATGTGATCGCCGTCGGCACGCTACCTCTACATCTACCTTCGGGATTAGTTTTAGACCTAAATAATTGTTATTTGGTGCCAGCGTTGAGCATGAACATTATATCTGGATCTTGTTTATTGCGAGACGGTTATTCATTTAAATCAGAGAATAATGGTTGTTCTATTTTAATGAATAATATCTTTTATGGTCATGCACCCTTAAAGAGTGGTCTATTCTTATTAGATCTCGATTGTAGTGATACACATATTCATAATATTGAAACCAAAAGATGCAAGGTTAATAATGATAGTGCAACTTATTTGTGGCACTGCCGTTTAGGTCATATTGGTGTAAAACGCATGAAGAAACTCCATAATGATGGACTTTTGGAATCACTTGATTATGAATCACTTGGTGCTTGCGAACCATGCCTCATGGGCAAGATGACTAAAACTCCGTTCTCCGGAACTATGGAACGAGCAACAGATTTGTTGGAAATCATACATACTGATGTATGTGGACCAATGAGTGTGGATGCTCGCGGCGGGTATCGTTATTTTCTGACCTTCACTGATGATTTGAGCAGATATGGGTATATCTACTTAATGAAACACAAGTCTGAAACATTTGAAAAGTTCAAAGAATTTCAGAGTGAAGTAGAGAATCATCGTAACAAGAAAATAAAGTTTCTACGATCTGATCGTGGAGGAGAATATTTGAGTTACGAGTTTGGTCTTCATTTGAAAAAATGTGGAATAGTTTCACAACTCACGCCACCTGGAACACCACAGCGTAATGGTGTGTCCGAACGTCGTAACCGTACTTTATTAGATATGGTGCGATCTATGATGTCTCTTACCGAGTTACCACTATCGTTTTGGGGTTATGCTTTAGAGACAACTGCATTCACGTTAAATAGGGCACCATCTAAATCTGTTGATACGACACCTTATGAACTATGGTTTGGCAAGAAACCAAAGTTGTCGTTTCTTAAAGTTTGGGGCTGCGATGCTTATGTGAAAACACTTCAACCTGATAAGCTCGAACCCAAGTCGGAAAAATGTGTCTTCATAGGATACCCAAAAGAGACTGTTGGGTACACCTTCTATCACAGATCCGAAGGCAAAATATTCGTTGCTAAGAACGGATCCTTTCTAGAAAAAGAGTTTCTCTCGAAAGAAGTGAGTGGGAGGAAAGTAGAACTTGATGAGGTAATTGTACCTTCTCCCGGATTGGAAAGTAGTACATCACAGGAAATTGTTCCAGTGACTCCTACACCAATTAGTGAGGAAGTTAATGATATTGATCATGAAACTTCGGATCAAGTTTCTGCTGAACGTCGTAGATCAACCAGAGTACGTTCCGCACCAGAGTGGTACGGCAACCCAGTTCTGGAAATCATGTTACTAGACCATGATGAACCTACGAACTATGAGGAAGCGATGATGAGCCCAGATTCCGCAAAATGGCTTGAAGCCATGAAATCTGAGATGGGATCCATGTATGAGAACAAAGTGTGGACTTTGGTTGACTTGCCCGATGATCGGCAAGCCATCGAAAATAAATGGATCTTCAAGAGGAAGACCGACGTAGACGGTAATATTACTGTTTACAAAGCTCGACTTGTTGCGAAAGGTTTTCGACAAGTTCAAGGAGTTGACTACGATGAGACTTTCTCACATGTAACGATGCTTAAGTATGTCCGAATCATGTTAGCAATTGCCGCATTTTATGATTATGAAATCTGGCAAATGGATGTCAAAACTGCATTCCTAAATGGATATCTCAAAGAAGAGTTGTATATGATGCAACCAGAAGGTTTTGTCGATCCAAAAGGTGCTAACAAAGTATGCAAACTCCAGCGATCCATCTATGGACTCGTACAAGCATCTCGGAGTTGGAATATACGCTTTGATGAGGTGATCAAAGCATATGGCTTTATACAGACTTTTGGAGAAGCCTGTATTTACAAGAAAGTGAGTGGGAGCTCTGTAGTATTTCTAATATTATATGTAGATGACATATTGTTGATTGGAAATGATATAGAATTTCTGGATAGCATAAAAGGATACTTAAATAAGAGTTTTTCAATGAAAGACCTCGGTGAAGCTGCTTATATATTAGGTATCAAGATCTATAGAGATAGATCAAGACGCTTAATTGGACTTTCACAAAGCACATACCTTGATAAGATTTTGAAGAAGTTCAAAATGGATCAGTCAAAGAAAGGGTTCTTGCCTGTTTTACAAAGTATGAAGTTGAGTAAGACTCAATGCCCGACCACTGCAGAAGATAGAGAGAAAATGAAAGTCATTCCCTATGCCTCGGCCATAGGATCTATCATGTATGCAATGCTGTGTACCAGACCTGATGTGTGCCTTGCTATAAGTCTAGCAGGGAGGTACCAAAGTAATCCAGGAGTGGATCACTGGACAGCGGTCAAAAACATCCTAAAGTATCTGAAAAGAACAAAGGATATGTTTCTCGTATATGGAGGTGACAAAGAGCTCGTCGTAAACGGTTACGTCGATTCTAGCTTTGACACTGATCCGGATGACTCTAAGTCACAAACCGGATATGTATTTTTATTGAACGGTGGAGCTGTCAGTTGGTGCAGTTCCAAGCAGAGCGTCGTGGCGGGATCTACGTGTGAAGCAGAATACATAGCTGCTTCAGAAGCAGCAAATGAAGGAGTCTGGATGAAGGAGTTCATATCCGATCTAGGTGTAATACCTAGTGCATCGGGTCCAATGAAAATCTTTTGTGACAACACTGGAGCCATAGCCTTGGCGAAGGAATCCAGGTTTCACAAGAGAACAAAGCACATCAAAAGACGCTTCAATTCCATCCGCGATCTAGTCAAGGAGGGAGACATAGAGATTTGCAAAATACATACGGATCTGAATGTTGCAGACCCGTTGACTAAGCCTCTTCCATGGGCAAAACATGATCAGCACCAAGACTCCATGGGTGTGAGGATCATCACTTTGTAATCTAGATTATTGACTCTAGTTCAAGTGGGAGACTGAAGGAAATATGCCCTAGAGGCAATAATAAAGATGTTATTTGTATTTCCTTATGTCATGATAAAAGTCTTTTATTCATGCTAGAATTGTATTAACCGGAAACTTAGTACATGTGTGGATACATAGACAAAAACAGTATGTCCCTAGTATGCCTCTACTAGACTAGCTCATTGATCAAAGATGGTTATGTTTCCTAGCCATAGACATGAGTTGTCATTTGATCAACATGGATCACATCATTAGGAGAATGATGTGATGGACAAGACCCATCCGTTAGCATAGCACAATGATCGTTTAGTTTTCTGCTATTGCTTTCTTCATGACTTATACATGTTCCTATGACTATGAGATTATGCAACTCCCGAATACCGTAGGAACACCTTGTGTGCTATCAAACGTCACAACGTAACTGGGTGATCATAAATATGCTCTACAGGTGTCTCCGAAAGTATTCGTGGTGTTGGCATAGATCAAGATTAGGATTTGTCACTCCGAGTGTCGGAGAGGTATCTCTGGGCCCTCTCGGTAACACACATCACAATAAGCCTTGCAAGCAAAAGACTAATGAGTTAGTCACGAGATGATGTGTTACGGAACGAGTAAAGAGACTTGCCGGTAACGAGATTGAACTAGGTATAGAGATACCGACGATCAAATCTCGGGCAAGTAACATACCGTTTGACAAAAGGAACAACGTATGTTGTTATGCGGTTCTGACCGATAAAAGATCTTCGTAGAATATGTAGGAGCCAATATGAACATCCAGGTTCCGCTATTGGTTATTGACCGGAGATGAGTCTCGGTCATGTCTACATAGTTCTCGAACCCGTAGGGTCCGCACGCTTAACGTTTGATGACGATCGGTATTATGAGTTTATGAGTATTGATGTACCGAAGGAAGTTCGGAGTCCCGGATGAGATCACGGACATGACGAGGAGTCTCGGAATGTCTGAGACATAAAGATTGATATATTGGACGACTATATTCGGACACCGGAAGTGTTCCGGAAAAGTTTCGGATTTATCGGGAATGCCGGAGGGGGTTACCGGAACCCCCTACGAGAGGGGATGGTCCATAGTGGGCCAAAAGGGAAAGAGAGAGGCAGCCCATAGGGCTGGCCGGCGCCCCACCTAGGGTTCCTAGTTGGACTAGGATTGGGGGGGGGGCGCCACCTCTCCTATTCCTTTCCCCCTTCTTCCTTTTGGTGAATCCTACTAGGAATAGGATTGCAATCCTATTCCTAGTAGGAGTCCACTCCCTAGCCGCACCAGGAAGGGCCGGCCGGCCTCCCTCCCCTGCTCCTTTATATACGGGGGCAGGGGGGCACCCAAAGACACACAAGTTGAATTGTTTTAGCCGTGTGCGGTGCCCCCCTCCACAGAATCACACCTCGGTCATGCCGTCGCGGAGCTTAGGCGAAGCCCTGCGCCGGTGAACACATCATATCCGTCACCACGCCGTCGTGCTGACGAAACTCTCCCGTGAAGCTCAACTGGATCAAGAGCTCGTGGGACGTCATCAAGCTGAACGTGTGCTGAACGCGGAGGTGCCGTACGTTCGGTGCTTGATCGGTTGGATCGCGAAGAAGTTCGACAACATCAACCGCGTCACTTGACGCTTCCGCTCCCGGTCTACGAGGGTACGTAGACACACTCTTCCCTCTCGTTGCTATGCATCTGGTAGATAGATCTTGCGTGATCGTAGGAAAATTTTAAAATACTACGTTACCCAACACCCTCTATATGGCAAAGTTCACAAGTATAAGGATAAAGGTCACACAATTCTCTAGCAATTTTATTTAAATCTCTGACCCAAGTGATTGTTCTTTCATGCTTATGTTGCTTACAATACTTCTCTTCTTCAATCATAGGCCTTTCACAAGGTCTATCCACTCCACAAAAATTAACATGCTTATATAAAACTTCATTTTTAGGAATTGGATCATGCATGTTGCAGTCTTCATGAACAATTTCATTTTCTTTGCAAGTCTCTCTAAAAGGTTTATGATGCTTGATCCAATCCTCCTTAGGCATATTAAGATGTGAAGCAAAAGATTTGAGGAAATCAACAAGGAGTTGAGAATCAAGCCCAAACTTAGCACTAAACTTATTAAAACTTGTAGTTTCAACAAAAGACTTAATGCAATCATACTCATAAATTATACCTGACTCTTTACCTTTGTCGATCTCCCAATCTTCAGTGTTGCGTTGAATTCTTTCAAGGAGTTCCCATTTAGCATCAATCTTTTTGTTTGTGAAAGAACCCATAGAGGAAGCATCGAGCAAATCTTTATCCTGTCGAGAGAGCCTCGCATAGAAGTTAGTAATAATAATATCTTTGGGGAGCCCATAGTTAGGACATTTTAGCATTAACGTTTTCAGTCTCCCCCAAACTTGAGCTACGCTCTCTCCATCATGAGGGTAGAAATTATAAACATAATTCCTATTCTTATGGACTTCATGAAGAGGATAAAACTTGGAGTAAAAGAGAGACTGGATCTCTTCCCACTCCAGCAGGTGAGAGTCATTTAGTAGCCTATACCATTCCAATGCTTTTCCTTTCAGTGACAAGGCAAATAATTTCCTCATGACAAACTCCCTCGATACACCTGCAAGCTTAAATAATGAACATAGTTGTGACAGATATAGCAAGTGTTCATCGGGATGTCTGTCTCCTGCATAACGATTAGCCAAAACATGATCGATAATACCAGCCGGTATTTTATAGGGCACAATTTCAGCAGGAGGAGGAGCAACCACCACAGGAGTGGGGCGTCCTCCCGCAAGCAACGATCCAATAGCAAGGTTTTCCATAAACATAACTAGTGAAATAAAAATAAGAAACAAAAATATTTAATTGCAAGATCTAAAGATATACCTTCAAGCGCTCACCTCCCCGGCAACGGCGCCAGAAATAGCTTGATGTCTACACACGCTTCTACTCTTGTAGACTATGTTGGGCATCCAAGCGCAGAGGTTTGTAGGACAGCAGCAAATTTCCCTCAAGTGGATGACCTAAGGTTTACCGAACTCAGGGAAGTAGAGGTTGAAGATGGTCTCTCTCAAGCAACCCTGCAACTAAGATACAAGAAGTCTCTTGTGTCCCCAACACACCTAATACACTTGTCAGATGTATAGGTGCACTAGTTCGGCGAAGAGAGGTTAAATGGCAAGTGATATGGATGGCAAAACAAAGTAATATAAATTTGTAATAAAAAGTGCAGCAAGCAAACAAGTGGTAAATGTGAGCAAAAATGGTATTGCAATGGTGGAAACAAGGCCTAGGCTTCATACTTTCACTAGTGGCAACTCCCAACAACATTAACATAATCGAATCACATGATATTTCCCATAAAACATGCAAAGGGGACACACTCAGAGGTCATTCCTTCGTGGTCAAGAGAGGACGAGAATTATGTAGGGCTACAAAAGCACACCTCAAAGTTCGTAGTTCCCAATCTAAGGATTTCCCAATGTCACCGCGGACATCCAAAGAGAGTTCCACAATCACCACAACATATCTAAAGGATAGTCAAAGACAAGCACCAAGAGACTCTCAATCTTCAGTCAACACATAAGAGAGGAAATCACTCATGAAAATATTGTTCTAATCCATGTCCAGTAGACTGCTGTCACCTTGGTCTCGGAGATTATACTAGATAAAGACAAGTGAGTACATCGATCCAATACATAGAGGAAGGGGAGATATCATGGGATCACCCTAGATTAACATAGCCTATGATCACAACGAAGATCACATCATGGGAGAGAGAATTGACCACATAGCTACTGGTAAGAACCTCAGCCCCGAGGAGGAACTACTCCCGCATCATGGAGGGAGGAAGCAACGTCGATGGAGATGAATCCGGGGGCACTTCCCCGTCCCGGCAGGGTGCCGGCGCAGGAATTCTGGTCCCCCGAAGCTTGATGGCGATGGCGGCAGAGATCGGAATCGCGTCTGGAGAAAAGGGGTCCGGAATCAGGGTTTCCTCGACACGCTTTAAATATATGCCAAAGGGGGCCACCAGAGGGGGTCAGGGGTGCCCAGGCGCCCCCCGGCGCGGCCCAGGGGGGCCGCGTGGGCAGGCCTCCTGGAGCCCCTGTGGGTCCCCCCGGCTGTACTTTGGCCGCACGGTAGCTCCTGGAACGCTGATTTTTTATATATATTTTCTGGATTTTTCCTGGCAGTTCTCATAACGTGAAAACCTGAAATACAAAAACAGCCGAAAACAGAAACTGGCACTGGGGTGCACTAGGTTAGTAAGTTAGTCCAAATATGATCAAAAGTGTATGGAAGTGTATGAATATCATAGCAATATCACCCAAAAGTGGCATGGAGCAAGAAGAAATTATAGATACGTTTTGGACGTATCAGTTGGTAGCATGTCACCACAAAAATTATGCTTGTTATCATTTACCTACTCGAGGACGAGCAGGAATTAAGCTTGGGGATGTTGATACGTCCAAAACGTATCTATAATTTCTGCTTGCTCCATGCTTCTTTTGTGTGATATTGCTATGATATTGATGCACTTCCATACACTTTTGATCATATTTGGACTAACCTATTAACTCAGTGCACCACAGTGCCAGTTCCTGTTTTCTGCTGTTTTTCTATTTCAGGTTTCCCCCATATTAAAAGTGCTCCAAAAATTCCAGGAAAAATCAGCGTACAGGAAGCTTCACGAAGAACCAAAGATGGGCCAGAGGGGAGCCAGGGGAGGCCCAGGCGGCCACCTGGCATGGCCCCACACCTGGCCGCGCCAGGGGGGCGCCTGGGGCCCCTGCTCCGCCTCTGGCTGCCCCCCCTTCGCCTATATATCCCTCTCGTCCCGAAACCCTCGAGGACAGAACCCTTTTTCGCGATCTAGCCTTTGTTCCGCCGCCGCAGCGCTTCCAAGATCGGGAGCATCAGGAGAACTCTTCCCGGCACCCTGCCGGAGGGGAGAACCACCACCGGGAGCTTCTCCACCACCATGGACGCTTCCCGGATGAGTTGTGAGTAGTCCACCTTGGACCATGGGTCCATGATCAGTAGCTATGTGATGTTCTCCTCCCCTCTTTGCTCTTCATGGTTTAGACCTCGTGAGCTGCCCTACATGATCGAGGCACATATGTAATCTTTCTGCTGTTGCTTTGCTGAGTTTGCTGGGATCTGATGGATTATGAGACTATGTTCAGATTGTGTTTGAGTAATATATTTGATTCACCTCTTTTATATCTTTGTTCTTGAGTAATTCTTGCATGTTCTCCGTTGCTGTTTATTGCTTTGGCCAAGTAGTAGGTAGTAACTCCAAGAGGGAGCGTTATGCTTGATTGTGGGTTCATGCCCCCTGATGACTAGCTTGAGTGACAGAAACATGAGTCTAGGGGATGTGCTGTTGCCACAAGGGAAAAAACAACGGTGCTTGTACTTGCGGGGTGCAAGTATTGTTTACTTTATGCAAAGTTCTTTTAATGCAGTTGTCTGTTGCTTTGAGTTTACACTTTGGGTGGGATTCGCAACTTAATACCAGTGAGATGTTCTGGATAGATATCTCAAGGTGGATGATTAGTAGTAGATGCAGATGGATTTCGGTCTACTTGCCTTGGCGTACCGCCCATGCTTTTGAGCCTCTACCTTTCTTTGCAGCATAGTTAGCATTGGTTTACGCACATAATCCTGTCAATTGCCCAGCTGTAATTTGTTTACCTCACTTTGCTGTTTTATCATCTTTTGGGAGAGAGACATCACTAATGAACATCATGGGACCCCGGTCCATATTACCACCGCTGATCACACCTTCTATTCACTTCCTATTTTTATTTCCTAGTTGCAGTCGTAGCTATCATTATTATCTCTTGTGTTTGGTCCTTTGTAAACAACAAAGCCGGAGGGATTGACAACCTCTTTGTACTCGTTGGGAGCAAAGTTATATGTATCTGTGTGCAGGTCCCGTCAACCGCTAAGTTTCTGGCGCCGTTGACACCTACTTGTCAACCCTCGGAGTCTCACGGGATTCGATCCTTGGTACCTTTGCCAAGGGAAATTTGCCGCTACGCTACATCTCAACCTTCCACTTGGGGTAACCAACGAGGGGCGAGAAGCCATCACTATCTTATCTAGAAGATTAACTCCCACTTGATTCAAGCAATTGTAGTACCCAGACAATCTGAGCACATGCTCACTGGTTGAGCTATTCTCCTCCATCTTGTAGGCAAAGTACTGTCAGAGGTCCCATACCTCTCAACACGGGCATGAGTATGAAATACTAATTTCAACTCTTGGAACATCTTATATGCTCCGTGGCGTTCAAAACGTTTTTTGAAGTCCCGGTTCTAAGCCTTAAAGCATGGTGCACTTAAACTATCAAGTAGTCATCATACCGAGCTTTTGTCAAAACGTTCATAATGTCTACATCTGCTCCTGCAATAGGTCTGTCACCTAGAGGTGCATCAAGGACATAATTCTTCTTTGCAGCAATGAGGATAATCCTCAGATCACGGAACAATTCCATATCATTGCTACTGACATCTTTCAACTTAGTTTTCTCTAGGAACATATAAAAAATAAACGGGGAGCAACATCATGAGCTATTGATCTACAACATAGAAATGCTAATACTACCAGGACTAAGTTCATGATAAATTAAAGTTCAATTTAATCATATTACTTAAGAACTCCCACTTAGATAGACATCCCTCCAGTCATCTAAATGATCACGTGATCCAAATTCACTAAACCATGTCCGATCATCACGTGAGATGGAGTAGTTTTAAATGGTGAACATCTTATGTTGATCATATCTACTATATGATTCACGCTCGACCTTTCGGTCTCCAGTGTTCCGAGGCCATATCTGCATATGCTAGGCTCGTCAAGTTTAACCCGAGTATTCTGTGTGTGCAAAACTATCTTACACCCGTTGTATTTGAACGTAGAGCCTATCACACCCGATCATCACGTGGTGTCTCAGCACGAAGAACTTTCGCAACGGTGCATACTCAGGGAGAACACTTGTACCTTGAAATTTTGTAAGGGATCATCTTATAATGCTACCGTCGTTCTAAGCAAAATAAGAAGCATAATAAGATAAACATCACATGCAAATCAAAATATGTGACATGATATGGCCATCATCATCTTGTGCTTTTGATCTCCATCTCCAAGGCACCGTCATGATCACCATTGTCACCGGCACGACACCTTGATCTCCATCGTAGCATCGTTGTCGTCTCGCCAACTATTGCTTCTACGACTATCGCTACCGCTTAGTGATAAAGTAAAGCAATTACATGGTGATTGCATTTCATACAATAAAGCGACAACTATATGGCTCCTGCCAGTTGCCGATAACTTTACAAAACATGATCATTTCATACAATACCGTATAACTCATCATGTCTTGACCATATCACATCACAACATACCCTGCAAAAACAAGTTAGACGTCCTCTACTTTGTTGTTGCAAGTTTTACGTGGCTGCTACGGGCTTAGCAAGAACCGTTCTTACCTACGCATACAAAACCACAACGATGTTTCGTCAAGTATGTGATGTTTTAACCTTCACAAGGACCAGGCGTAGTCACACTCGATTCAGCTAGGTGAGAGAGACAGACACCCACCAGTCACCTTTAAGCAACGAGTGCTCATAACGGTGAAACCAGTCTCGCGTAAGCGTACGCGTAATGTCGGTCCGGGCCGCTTCATCTCATAATACCGCCGAAGCAAAGTATGACATGCTGGTAAGCAGTATGACTAGTATCGTCCACAACTCACTTATGTTCTACTCGTGCATATCATATACGCATAGACCTGGCTCATGATGCCACTGTTGGGGAACATAGTATTTTAAAATTTTCCTACGATCACGCAAGATCTATCTACTAGATGCATAGCAACGAGAGGGGAGAGTGTGTCTACGTACCCTCGTAGACCGAAAGCGGAAGCGTTTATCAACGCGGTTGGTGTAGTCGTGCACCTTCACGATCCGTCCCGATCTAGTACCGACCGTACGGCACCTCCGCGTTCAGCACACGTTCAGCTCGATGACGTCCTCGCCTTCTTGATCCAGCAAGACGGGCGAAGTAGTAGATGAGTTCCGGCAGAACGACGGCGTGGTGACGGTTGTTGATGAAGAACAATCTCTGCAGGGCTTCGCCAAGCACTACAGAAACTAGACGGAGGATAAACTAGAGGGTTGGGGTTGCCGGCACACGGCTTTGTGTATCTTGATGTGTCTTGGGTGCTAGCCCTACCCCTCTATTTATATGTTGAGCCTTGGGGTCGAAACTTGGAGTAAAAGCCTTCACAAAGTCGGTTTCACCCGAAAGGCAAGAGTCCTTCTCGGACTCCAGGGCCAGACGCCAGGGTTCCCGGCGTCTGGACCAAGACGCCAGGGACCCTAGCGTATGGCCTCTGGACTCCGCAAAACTTCCTTTTGCGCCTTCCAAAAACCTTGTGTGCTTTCCCTTTTGGCCCAAATAAAGTGTTCTCGTACCCAAACACTTTAGGAAACATCTGGAACCCCTTCTCGTGAATTCCGGAACCCTTCCAGAGGTCAAACACTATTATCCCATATATTAATCTTTATCTGTGAACCATTCCGGAGTTCCTCATAATGTTCGTGATCACATCAGGGACTCCGAATAACATTCGGTCACCAACATACATAACTCATTAAATACTATATCGTCAACGAACGTTTAAGCGTGCGGACCCTACGGGTTCGAGAACTATGTAGACATGACCGAGACATCTCTCCGGTCAATAACCAATAGCGGAACCTGGATGCCCATATTGGCTCCTACATATTCTACGAAGATCTATATCGGTCGAAACGCATAACAACATACGTTGTTCCCTTTGTCATCGGTATGTTACTTGCCCGAGATTCGATCGTCGGCATCTCAATACCTAGTTCAATCTTGTTACCAGCAAGTCTCTTTACTCGTTCCGTAATACATCATCTCGTGACTAACTCATTAGTCATTTGCTTGCAAGGCTTATTACGATGTGCATTACCGAGAGGGCCCAGAGATACCTCTCCGACACTCGGAGTGACAAATCCTAATCTTGATCTATGCCAACACCACAAACACCTTCGGAAACACCTGTAGAGAATCTTTATAATCACCCAGTTACGTTGTGACGTTTGATAGCACACAAGGTGTTCCTCCGGTATTCGGGAGTTGCGTAATCTCATAGTTATAGGAACATGTATAAGTCATGAAGAAAGCAATAGCAATAAAACTAAACGATCATAGTGCTAAGCTAACGGATGGGTCTTGTCCATGACATAATTCTCCTAATGATGTGATCCCATTGATCAAATGACAACTCATGTCTATGGCTAGGAAACATAACCATCTTTGATCAATGAGCTAGTCTAGTAGAGGCATACTAGGGACACTTTGTTTTGTCTATGTATTCACACATGTACTAAGTTTCCGGTTAATACAATTCTAGCATGAATAATAAACATTTATCATGATATAAGGAAATATAAATAACAACTTTATTATTGCCTCTAGGGCATATTTCCTTCAGGATTTGCAATGAATCAAGAGTGACATGTATGAAAAATTATGCATGGTGGCCTTGCCACAAATACGATGTCAACTACATGATCATGCATGGCAATGTGACACTGATGAAGCGTGTCATAATAAACAGAATGGTGGAAAGTTGCATGGCAATATATCTCGGAATGGCTATGGAAATGCCATGGTAGGTAGGTATGGTGGCTGTTTTGAGGAAGGTATATGATGGGTGTATGGTACCGGTGAAAGTTGCGCGGTACTAGAGAGGCTAGCAATGGTGGAAGGGAGAGAGTGTGTATAATCCATGGAGTCAACATTAGTCATAAAGAACTCATATACTTATTGAAAAAATCTAAAATTTATCAAAACTAATTATTACATGCATGCTCCTAGGGAAAGGGTTGGTAGGAGTTAACCATCGCGCGATCCCGACCTCCACACAAAGGATGACACTCAATAAATAAATCCTGCTCCAACTTCATCACATAACGGTTCACCATACATGCATGCTACGGGAATCACAAACTTTAACACAAGTGTTTCTTGAATTCACAATTTCTCCACTAGCATGACTCTAATATCGCCATGCTCATATCTCAAAACAATCATCAAGTATCAAACTTCTCATAATATTCAATGCACTTTATATGAAAGTTTTTATTATACCCATCTTGGATACCTATCATATTAGGACTAATTTTATAGCCGAAGAAAATTACCATGCTGTACTAAAGGAGTCTCAAAATAATATAAGTGAAGCATGAGAGATCAATAATTTTTATAAAATAAAACTACCACTGTGCTCTAAAAAGATATAAGTGAAGCACTAGAGCAAAACTATCTAGCTCAAAAGATATAAGTGAAGCACATAGAGTATTCTAATAAATTCCGATTCATGTGCATCTCTCTCAAAGGGTGTGTCCAGAAAGGATGATTGTGGTAAACTAATAGGCAAAGACTCAAATCATACATGACGCTCCAAGCAAAACACATATCATGTGGTGAATAAAAATATAGTCTCAAGTAAAGTTACCGATAGACGAAAACGAAAGAGGGCATGCCTTCCCGGGCCATCCCCAAGCTTAGGCTTTTGGTTGTCCTTGAATTTTACCTTGGGTGCCTTGGTCATCCCCAAGCTTAGGCTCTTGCCACTCTTTGTTCCATAGTTCATCAAATCCTTACCCAAAAACTTGAAAACTTCACAACACAAAACTTAGCAAAACAAATCTCGTGAGCTCCGTTAGTATAATAAAACAAACCACCACTTTAATGTACTGTAATGAACTCATTCTTTTTTTATATTGGTGTTAAACCTACTGTATTCCAACTTCTCTATGATTCATACCCCCGATACTACTCATAGATTCATCAAAATAAGCAAACAACATACGAAAAACAAAATCAGTCAAAAACATAACAGTCTGTAGCAATCTGTAACTTTTGAATACTTCTGTAACTATATTTGTTTCGAAATAAATTTGTGGACGTGCTGAATTTGTCTATTAATCATCTGCAAAAAGAATCAACTAAAAATCACTTTCCAGTAAAAAAAATGGTAGCAAATCTTGTGAGCGCTAAAGTTTCTGTTTTTTACAGCAAGATCGCAAAGACTTCACCCAAGTCTTCCCAAAGGTTCTACTTGGCACAAACACTAATTAAAACGTAAAACCACATCTAAACAGAAGTTAGATGAATTATTTATTACTAAACAGAAGTAAAAACAAATAAAATAAAATTGGATTGCCTCCCAACAAACGCTATCGCTTAACGCCCTTAGCTAGGCATGATGCAAGAATAGATCTTGGTATTTTTAATCTTTGGTAGGAAATCCATAAGTGGCTCTCATAATAGATTCATAAGGTAATTTGATTTCTTTCTAGGAAAGTGTTCTATGCCTTTCATTAACAGAAATTGGAATCTAATATTTCCTTCCTTCATATCAATAATTGCACCAATCGTTCTAAGGAAAGGTCTACCAAGAATAATAGGACATGTAGGATTGCAATCTATATCAAGAACGATGAAATCTACGGGCACATAATTCCTATTTGCAACAATAAGATCATTAATCCTTCCTACAGGTTTATTAATGGTAGAATCCGCAAGATGCAAATTTAAAGAACAATCATCAAGTTCATGGAAAGCTAACATCTCACACAAAGTTTTTCGAATTGTGGAAACACTAGCACCCAAATCACACAAAGCATAGCATTCATGTTCTTTAATCTTAATTTTAATAGTAGGTTCCCACTCATCATAAAGTTTTCTAGGAATAGAAAATTCTATTTGAAGTTTTTCTTCATAAGATTGCATTAAAGCATCAACTATGTGTTTGGTAAAAGCTTTATTTTGACTATAAGCATGAGGAGAATTTAGCCCGGATTGCAACAAGGAAATACTATCTATCAAAGATCAATTATCATAATTAAATCCCTTGAAATCCAAAATAGTGGGTTCATTGCTATGCAAAGTTTTGACCTCTTCAATCCCACTTTTAACAATTTTAGCATCGAGATCTAAAAACTCCGAATCATTGGGACGCCTTTTAACTAAAGTTGACTCGTCTCCAATCCCATCTTTATCAAGATTCATATTAGAAAACAAGGATTTAATAGGAGACAGATCAATTACTTTTAAATCTTCACCTTTATTATCATGAAACTAGAAGAAAAAGCTTTCACAAAGCAATCTCTTTTAGCACGCATCCTAGCGGTTCTTTCTTTGCACTCATCAATGGAAATTCTCATGGCTTTGAGAGACTCATTGATATCATACTTAGGTGGAATAGATCCAAGTTTAACAGAATCAACATCAAGAGAAATTCTATCCACGTTCCTAGCCAACTCATCAATCTTAAGCAATTTTTCTTCAAGCAAAGCACTGCAATTCTTTTGCGAATTCATAAATTCTTTAACACTAGTCTCAAAATCAGAGGGCATCTTACTGAAATTTCCATAAGAGTTGTTATAGGAATTACCATAATTATTAGAGGAATTACTAGGGAAAGGCCTAGAATTAAAGTTTCCTCTATAAGCGTTGTTACCAAAATTATTCCTACCTACAAAATTCACATCCAAAGATTCATTATTATTCTCGATCAACGTGGACAAAGGCATATCATTAGGATCAGAAGACACACTCTTAGTGTCAAATAATTTCATAAGTTCATCCATCTTTCCACTCAAAACACTAATCTCTTCAATAGCATGTACTTTTTTATTAGTAGATCTTTTGGTGTGCCATTGAGATTAATTAACCATAATATTATCTAGGAGTTTAGTAGCTTCTCCTAAAGTGATTTCCATGAAAGTGCCCCGCGGCCGAATCTAAAAGATTTCAAGAAGCAAAATTCAATCCAGCATAAAAGTTTTGTATAATCATTCATAAGTTCAAACCATGAGTAGGGCAATTACGTATCATTAATTTCATCCTCTCCCAAGCATGTGCAACATGCTCATGATCAAGTTGCTAAAAATTCATAATATCGTTTCTAAGAGAGATAATCTTAGCGGGAGGAAAATACTTAGAGATAAAGGCATCTTTGCACATATTCCATGAATCAATACTATTTCTAGGCAAAGAAGAGAACCAAGTTTTAGCACGATCTCTAAGCAAAAAAGGAAATAGCTTCAATTTAACAATATCATTATCCGTATCTCGGAGATCCTAGTGCCCCGACTGAAAACTGAAGATGTGCACGAAAGGTGATCCAGATGACCTCGGATGGAAAAGTGATCAACACGGAAGTTGTGCGCATCGTCAAAATGGTGAACTTTGGTTTTGGAGTTGTTATCATCTGAGATAGTATACGGTCTGCAAGTTCACTACGATATTCGGACAGTGCAGTCCGTTACATGACTGAGTCCGACTGGAGATTAAAGATGGCTTCATAGAGTATTCAAGATGGCATTATTTGGAAAAGTGTTCAACATAAGAATTGTTCGTCACGTCAAGGCGCATAAATTTGGTATTTTCCCATCTTGATTAGAGGTCATATGCAAGTTTTACGACGCACGCAAGAAGGAAGACACAAGTTTGGACCAGATTCAGACTGAATCCGAGTTGCAATAGAACTAGGACTCTAGGACGTGAATTGATGTAATTTTTAGTGTAAGGAAAGCCTAGATGAATCCTTTACTTGTACGGGAAGTCCAACCGCCTCTTATATATGTTGGGGGTGATGGCCGATTAGAAAACACACAATCGAACAAATCAATATACTACTTTTTCAGTCTACGTTTTATCTCTCCACCGTTTTCACTCTCGTTCTTCGTTGTTCTTCGTGTTTGAGAGCTGCAAATCTCGAGGCTCTAGGTGCGAGTGAATCAACCTAGGGCAGCCCATAGCCGCTGCACTCCCTGACGGGGTCCCTCCCGGGGAGTGGGGTTTCGGGTCCGCAACAAGCGTCCGTCGACTGTCTTGTGTATCGCGCTATCGGTCGGGTCTCCTTTGACGTGAGCTGCATTGCATCACCCCCGGCATTGAGGGTACACGTGACGTGTTCGTGTGTCAACACACGGAACAACTTTGATGTTTCGGTTATCATCATTCGACCTTATCTTAGGGACCGAAACTATACTCCGAGTGGCATAATTCAATGTTCCGAGTGGTTTTTGGCCAATCACGCCTTCAAGACTACCTCGGATGAAGGAGCACTCTAAACTAATTGTCTTCGTATCGTCAAGGAAATTGATTTTGATATACAAATCATCTCAATCCGAGTTTGTATGCAAAAGTTAGAAGCAATACACTGCAGATCGAACCTAAACGGAAATATGGCACGACGTACCAGACACTTGTCTGATAGGTTGCCCGAGTAATTCGGCGATCAAGACTGCCTTGAATCGAAAAACCTTCAACATAAAAAAGTTTTGTCCCGTCGGGCCAATCGACTTTCATATATAATTCATCTCAGTCCGAGTTCGTATGCAACCTGGAGAGGCAAATCAAGATCAGGTTGTGTTTTCAGTCGGGAAATCCGGGTGAAAAGCTTACCATTCGAGTGAAAACTTACCGATCGTGTAAAAGATTGCCGTCCGAGTGAAAAGCTTATCATCCGAGTGAAAACTTTCCGGTGGTGTAAAAGATAGTCGTCCGAGTGAAACGCTTATCATCCGAGTGAAAACTTACCGATCGAGTAAAGGATTGTCTTGCGAGTGAAAATATAGTCAAACCGAGTGAAAAGATTACCATCGGAATAAAAGCTTGCCGATTGAGTAAGAGATTGTTTTCCGAGTGAAAATATTGCCATCTGAGTGAAAATATTGCCATCTGAGTGAAAATTGTCGTCCTACTGAAGCAAGCCGAGTGAAATACTCTAATCTCCGAGTGGAGAGATCCGAGTGCTCCGACTGAAAACTGAAGATGTGCACAAAAGGTGATCCAGATGACCTCGGATGGAAAAGTCACCAACACGGAAGTTGTGCGCATCATCAAAACGGTGAACTTTGGTTTTGGAGTCATTATCATGTGAGATAGTACACGGCCTGCAATTTCACTACGAGATTCGGATAGTCTAGTCCGTTACATGACCGAGTCTGACTCGAGATTAAAGATGGCTTCATAGAGTATTCAAGATGGCCTTATTTAGAAAAGTGTTCGACATAAGAATTGTTTGTCATGTCAAGGCGCATAAATTTGGTATTTTGCCCATCTTGGTTGGAGGTCATATGAAAGTTTTACGACGCACGCAAGAAGGAAGACACAAGTTTGGACCAGATTCAGACTGAATCCGAGTTGGAATAGAACTAGGACTCTAGGACGTGAATTGATGTAATTTTTCGTGTAAGGGAAGCCTAGATGAATCCTTTACTTGTACAGGAAGTCCAGGCACCTCTTATATATGTTGGGGGTTCTGGCCGATTAGAAAACACACAATCGAATAAATCAATATACTACTTTTTCAGTCTACGTTTTATCTCTCCACCGGTTTTCTCTCTCGTTCTTCGCTGTTCTTCGTGTTTGAGAGCTGCCAATCTCGAGGCTCTAGGGGCGAGCAAATTGACCTATGGCAGCCCATAGCCACCGCACTCACTAACGGGGTCCCTCTCGGGGGTGTGGGGTTTCGGGTCCGCAAAAAAGCATCCGTCGACTGTCTTGTGTATCGCGCTGTCGGTCGGGTCTCCTTTGACGTGAGCTGCGGTGCCTCACCCCCAGCGTCGAGGGTACATGTGACGTGTTTGTGTGTCAACACACTTTTTGGCGATCCATTGAGGTCTAAAGATCAATCATCATCATCCACCATGTCTGATCTTCCCAAGCCATCTTAGGTAGACGCCGATAACATCATTAAGCCTAGTCTTGATGAGATATCAGCCGATCATCGCCAAGTCTATGAGGAGTACAAGAAGGTGCGTGAAGAGAAGGATTTGCAGGAGTTCCTTGCAAAATTTAAGAAGGATCGCCAAGGCAACATCACTCCGATTGAAGAAATCAAGTTCCCTCCTCTTCAAACCAAGGAGGTTAAACCCTCTGTGAGTACTACCTTTTCTCCTAAGCAGTGGGCTGAGATTGAGAGTCGTATTGATGATGGTAACAATCTAGTCTGTCAAACTTTCATAGAAAATACTAATGCTCAGAAAAAAATATCTGAATCATCTAGTGGTAATTATGGTATAGCTGCTAATGTGTAAAACCCTAATCTGACTTTACCTATTTCATCGGCACCTCCCATGTCGATGGCTTATTTACCTACCCAAACAAATTAGATTGTGGCTACACCTATTAATCCTATTATGAGCATGACAGGTTCGGTGGCAACGCCGAATCAAACCATACCTACAGCTACAACCACTCGACCACTACCAAATTATGGGTCGACATACATGCCTCAATTCCTACCTACCGCTAGTAACCCTGCTCCTCCTATGCCACTGCCACAAGCTTCATCGCCCACTATGGATGATGGTCTAGCTAATCTTAGAGAGAAGATGGCTTAGATGTTTCGAGAGAATTTTAGGGTTGAGTTACCTCGGAATCGGATTTACCAAAAGCCATACCCCGAGTACTTTGATGCCATCCAGTGCCCTCCAGGATATAAAATTCCAGATTTTGTTAAGTTTAATGGAGAAGGCACAAAAACCACATGGGAGCATGTTAGTTAATATTTAGCACAATTGGGTGAGGCGGGCTCATTGAATGAATTGAAAGTGCGTTTGTTTCCTTTATCATTAATTGGTACCGCATTTTCATGGTTTTCTTCTTTACCTCATGGTTCCATTCGGGTTTGGTCGCAGCTAGAGCAAAAATTTCATGATCACTTTCATAGCAGTGACAATGAACTCAAGTTATCACATCTAACATAGGTTAAACAGAAGCATGACGAATCGGTCTCCTATTATGTCAAGAGATTCAAAGAAACAAAAAACCGGTGTTATAGTTAGATGATAACCGAGAGAGACTTGGCAGACCTAGTGCTGAGTGGTTTAAGGACTCCCACTAGAGAAAAGCTAGAAGTCTATAAGTTATTAAATATTAACCAAGTTTTACAAAGGGCTTTGGCTCAGGAAAGCCGAAGCAAAGATCTCAAAGAAGTGCATAGATATAAAGCTGATCATCCAAAGATGAACATGGTTGAATATGATAGTGATCACCCGGACGATGAGGGTGATATTTATGCTACTGAATTTGTTTGGCCGTCTAAGGCCAAACCATTTGCTTGCAATGATCTGAAACCAATTCATAAGAATCATGATGAAGAGATGAAGTTTACTTTTAACATTGTCAAGTGTGATAAAATATTTGATGCTTTGCTGCAAGCCAAATTTATTAGAATATCTCGTACTTTACTGCCGTTTGAAGAGCTGAAATGGCGTGCTTACTGCAAATATCATAATTCTTTTTTCTGATGCTACTAACGATTGCAATGTTTTTGAACGGCAGATACTATTATCCATTAATGATGGACGATTGAACTTTTCTGAGATGTAAGTTGGTAAAAAGCCTTTTACAATGAATACCATGGATTTGGCGGGGAAGAAGCTACTCATTCGGCCGGAGGTGGCCGAATCTGCTAATAAGGCTAATGTCATTGTTGGTGAGTCCAGGAAAAACAAGGAGGGCAACAAGGTTCCGGGGAGACAGATTGTGCTTGACAAGCAACCCGATGGTAAAGAAGTAATCAAGATCACCATCAAGAATCCTACACTCGGGGGGCAACCACAAGTGCAATAAAATGCTTGTGTTAAATTTGTTAAGCCCAAGAGTCCATAGGTTGGCAAGTGGAAGAGGAATGACGCTAAAGTGCAGCATAAGCGGATCAAGCCAACTTTTGATATGTTGTTGTCCAAGTATGCCAATCAGTCGGCCGGTTCTAGCTCTAACCGGCCATCAGACTTGAAGCGACCAAGGTCACCACCAGCTGATATGTTTAGTCGATATATGAAGCCGGCTGGACCAAGGGCACTGTTTCAAGAAGAGCAAAGGCAACCTGTTTGGGATCAACTCGACTACTCATACAATGGCCGACTGAATATTAGTGGTCATCGGTCGGCTGGTCAAAATGTGTGGCCGAATGGAAACTATCCTAGTGTAAGAATGCACCCAGGTGGAAGATATCCGAGTGAGAAAATGTGGATGGATGGATCCCATCCGAGTGAGTTCCATCCGAGTGGATTCCATCTGAGTAAAAAGGTGCGCTAGAGTGGAAATTTCATGCATTTGGAAAGTCGAAAAGAATGGCGTGTTAAGTCACCAAGTGTTGCAGCAGTTGAGCCAGGAAAAGGCAAGAAGAAAATTGATGCCAACTCACTTATCTTGGGCACCAAAACATTCCCCGTACGACAGTCGACTGTGCATAACCACTCGACTGAGCTGATACTTTCTATCGCGCCAAAGCACTCGGCTAATGATCATGAAGCAAGCACCAGCCAAGTAAAGGCGAGAGATCCTAAATACACTCAGCCAAAGTGGTGTCCTCCAGGATTAAGAAAATCACAAAAGAGGACTCTACAGAGGTTAAGGAGTCAAGAGATGGCAGAACATGAGGCCGAGAAGCAAAGGGATAAGTCGTTCAATGACACTTGACCCATGGTTCCAGCAAAACAAGTGTGGAGGCCTAAACAAATACAAGATACAACAGCTTCTGCATCTATCACAGCAGTACCTACATCACCAGAGAAGGACGATGCAGCAGCTATCAGATCGTGTGCGACACTTCTTAATTCTCCTACACTCGGACAGATTTCAGAATCGGTGGATGCACTTGAGAAAAAGGATGACATGTTAGATTATGAGTCAACGCCGGTTCATGAAGGTATGGATATCAATATGGTTTATTATTTGCCTACTGAGTTTCGTGCTGTAGATGATGAAGGGGAGATGACTCTGCTGGATTTTGGCCCTAAAAATGCAATATTTTAGAAGCCAAAAGAACCAATAACAAATATGAAACCATTATATCTCAGAGGTCATATCAACGGATCACCGCACACTCGGATGCTTGTTGATGGTGGTCTTGTGGTAAATCTGATGCCCTATTCGGTCTTCAAGAAATTGGGTTTGCCCAATGAAGAGTCAATAAAGACGAATATGGTGCTCAATGGATTTGAAGGCAAAGAGAGAACTGAAGCCAAAGGTGTGATGTATGTGCAACTTACAGTTGGAAGCAAAACTTTGCTACTGCATTCTTTGTCGTAGAGGTGCAAGGTAACTACAACGTCATACTAGGCCGTGAATGGGTTCATGCAAACCAGTGCGTGCCATCCACTATGCACCAGTTTTTGATCCAGTGGGTTGATGATGAAGTGGAAGTCATTCATGCGAATAACTCGGCTTGCGTTGCTTTGGCCGATGCATCGGTGGATTGGCAACATCCCAATGCTACTTGCTTGACGGGACGTGACTTGTCAGAGTTTTATTTTCTCAGCGCAACCAAGAATGGTTTCATCCCCGTTTCTTTAAAGCCGACTAAATGCAGTCGGCTCCAAGGTATGATATGTTTAAATGGATTCTAGTTCCGAGTGGTTACAAAAATGTCTTGTAAAATATCGGTCTAGCAAGAACGATATGTACGAATCAATAGAGGAGTTAGATGACATAGATAAACTTGGACAAGGTTTTACATCGACCGATCCATTAGAAGAGATAGGTATTGGAGATGGTTCAGTCACTCGACCGACGTTTGTAAACAAAAATTTGAAAGCTGATTGTAAAGCTAAGTTAATCGAGTTATTGAAAGAATATATTTGTTGCTTTGCATGGGAATATCATGAGATGCCGGGTTTAAGCCGAGAGCTAGTGGAGCATCGGTTACCTATAAAGGCTGGTTTTAGACCATATAAACAATCGACCAGAAAGTTTAATCCAAAAACATATGACCGGATCAAGTAAGAGATCGGTCGCCTGCTTAAAGCTAATTTTATTCGACCTTGTAGGAATGCCGAGTGGATTTCTAACATTGTCCCGGTGGAGAAATAAGGATTCCGCAAGTTAAGGGTATGCATTGATTTTAGAGATTTGAATAGGGCTACACTCAAAGATGAGTATCCCATGCCAATAGCCGATATGCTTATTAAAGATGCTTCTGGACATAAGGTTATTAGCTTTCTAGATGGTAATGCCGGGTATAATCCAATTTTAATGACCGAAGAGGACTTTTCCAAAACGGCTTTCCGTTGCCCTGGTTTCCTAGGTTTATTCGAATGGACAGTGATGACATTCGGATTAAAAAATGCTGGCGCCACATATCAAAGGGCTATGAATTTGATTTTTCATGATTTACTCGGTGCCATACTTGAAGTTTATATTGATGATATTGTTGTCAAATCGGATGCTTTCGAATCTGACTTGGTCGATTTGCGTTAGCTTTCAAAAGAATGAAAAAGTATGGACTGAAGATGAATCCTTTGAAGTGTGCATTCGGCATGTCAACTGGTAAGTTTTTGGGTTTCATTGTTCATGAAGATGGCATAGAGATAGACCCTAAAAAGATAAAAGCTATACAGAAAGTGGAAGCTGCAACATGCAAGAAAGATATGCAAAAGTTCCTTGGCAAGGTCAATTATTTGAGAAGATTCATAGCTAATCTGTCAGGGAAAGTTGATGCATTTACTCCTATCCTTCGGTTAAAGAATGATGTTGATTTCACTTGGGGGGCAAAATAGCAAGAAGCCTTTGATATGATCAAAAATTATTTGTGCACTCCTCCGGTGATGAAAGCACCCAAGCATAAGGAGCCCTTTAAGCTTTACATTGCAGCATAAGAAGGTATTATTGGTGCTGTTTTGACTCAAGAAACCGAAGGAAAAGAATATTGATGTCTACTACACAACCTTCTTCTTGTAGACGTTGTTGGTCTTCCAAGTGCAGAGGTTTCTAGGACAGTAGAAAATTTCCCTCAAGTGGATGACCTAAGGTTTATCAATCCGTGGGAGGCACAGGATGAAGATGGTCTCTCTCAAACAACCCTGCAGCCAAATAACAAAGAGTCTCTTGTGTCCCCAACACACCCAATACAATGGTAAATTGTATAGGTGCACTAGTTCGGCGAAGAGATGGTGATACAAGTGCAATATGGATGGTGGACATATGTTTTTGTAATCTGAAAATATAAAAACAGCAAGGTAACTAATGATAAAAGTGAGCGTAAACGGTATTGCAATGCTATCAAACAAGGCCTAGGGTTCATACTTTCACTAGTGCAAGTTCTCTAAAAAAAAATAACATAACTGGATCATATAACTATCCCTCAACATGCAACAAAGAGTCACTCCAAAGTCACTAGCAGCGGAGAACAAACGAAGATATTATTGTAGGGTACGAAACCACCTCAAAGTTATTATTTCTGATCGATCTATTCAAGAGTCTGTAGTAAAATAACACGAAGCTATTCTTTCTGTTCGATCTATCATAGAGTTCATACTAAAATAACACCTTAAGACACAAATCAACCAAAACCCTAATGTCACGTAGATACTCCATTGTCACCTCAAGTATCCGTGGGCATGATTATACGATATGCATCACACAATCTCATATTCATCTATTCAACCATTACAAAGAACTTCAAAGAGTGCCCCGAAGTTTCTACCGAAGAGTCAAGATAAAAACGTGTGCCAACCGCTACGCATAAGTTCACAAGGTCATTGAACCCGCAAGTTGATCACCAAAACATACATCAAGTAGATCATGTGATATCCCATTGTCACCACAGATAAGCACATGCAAGACATACATCAAGTGTTCTCAAATCCTTAAAGACTCAATCTGATCCGATAAGATAACTTCAAAGGGAAAAATCAATTCATCACAAGAGAGTAGAGGGGGAGAAACATCATAAGATCCAACTATAATAGCAAAGCTCGCGATACATCAAGATCGTGCCATCTTAAGAACACGAGAGAGAGAGAGAGAGAGAGAGAGATCAAACACATAGCTACTGATACATACACTCAGCCCCGAGGGTGAACTACTCCCCCTCGTCATGGAGAGCGCCGGGATGATGAAGTTGGCCACCGGAGAGGGATTCCCCCTCCGGTAGGGTGCCGGAACAGGGTCTAGATTGGTTTTCGGTGGCAACAGAGACTTTTGTCGGTGCAAATCCCGATCTAGGTTATTTTTTGGAGGTTTAAGTATATATAGGGGGTGCTGGAGTCGGGAACAAGTAAAGGGGGTCTCCGGGCTGTCCACGGGGTAGGGCGCGCGCCCCTCACCCTCGTGGGCAGCCCGGGAATCTTCTGGTCCTCCTCCGGTACTCCTTGGGCTTCTTCTGGTCCAAAAATAACCTCCATTAAGTTTCAGGTCAATTGGGCTCCGTTTGGTATTCCTTTTCTGCGATACTCAAAAACAAGGGAAAAACAGAAACTGACACTAGGCTCTGGGTTAATAGGTTAGTCCCAAAAATCATATAAAAGTGTATATTAAAGCCCATAAAACATCCTAGAAGGACAATATAATAGCATGGAACAATCAAAAATTATAGATACGTTGGAGACGTATCAAACATGCTATTACATATTTGAGCAGACGCTTATTGGACGCCGAGACAAGGTATACATTTATTGAAAAACTATGTATGTGCTTATATTATGCTTGCACAAAATTGAGACATTATTTACTGCCGAGTGCTTGCATAGTAGCTTGTCAAACCGATGTCATTAAATACATGTTGCATAGGCCAATTCTTAGTGGTAGAATTGGCAAGTGGGCTTATGCTTTGATTGAGTATGATTTGGCTTATGAATCTCTAAAATCCATGAACAGCCAAATCGTTGCTAATTTTATTGTTGAGCATCGGATTAATGACAAACATGATGTTGATATAAACCTTGTTTCGCTAGTACCTTGGAGATTATATTTTGATGGTTCAGTTTGCAGCAATGGCCAAGGTGTTGGTATTGTTTATATATCTCCTCATGGTGATGTTTTTGAAGCCTCGTGCCGCTTATAATACTTTTGCACAAATAATCAGGCCGAATATGAAGCTTTGTTATTCAGCCTAGAGATGTTAATTTCTATAGGTGTTACACATATTGAGGCTTTTGGTGATTCATTACTAGTGGTGCAGCAAATATCCAAAGTCTTTCAGTGTTTGGACGAATCACTTAATGTTTATCTCGATAAATGTCTAGATATGATCTCTACTTTGGACTGTTTTAGCATTGCTCATATATCTTGGCATGACAATTGGAAAGCGAATGAGTTGGCACAACAAACATCCGGCTATCATGTTGATCATGGCATGTTTCATATCTCTCAAATACCGATGTCTTGTGTTGCCAATATGGGAGAGGTCAAACCTGAACCCACTGATTCGACCATTAACAAAAAATCTAGTGCAGGTGACAATCTCGACTGGAGGAAGCCCATTGTTGATTACTTGTGCAATCCAAGTGAAAGGGTGGACAGAGCTGTTCGGCGTATGGCTTTCAAGTGTACAATGGGAGATGATGGTCTTTATCGCCGAACAATCGATGATGTTCTTCTAAAGTGCTTGGATGAAGACCATGCAAGATTTTCTATGGGAGAGGTACATGAAGGCATTTGTCGCACTCATCAGTCGGCTCCCAAGATGAAGTGGTTATTGCGACGTGCTGGGTCTTATTGGCCGACTATGATTAATGATTGCTTCAGATACTATAAAAGGTGTGAAGCTTGTCAAAGATTTGGTGATATTCAATTGGCTCCTGCTATTATGTTACATCCTATTATCAACCCGTGGCCTTTCAGAGGATGGGGTATAGACTTTATTGGGCAAATTCATCCATCTTCCTCAAAGGGGCATCGGTTCGTATTGGTGGCAACCTCTATTGGAAAAGGCAGTGCCTAGGAGGCGCTTAGGCACGCCTAGGCGCTAGGCAATGGCCAAACGCCTCGCCTAGGGCATAAATGGAGGTCTAGGCAGGGCAAGTAATGAATTGTCTACCCAAGCAAGAAATCTGGCCACATACTGCACTGATATGCCAAACGTCTTATATTACAATGGCAGTAACCGACAATTAACTTATTTATATACTCCAAATAATATCGACACCCGTATAATAATCATGAATATACTACGAGTAAAAATTATATTACCGCCTAGGCTGCGCCTAGGGCGCTTAGGCACTGCCTAGGCACTAGGCGAAAGACGACCGCCTCGCTTACGCCTACCGCCTTTTCCAACCTTGGTACTGGCAACCGATTATTTCACTAAATGGTTTGAAGCAATACCTCTCAAGAACATGACACATACGAAGGTAATTCAATTCATAACTGAGCACATTATTCATAGATTCGGTATTCCTCAAACGTTAACTACAGATAAAGGTTCATCCTTCATGTCACACCAAGTCAGAGAGTTTGCCGAATCTTATAACATAAAGTTGCTCAATTCCTCTCCGTATTATGCCCAAGCCAATGGACAAGTTGAGTCTAGCAATAAAACTTTAATTAAACTCATCAAGAAGAAGATTGAGGATAATCCAAGAAGATGGCACGAGTTGTTGTCTGAAGCTTTGTGGGCACATAGGATCTCAAGGCATGGTGCTAAGAAGGTGACTCCATATGAGCTAGTATATGGTCAAGATGTTGTTTTACCAGTGGAGGTAAATTTGAATGCTTTGAGAATAGACAAACGGAATGATTTATTGGCAATAGACTTTTAGAACTTGATGATGGACAATATTGATGAGGTTGCCGATAAACATTTGGCTGCTTTAAAAGCCATAAAAAGAGACAAGTTGAGGGTGGCAAGAACCTACAATAAGAAAGTTAAGTTGAAGAATATTCAAGTTGGTGATCTCGTATGGAAAGTGATTCTGCCGATTGGTTCAAGAGATAGAAAATTCGGGAAGTGGTCTCCGAGTTGGGAAGTCCTTTTAGGATTACAAGAATAGCTCCCGGAAACTCACATTTGGTGGAATCCATGCAAGGGACATTGTAACCTCGAGCTCTCAATGGCAAGTACTTGAAGAAACACCACCCGAGTGTGTGGCAAGAAGCCTAAGTAGGCAATGGACGATATACGATTATCGCCCATAGCACAAAATGGCTGATACATAATTATCGCCCTGAGAAATACAAATGTGCGATGGAGTGTTGACATTGTCCTTAGACCAAAAAACCATGCATATTATTTTTCGGCATGCAAGCTTTGCCGAAAAATAGGGGGGCATGTGTTGACACCTGATTTTGGCAAGATACGGAAAGCAATGAAGATGGTCTCGAGTGAAAGGTTTTTTTTAGCATGAAAAGATTCACGTCGCCGAGTGGAACAACTTTGATGTTTCGGTTATCCTCATTCGACCTTATCTTAGGGACCGAAACTTTACTCCGAGTGGCATAATTCAATGTTTCGAGTGGTTTTTGGCCAATCACGCCTTCAAGACGATCTCGGATGAAGGATCACTCTAAAGGAATTGTCTTTGTCTCGCCGAGGCAATCGATTTTGATATATAAATCATCTCAATCCGAGTTCGTATGCAAAAGTTATAGGCAATACACTACAGACCAAATCTAAACGGAAATATGGCGCGAGGTACCAGACACTTGTCTGATAGGTTGCGCGAGTAATTCGGCCGTCAAGATGGCCTTGAATCGAAAAACCTTCAATATAAAAATGTTACGTCTCGTCGAGCCGATCGATTTTCTTATATAATTCGTCTCAATCCGAGGTCGTATGCAAACTGAAGAGGCAAATCAAGATCAGGCTGTGTTTTCAGTCGGGAAATCCGAGTGAAAACTTACTTATCGTGCAAAAGATTGCCGTCCAAGTGAAAAGCTTATCATCCGAGTGAAAACTTACCGATCGAGTAAAGGATTGTCGTCCGAGTGAAAATATAGTCAAACCGAGTGAAAAGATTACCATCGGAATAAAAGCTTGCCGATCGAGTAAGAGATTGTTTCCCGAGTGAAAATATTGCCATCCGAGTGAAAGTTGTCGTCCGAGTGAAGCAAGCCGAGTGAAATACTCTAATCTCCGAGTGGAGAGATCCGAGTGCTCCGACTGAAAACTGAAGATGTGCACGAAAGGTGATCCATATGACCTTGGATGGACAAGTGATCAACACGGAATTGTGGGCATCGTCAAAACGGTGAACTTTGGTTTTGGAGTTGTTATCATCTGAGATAGTATACGGCCTGCAAGTTCACTACGAGATTCAGACAGTCCAGTCTGTTACATGACCGAGTCCGACTGGAGATTAAAGATGGCTTCATAGAGTATTCAAGATGGCATTATTTGGAAAAGTGTTCAACATAAGAATTGTTCGTCACGTCAAGGCGCATAAATTTTGTATTTTTCCCATCTTGATTGGAGGTCATATGCAAGTTTTACGGCACATGCAAGAAGGAAGACACAAGTTTGGACCAGATTCAGACTGAATCCGAGTTGGAAAGAACTAGGACTGTAGGACGTGAATTGATGTAATTTTTCGTGTAAGGAAAGCCTAGATGAATCATTTACTTGTACGGGAAGTCCAGCCGCCTCTTATATATGTTGGGGGTGATGGCCGATTAGAGAACACACAATCAAACAAATAAATATACTACTTTTTCAGTCTACGTTTTATCTCTCCACCGTTTTTCTCTCTCGTTCCTCGTTGTTCTTCGAGTTTGAGAGCTGCGAATCTCGAGGCTCTAGGGGCGAGCGAATCGACCTAGGGAAGTCCATAGCCGCCGCACTCCCTGACAGGGTCCCTCCCGAGGGTATGGGGTTTCGGGTCCGTAAAAAGCGCCGTCAACTGTCTTGCGTATCGCGCTGTCGGTCGGGTCTACTTCGACCTGAGCTACGGTGCATCACCCGTGGCATCGAGGATACACGTAACGTGTGCGTGTGTAAACACCATGCGGACGCGCGTGCGTTTAGGTCGGCGCGTTGGGCCGCTTTTTTTGTCCGCGCCGAACCAAACGGACGGCGGCGGACGAGATGGATCGCCCCGTTGGAGTTGCTCTTATGTGGGCTACCGCAGCCCGCGTCCACTTACAGCCTGACCTCCACCGCAATCCCGTCCTAGGCGACGCGCGCCGCAGGGGCGGAGCCAACGTAGAAGTGTTGGGTTCAAGTGAACTAAACGACTTCTGTCTCCATGGCTCCATGCACAGGCGGCCAGGCCTAATGCATGATTAGCAGGCCTCTTGTGATTAGTCAGCACGCAGCCACGCGCAAGCCTCATCGTCAGTTCGTTTTCCAAATCGACGTATCTCCTCTCGTCTGTTCGTGTTGTTCGGCGCTTCGGCCGCCGCACGCCGGCGGCAAACATGCGGTTAGCTTCAACACTTGTTACCAAAAAGTTGAGGTGATTAGAATACGTTATCACATCTCGTCCTCTACTCTCCCTTATATATGTTCTATCTAGCTAATAGCCTATAGTACGAATGTACAAAGTGGTTTTTTGCCCTAGTTTTTTTTCTGTGGACTTTGATTGATCTAGCCTATGGGGCGGTATTATTTGAAGAAAACTCGGTCACCATATCCGACTAATGATATAGGCACATCTAGGTCACCAATTAGACGTAAGCAGAGTGCATCACATATCAATGTTACTAGTCTCCCGAAACCTACTATTCACAAAAAAATTAACTTAGAATCTTAGATGGGTTGCCTTCTAATCAGGCTAACCGAAAAAAGATTTCAGAGTACACAAGCAATCCAAACAAGCTAGATGAGATCAGGCTCCAGTATTTTACGAGAGGACCTTACAGGCCGCCACCGCTTAATTTTGTTTACCCGTAGAGGGAGATTGGAGATACTCAACAGATATTTAATCTAGATTGATTTGATGGATATGGCCGTTTGCTTGAGTATAGTGAGAGGGTGTTTAAGGCCATTTGTGTGACGCCCCCGATTTGTCCGTACACTAATCATGCACGCAAATGTGTACGGCCAAGATCAGGGACTCACTGGTAGATATCACAACACAACTCTAAAAGTAAAATAAGTCATACAAGCTTCATATTACAAGCCAGGGGCCTCGAGGCTCGAATACAAGTGCTCGATCGTAGACAAGTCAGCGGAAGCAACAAATATCTGAGTACAGACATAAAGTTAAACAAGGTGCCATAAGATGGCTAGCACAAACTGGGATACAGATCGAAAGAGGAGCAGGCCTCCTGCCTGGGATCCTCCTAACTACTCCTGGTCGTCGTCGGCAGACTGCACGTAGTAGTAGGCGCCTCCGGTGTCGTAGGAGTCGTCGTAGGTGGCGTCTGGCTCCTGGGCTCCACCATCTGGTTGCATCATCCGAGAAGAAGGAACAGAAAGGGGAAAAAGGGGGGAGCAAAGCAACCGTGAGTACTCATCCAAAGTACTCGCAAGCAAGGATCTATACTACATATGCAATGGTAACAATGATATGGGTAATGTCGGCGGACTGAACTGCAGCAAGCCAGAATAAGAGAGGGATAGCTAATCCAAACGAAGACTACGCTTCTGGCAGCCTCCATCTTGCAGCAGTAGAAGAGAATAGATGGTAAGTTCACCAAGTAACATCGAATAGCATAATCCTACTCGGCGATCCTCCCGCACATCACCCTGTGATAGAGCAACCACCATCGCCCAATGCACACCTGCACGTTGCGAGGGCGGCCGGTAAGCAGACCTAGCCTCTCATAATACCAGAGTAGGCTTTCCAGTCCAATCCGGCGCGCGCCGCTCAGTCGTTGACGTCAAGAAGGCTTCGGCTGATACCACGACGTCGAGTGCCCATAACTGTTCCCACGCAGCTGGTTAGTGCGTAAAGGCCAACGGCCAGACTCAGATCAAATATCCAAACTCGTAAAGCGTGTTATTATGAAATAACCGCACACAACGACTAGGGCCAGGCCCACCTGTCTCCTAGGTGTCTCAACCTGCCCTGTCGCTCCGCCACAAAGATCCACACAGAGGGCCGTCGGGAAAGTATGTCCTTTCAGCCCCCAATCCGTGAATCAACCGCGGGTACTCATTGAGCCGACCCGACTTTAGTCACAATATGTATCATGTGTAAGTGTATGTAGTATATACCCGTGATCACCCCCAAGTGATCACGGCCCGATAGAATAGCAGGGCAGACGGACAAGGGTGTAGGGCCACTGATGGAGTACTAGCATCCTATATTAAGCATTTAGGATTGCAGGTAAAGTATCAACAGTGGTAGCAACAATGACAGGCTATGCAGCAGAATAGGATTATCGAAAGCAGTAACATGCTACACTACTCTAATGCAAGCAGTAGAGAGAAGAATAGGCGATATCAAGTTGATCAAGGGGGGGGGCTTGCCTGGAAGCTCTGCAGACGAAAGGAATATTCGGAAGCGTAGCCGTAGTCGAACACCGAAGCATCAATGGTCTCGGGGTCTATCACAGTATCGGAGTCTACCGAAAATAAGCAATGAAGGGGAAACAAATAAATAATAGAGCAAACAATAGCATCACAAAGCATAACATGGCAAAAGGCGGTGCTACGTGTGACCTAACGCGGTGTTCGGTGATACATGCGAAGAGGAATAACATCCGGGAAAGTATTCCCGGTGTTAGGCATTTTCGGTCAGATGAAACGGAGGGGAATGTTGCTTGTTCGCTATGCTAGGAATGTGTGGCTGACGAACGGTCTGCGTATTCAGATTCGTCTCGTCGTTCTGAGCAACTTTCATATATAAATTATTTTCATCCGAGTTACAGATTATATTCTCTGCTTTTTCAAAGTTTTTAAACACTATGCTGAAATTATTATTAATTAAATAAATTCGAAAATCCCCTAATGTTAAATGCTAAGTGTACACAGAAAGTGTACACAGCATTGTGCCAAAGAGGCTGACAGTGGGGTCAGTTGACTGAGTCAACTACCTAGTCAGCAGAGGCTGACTGGTGGGCCTAGTGGCTGACACAGCAGCTGACTAGGCCGGCCTTATCCACTGGAATAGTGGGTGGGACCCACCTGTCATTGTCTCAACCATTTAATCAGTGGTTAAATTTAACCCAGGGCTAGTTAGAGGGGAGGCTCCACATGTCAGGGAGTAACTAGGTTATTTAATTAGCCAGTTTAATTAAGTTGTGGTTAATTAGGAAGTGGGTCCCAGCAGTCAGTGGCACTACACGTTATTAGTGGCTGGGCTAAGCGGACACGTCAGCGGTGCCGATGTTTAGCCGCCGGCGACCAAAACACGGCGGCGACGCACGGGAAGTCGCCGGAAATCGTCTACAGGCCACCAAAACGGGCGTCGTTGGGCGTGTTCGAACGGCCAGACGACGACGCGTCGACTGGGACCGGTGGCGTCGACGGAGTTGGCTGGAACGGTGAAGAAAGCGGCGATGGCGTTCGGGGGGATGGAGATATGGCGCTACGGGGCACGAGGTGAGGCGTACACGGGTGCGTCGTGCTCCTGGGAGCACCAGGAGCTCGGCGTGCTGCTCGGGCGAGGGTAGCGGAAGTGGTGGCCGCGACGGCGGAGCAGAACGGCGGCGATGAGCACGGCCATGGTGGCGAGGGCTACGGGTGCAGGAGAGGGGGAAAGAGGGGGGATTACGGCGCCGTGCTCACAGTGGTGTCGATGAGAGGCTCGGGGAGGCCGGTGGCGGTCGGGGAACGACGGATCGCCGTGGCGATGGGCGGTGGCCGGAGGTAGAAGAAGGGCCTGGGGCGGCGCTGTAGTGTTCCCCAGCCCGGGCTCGTGGTAGGGGAGGGTGTTGGGGTTGACGTCGGACCTCGTAGACGCGCCGGCGGGGTGCGGGGGCGGTGGTGGCCACGGTGGGGTGAAGTGGCCGGCGACGAGCGCGTCGGGAGGTAGGGGATCTGGAGGAGGGTGAGAGAGAGGAGTGCGCGAGGGGGCTAGGGTTAGCGCCGGGGGGGTCGAGGGGGTCAAGTAGGTCACCGGGAGGGGGCTGGAGGCCCGACGCGTGGAGATCCGCGGCGTCGACGGGCGACCGGCGGCCACCGCTCCCCTGGTGAACAGGGAGGACGATGATGGTGTTGGTGGGTTGGGCCTGGTGCTGTGCACTTGGGCTCAAGTGCACAGTGCCAGGCTTTTTTTTCCTTGTTATAATTTTTCTTCCATTCCCTTTTCTATTTTCCCCTTTATTTTTATATTTGTTTCATTTTCATTTTTTTATAGACCATATTCCTTTTACCTAACCTAGTATTTTTGTTTAGGTCACTGCCACAAAAAGGTGGGCTCTCCAAATGTTAGTTTATATTTTTATAACTTTATAAAAGGCGTTTAATTAATTATTTTTGCTGTCGTTTTATATATTTATTTTTCATTTAGGCATTTTATAAAAATGTGGTTTCTTCACCATATTGACTTATGATTTAATTGTCACATCGAAAACATTTTAGTTTTAAGGTTTGAAAACTTTTACTGTTTTGACTTGGTTTTGAATTTGAATTCAAACGAGATTTGAATCATCGTGAAACTAACAACAGTAATCGTGGTGACGTGGCATCATTAGTTGGGGATTACTGTAGCTTAATTATCCGGGCGTCACAATTCTCCTCCACTACAAGAAATCTCGTCCCGAGATTTAAGCAGTGGAGTAAGGGGAAAAAGTGTTGGTAGCGAAAACCTAACGAGTCTTCTTGGTCTTGGTTGCCCTTTTGAAGAGGTTGATCCCTTTCGTTGATGTCTTCTTTCCTCTGCTTCAAGTCATCGTGATCAAGTCGTCATCCTTTCTTCGGGATCTCCATCGTCCTACGAACGTGACCAGCGGGAAAAATCCGGAAGATCGCATCTCCACCAAGCTGGGCATTTGACGGTGAACTCAATGGGAAATACACGAGGTACCCCACGAGTTGTATTTCAGTGAATTTGTTGAGTGCAAAATATGATGGTAACAAAGTTTCAAATGGGTAGACAATCATTCGATGCCTAGAAATAAGATGGAATGGGTGCTTGAACAACGAGAATAACATGGTGGTCGATTCCAGGATGAATAATGGTATCAAATTTAGCTCGTGAATCACATACGAAGCCAGGTGCAAAGGACACATTAGAATCCGGGTAGTAAAGAAGAGTCAGGTTTCGATCCAGTGGACCTGTGGGTTATGGGCCCACCATGTGGATTGAAAGTAGGAAGGGTGGTGACATCTTGCACAGAAAGCAAGGCATGTCAGAGGATAGTCTGTCAGCTAAGTTGGCAACAATGTCGGTACCAAGGACGGGGAACGAAGAGAACCATTTTCTTGCCCATTGTAACGAGGCGAACCAATAAGCAAGGTTCTCGTTCACCGGCAGTTAATGGAATGTTACAACAATAGTAACGAGGTCTTACTGATAGAGTTGTACAACGAGGTGTTTACATAAGCAGAGAATTATTACTGCTTAGATTATATGTAGATCAAAGAAAGGTTAAACAAACAAATGGAAAGGAAAATTGTGATTACACACAATTAATAGGAGTATATCATTCCCATGGTCAAGCGGAACATGGCATACAGGGTTGGAGAGCAAGTATCCAACCATTCAGATAAAGAGGCAAGGATTAATCAAGATGTTACCCATACAACGGTGTTTGGATAACTGACCAAGAAACATTTAGCATTGGGCTTCAAATGCTCTTGTTGAAAATCGGAGTACCACAGACATGCTTCGAGATAGCATTGGCATGGTCTTGAAGTAAAGGTCGGACTTGGATACACAAAGGATTCACCAGGAACAACTTATAGAAAAAGTCTTACCATTTCCTCCTGGAAGAATGGCTATCCTTGCATAAGAAATTATAATGATGGGTCCTCCAGCCAGGGGTGCTAGGCATGACATCATATTACCGGGTCAGCAAGGGACCAACATTATAACTACTGGAAAGTTGTCCCAACCATCATATCTGACCAAGATTCAGATCCGATTGGTGTCATGATACCTCAGACTCGGGATGTTCGAGAAGAAAAGGTGCAACACCAATCGACGAAATGACATTGCAAGATTCTCGGGAATGAACTATGGGAGCGGGTTCCCGAAACAAAAGTTCATCCTTAAACCAAAGATAGGATGAGGAGGTGGCTGATGGGCTCAGCGACAATTCATTGAGAAATCCAAACGGGTGGATTTCCACAATAATGTGAATAAGAAGATGACACTTGTCAATTCAAATGATATAATGTTGTATGCTCGAGGAAAACATACAACATTAATCATTAGTTGAAAGGTGTGCCAGAAATATGACCTTAGGCGGCAAGATCAATGTTAGAGTGACGATTCAATAACCAATAGTCTAAGAACAAACTGTCGAACATTAACTTCAAAGCAATAGGGTTGCTAGAAGTACATAACTCAAGCAGCATCGTTAGCATATTGGTATCCCGGTTAAAAATAACACGGGGACCAAGGAAGAATGGTGACGGTGAGAAGTATCATCATACCGAGAATTTTCTAAGAGGTGGAGCTATCCCCACAACATTCTTGACATAAAAGACAGTAATACTTCAATGCAGAACACAACACTAGTTGGAGAGCAAGTTGTATTCATAATGTGGACAAGTTCGCGATGAAAGGGAGTCAAGGGTGTTGTCGATGATAATAAAAATCATCGAGGGCAAGGAGGGTATTTCTCATCATGAACACAGTTGACATCTCGGAAGAAGTCAAAGTGTTGAAGGTGATCCGACACAATTGCCGGGAGGTTTCAAGAGGATGCAATCGAACAACAACGGCAACAAGCAAGGAAATGACAAAGTGGCAAGTTATAGGATCAATATATAAGATGCAAGCTCGAAATCAACATTGCCCTTCAAGACAAGCATCATGATGTTGAAAGCTCGACGTAAGTCGTGCTCACACACTGACGAATTCGTGCACCAGAGAAGGACGAGGTAGAACATTCAAAGATAGCAAGACCAGGATGCAGCCGATAGTCTAGGAATGACTAGATTGAGATCAGAATTTCCCAGTAAAAATACTAGGGGTATTTGATTTGTAGTGCGGAATAATTTCACTAGTCGGCGTCCTCGGTTGACAACAACCCAGAACCCGTAGAGTGATAACGAGAAGGAAGGACATTACTACAACAAGGTTAGTAAGATGTGGTGCAATGGCAAGACATCTTCGAGATACCAAGGGTAAAACTCGACGGTAGAACATGATAGAAGTAGAACCGGGTCATTGACCTATGACAGTAGATACTTCAACCTTTCCAAAAATAGATGAGGCACCGGAATGAATTCCCATCGGATCTATCAGATCAGGACAGCATGGTTGGAACCATAACTGTAGGGAATCAATTCAAGAATACCGAAAGAACCATACATCTGGATAATCATTTTGCAAGAAGCTCCCGAGACGGTCTACATCGTTTCCATGGGCATGAACAAAAGCTCAAGGTCAACTCCCATTTCTCCAATGCATACGTTTCATTTACCTCTTGCTTTGATAAAACTGTAGTGTTGGAATTTTATCCGGTAGAACACCGGAAGGGTATGACTTGTGAAAACTTTCGGGTTCTCACGAATTAGGGGAAGGCATAGGTTCAACCCATCGGGCATCTTAGTAACATATACCACAAGTTTCAAAAGTAAATACACCAGCTTGAAAGCAGAGCATGGTTGGCCAAGTAGGGAATACAGTTTACCAAAGGCATTATGTATCAGGGGAAGAACTCAAGGTTTTGATATGTCGGAACGGTCGAATAATAATCCACAAAAGGATCTAGTAGACCGCAAGGAATCAGATGTGAGTATCGATACTCAACCAGAAGAAGAAATAATTAAAGGAGATCAGATTATAGAAACAACTGACTAATTCAACCAAATGCAAAGGAATTATGTTTCCCGAATCAAGAGATCAGAAGCAAACGCTCTGATCAAGGATGGATAAGTTGAATATGCTTAGTGATACAATCGATGGCAATTTGATTGGTCGAGATCCAACCAGGTTTAAAATGACGTCTGCGTCGGAAGGATGAATTCTAGGATCTGATTGGGGATTGCGAGCATTCGCAACATTTTGAATCAACGGACTCAAAGTGATAGTGACAAGGATGGCAATAAGATTGCCAGACTTATGGGATTAACCATATTGCACGCAAGCAAAAATTTCAAGATAAATATGTTGTTGAGAATTTTCTAAAGCTCGAATAGGATTTCGAAGACTTTAGTGAAACATATGAACAACTGGGGAGAAACAAATCCTCGGTATGTGTGAGGATTAATTTGTAGGTGTATTCAGGCGACAAGGAACTGTAAGGCAGTAGGCACAAAGGATTATCGAAACAACGACGAGTATTTCGGGGTATCTTGTAATAACAAGGCCAACTAGGGATGAATGTAAGAATGACAACTGCATGTAGTTATCATAAGGGTTGACGATGGAAGGGGAATTGCAAACGCGATGAACACAAGTTCTCGGGTTAACAGCGAAGAGTATCTTTAGGGTCTTCTGGTGCAGCAGACGATCATCGGTAATAAGGTGCTCGTCGGGTGAAAGTGATAACGAGATCCTAATGTTAGATTTGGCAAAATTCATTTATCCCGAATAGAAGAGAGATCAGAGTCCCAGAGTATAGACGAGGAGTAAAAGATCCTAATACCACCCATTGGTGTCGTGGGCCCGTAAGCCACACAACAAGTTAGTAAATTTGTTTTTCAAAGTCTAGACTCAACTTCGACCAAGGAGTTGGAAAGGGGGATTCCTACAGGCAGTCGGCTCTGATACCAACTTGTGACGCCCCTGATTTGTCTGTACACTAATCAAGCACGCAAATGTGTACGGCCAAGATCAGGGACTCACTGGTAGATATCACAACACAACTCTAAAAGTAAAATAAGTCATACAAGCTTCATATTACAAGCCAGGGGCCTCGAGGGCTCGAATACAAGTGCTCGATCATAGACAAGTCAGCGGAAGCAACAAATATCTGAGTACAGACATAAAGTTAAACAAGGTGCCATAAGATGGCTAGCACAAACTGGGATACAGATCGAAAGAGGAGCAGGCCTCCTGCCTGGGATCCTCCTAACTACTCCTGGTCGTTGTCGGTAGACTGCACGTAGTAGTAGGCGCCTCCGGTGTCGTAGGTGGCGTCTGGCTCCTGGGCTCCACCATCTGGTTGCATCATCCGAGAAGAAGGAACATAAAGGGGAAAAAGGGGGGAGCAAAGCAACCGTGAGTACTCATCTAAAGTACTCGCAAGCAAGGATCTATACTACATACGCAATGGTAACAATGATATGGGTAATGTCGGTGGACTGAACTGCAGCAAGCCAGAATAAGAGGGGGATAGCTAATCCAAACGAAGACTACGCTTCTGGCAGCCTCCATCTTGCAGCAGTAGAAGAGAATAGATGGTAAGTTCACCAAGTAACATCGAATAGCATAATCCTACTCGGCGATCCTCCCGCACATCACCCTGTGCAAGAGCAACCACCGAGTTATATCTGGAACTCATCTGGGTGTGTTTTATCAAGTGTCCGGTTCTAGTTGTCATGAGATCGGAATACAACTCTGGGTCGTCCTTTTACCGAGGGACACGGCTATTCAAATAGATTAACTTCCCTGCAGGGGTGCACCACGTAACCCAGCACGCTTGATCCCATTTGGCCGGACACACTTTCCAGGGTCATGTCCGGCCTCGGAAGATCAACATGTCGCAGCCCTACCTAAGCACAACAGAGAGGTCAGCACGCCGGTCT
Source organism: Secale cereale (assembly GCA_902687465.1). Taxonomy (NCBI): domain Eukaryota; kingdom Viridiplantae; phylum Streptophyta; class Magnoliopsida; order Poales; family Poaceae; genus Secale; species Secale cereale. The sequence continues at coordinate 829,060,338 of LR738710.1, read as the reverse complement.
AAACCCTAAGCGCACGGGGGTCTGGGCCCATCGCCCAATGCACACCTGCACGTTGCGAGGGCGGCCGGTAAGCAGACCTAGCCTCTCCTAATACCATAGTAGGCTTTCCAGTCCAATCCGACGCGCGCCGCTCAGTCGCTGACGTCAAGAAGGCTTCGGCTGATACCACGACGTCGAGTGCCCATAACTGTTCCCACGCATCTGGTTAGTGCGTAAAGGCCAACGGACAGACTCAGATCAAATATCCAAACTCGTAAAGCGTGTTATAATGAAATAACCGCGGACAACGACCAGGGCCAGGCCCACCTGTCTCCTAGGTGTCTCAACCTGCCCTGTCGCTCCGCCACAAAGATCCACACAGAGGGCCGTCGGGAAAGTATGTCCTTTCAGCCCCCAATCCGTGAATCAACTGCGGGTACTCAACGAGCCGACCCGACTTTAGTCACAACTTGTATCATGTGTAAGTGTATGTAGTATATACCCGTGATCACCCCTAAGTGATCACGGCCCGATAGAATAGCAGGGCAGACGGACAAGGGTGTAGGGACACTGATGCAGTACTAGCATCCTATAATAAGCATTTAGGATTGCAGGTAAAGTATCAACAGTGGTAGCAACAATGACAGGCTATGCAGCAGAATAGGATTATCGAAAGCAGTAACATGCTACACTACTCTAATGCAAGCAGTAGAGAGAAGAATAGGCGATATCAAGTTGATCAAGGGGGGGGGCTTGCCTGGAAGCTCTGCAGACGAAAGGAATCTTCGGAAGCGTACCCGTAATCGAACACCGAAGCATCAATGGTCTCGGGGTCTATCACAGTATCGGAGTCTACCGAAAATAAGCAACGAAGTGGAAACAAATAAATAACAGAGCAAACAATAGCATCACAAAGCATAACATGGCAAAAGGCGGTGCTACGTGTGACCTAACGCGGTGTTCGGTGATACAGGCGAAGAGGAATAACATCCGGGAAATTATTCCCGGTGTTAGGCATTTTCGGTCAGATGAAACGGAGGGGAATGTTGCTTGTTCGCTATGCTAGGAACGTGTGGCTGACGAACGGTCTGCGTATTCGGATTCGTCTCGTTGTTCTGAGCAACTTTCATATAAAAATTATTTTCATCCGAGTTACGGATTATTTTCTATGCTTTTTCAAAGTTTTTAAACAATATGCTGAAATTATTATTAATTAAATAAATTCGAAAATTCCCTAATGTTAAATGCTAAGTGTACACAGAAAGTGTACACAGCATTGTGCCAAAGAGGCTGACAGTGGGGTCAGTTGACTGAGTCAACTACCCAGTCAGCAGAGGCTGACTGGTGGGCCTAGTGGGTGACACAGCAGCTGACTGGGCCGGCCTTATCCACTGGAATAGTGGGTGGGACCCACCTGTCATTGTCTCAACCATTTAATCAGTGGTTAAATTTAACCCAGGGCTAGTTAGAGGGGAGGCCCCACATATCAGGGAGTAACTAGGTTATTTAATTAGCCAGTTTAATTAATTTGTGGTTAATTAGGAAGTGGGTCCCAGCACTCAGTGGCACTGCACGTTATTAGTGGCTGGGCTAAGCGGACACGTCAGCGGCGCCAACGTTTAGCCGCCGGCGACCAAAACACGGCGGCGACGCACGGGAAGTCAGAAATCGTCTACAGGCCACCAAAATGGGCGTCGTTGGGCGCGTTCAAACGGCCAGACGACGACGCGTCGACTGGGACCGTTGGCGTCGTCGGAGTTGGCCGGAGCTGGCCGGAAAGGTGACGAAAGCGGCGATGGCGTTCGGGGGGATGGAGATATGGCGCTACGGGGCACGAGGTGAGGCGTACGCGGGTGCGTCGTGCTCCTGGGAGCACCAGGAGCTCGGCGCGCTGCTCGGGCGAGGGTGGTGCAAGTGGTGGCCGCGACGACGGAGCAGAACGGCGGCGATGAGCACGGCCATGGTGGCGAGGGCTACGGGTGCAGGAAAGGGGGAAGGAGGGGGGATTACGGCGCCGTGCTCACAGTGGTGTCGATGAGAGGCTCGGGGAGGCCGGTGGCGGTCGGCAAACGACGGATCGCCGTGGCGACGGGCGGTGGCCGGAGGTAGAAGAAGGGCCTGGGGCGGCGCTGTAGTGTTCCCCGGCCCGGGCTCGTGGTAGGGGAGGGCGTTGGGGTCGACGTCGGACCTCGTAGACGCGCCGGCGGGGTGCGGGGGCGGTGGTGGCCGCGGTGGGGTGAAGTGGCCGGCGACGAGCGCGTCGGGAGGTAGGGGATCTGGAGGAGGGTGAGAGAGAGGAGTGCGCGAGGGGGCTAGGGTTAGCGCGGGGGGGTCGAGGGGGGCCAGGTAGGTCACCGGGAGGGGGCTGGATGCCCGACGCGTGGAGATCCGCGGCTTCGACGGGGACCGGCGGCCACCGCTCCCCTGGTGAACAGGGAGGACGATGATGGTGTTGGTGGGTTGGGCCTGGTGCTGTGCACTTGGGCTCAAGTGCACAGTGCCAGGCTTTTTTTTCCTTGTTATAATTTTTCTTCCTTTCCCTTTTGTATTTTCCCTTTATTTTTATATTTGTTTCATTTTCATTTTATATTTTTTTATAGACCATATTCCTTTTACCTAACCTAGTATTTTAGTTTAGGTCACTGCCACAAAAAGGTGGGCTCTCCAAATGTTAGTTTATATTTTTATAACTTTATAAAAGGCGTTTAATTAATTGTTTTTGCTGTCGTTTTATATATTTATTTTTCATTTAGGTATTTTATAAAAATGTGGTTTCTTCACCATATTGACTTATGATTTAATTGTCACATCCAAAACATTTTAGTTTTAAGGTTTGAAAACGTTTACTGTTTTGACTTGGTTTTGAATTTGAATTCAAACGAGATTTGAATCATCGTGAAACTAACAATAGTAATCGTGGTGACGTGGCATCATTAGTTGGGGATTACTGTAGCTTAATTATCCGGGCGTCACAATTTGTTTGTGCTGCTACCTTTTCAGAGATTACAATGCGGGACAAGCTGCCATTTGCAATTAACGACAACGTCTGGAACAAAAAAACGAGACTCGATACTCATCCGAGTAAAAGTAATGTTAATAGCTTTCATAACGTAGCAATAAAAGGATGTGACGCCTTGATGAATCAAGATCAATCAATTCAGGTTGCTATTGATAAGCAAATTGATCTTGCAAGAAAGCAAAATCATATACGGCTTAATGCTTCGTTTGATTTGGTTTAAAATGGAGAGATGCTTTTCAGCTATGAATGTTGTCAAGAAAAAGTTGTGGTATAAAATGGGTGATCGGTTCATGTGTGACTATCTAATTTACTATATTGAGAAAAATATATTTTCTACCATTAGTAATGATGCATTGTTCAATCTTTTTAAGGTGATGAAAGATCGAAAGGGGTCACTCTAAAATATGAGTGACTTTACAAACTTCAATTGCTTGATGGTGCTTACTTTAAACTTGTAAAACTAACTTATCATTTTTTCAATGTTTCAGGAAGTTGAGAAACTAAACCTGGAGCTACAAAGTTATCTGGTACTACTTTATTATTTATAATATGCAGACAAGTGTTTTGACAACTTTATCAAACCGGTATGTCTGACTCTTCGGTTTTTTAATGCAACACAATATGTGATACATGATACTATATTTGTTTTTTATTATATTGTCTATGGGTGTTATACTTTTATTGCAATTAGACATTAATATTCATTAGTTCGTATCAAGTTCTCATACAACCCTTTAACGACCGCTGCATGGGCGCTCCCTCGCAGCATCCACGTCGGATTTACTGTGCTTGTCGATTGGGCAAGGCGTGCTGCTTTTAGTGGCCAATCGTTGGCCCACCTCGTCGTGGTTTGGTGGTAGTGTAGTCCACTTCCCCTTGCCTGATGGGTGGAACAGATCACGCAACCTTCTGTCCTCTCCTCTTCTGCACGCAACCTACTCTTCTCTCTTGCCTCCGCAGCCGCTTTGCCTCCCTGAGCAAGAAGATGCGCAAAGATGGGGCCGGATCTGGGCGACGGCTCCCGTGCCACCTCCCCTGAACGAGGGATCTCGCCGTCGTGATCTCCCCGCACGTCGAGAAGGAGGTGGGAGGAGGATGTCGTCCACCGCGCGGTGCTGGTGAACGGCAATGGGGCCCTTGGACGGTGAGGTTGGTGTTGACAACCGCAGCGGGAGGTCGTCAGATCCGTCGTTGCCGCCGTTCTTCCGCTCGAGGCAGTCGTCGTCCACATGCTCGTCTTGAAGTTCCACCTCGCCACCACGGGTGGACGCCGGTGAGGCCAGCCTTCCCTCCACGCGCAGGTAATCCTCTGCTCCCCTAAACGCCCTCTCCCTTCCCCTATCTCTCTCCCCTGACCCCGTATCTCTGTTCCTCCCTTCTCGATGTCTTCAAGGGTGGGGAATGGCGGTCTCGAACCAGCGAATCTGCGAGAAACATCGAAGACAAGAGTCAAGAGGTGGGAGGGAACGTATCGGTGGCACTGGGATAGTGGGATCTGCGAGGGCACGTCGTGGGAGGAGGCAGTGCAGAGCGGATCAACGGCAGCAGACAGTGGTTTGTTGCCCGGGACCAGGAGGTTGGAGACTGGTGCACACCGGTTGCCTCCTAGCACCCCGTCTCCACCTCGCCACCGATGTGCTCAGCCATGATCTCCTCCAGGCCGCCAACGTGCACAATCGGCTCTCCTCCTCTGTCCTCGTCTACGGCCAAGGGCCATTCTTCTGGGCCAAGATCGTTGAGACCCAGGCACATCATTGTGGGAATCCCCCATCCTCCCACTTCGTCGGCCCAAGGTCTGTTACTCTGTCTCATTTATTTACTGATTTTCCCATTAAATCAGTTGTTGCGTCAATTGATTGTGAAGGCTATGGGATCTTCATATTCTGAAGGTTTTTCGATGTCAAATAATGCGTTGGATTAGTTGCACAAGATGCAATACTAAATTTCTCATGCTAAAGGATTTTTTTGCCTATGCACCAAGCATCGTAGATTCATATTAGATATATCATGTATTTTGTATAATTTTTTACCAGTAAGTACTGATTGCAGCACCAGAGAGACCAACAAGGAGGTCCAGCAGTCTGTTTTGTCGTCCTCGTGCCTTGGCGGCACTGAAGAGAAGGCCGAGCAGTCCGTGGTGTCTTCATCCTCGCCGGACATGCTGGTATGTTATGCTCTTTCGCTGCTCCGCTGCTCCGCTGCCTCAGCTACCCTTCCACCATGGGATACGAGCATGGCCTTGCCATGGCTGGGTTTCTTGTTACATTGCTGTTGTGATACATAACTGTGTTGAAGTATATCTTTCATAGTGTATGTACATGTTTCTTCTCAGACCAATTTTTGTATATTTATTAATGCATTTTACATAGTGAAAATACACCTAATTATTCCATGGTGTCTTGTATAGTAAATTTTAATTAGCCTGCCTGTTTTGCATATGTACCATTTGCCCAGACAAAATATCGTTTGCCACTACCTTAGAAGTTAATTATATTCATACCTTTGGTTCAGTTGTAGCTTCAATCATTTACATGTGTGAGTAGGTATTCCTTTAATCCCTTGACATGAGAATAATATAGGGCATGTCAGGTTGTATTATTGATGCATGATATGTCAACAAAAAGAGAAATTCCAGATTTGCAACGAGTTTCCAGTGATTAGTGCGTCTAAAATGATTGCTTTCCTAATTATAAGTTCCTATGTGTTCTCCGCTGTGTTCTAACTTCTTAGGTGATATGTTAAGCTAATAAACTTGCTGAGAATTAACGCATGTATCCAGATTATATATCTATACCTGATAGATTGGCCATTAATTTCTTATAGAACAAGGGTTATTATAGCCATCTCCCAAGGAAATCGATAAAAGAAAAATATGCGTACGTTCTTGCAGATCTTGTTCTCAGATTATCAATTGAAGGAGACCATGAGATATTCTCATGCCATTGTAGAAGGTTAACTTGTTTGTGGATTAAAATCTTGATAATTAGATTGACTGCTTCACTTCATATATTATTTCCCTCATGGCTTCTAATCCGTTCTGATGACTTCCTATTATCTGCATTAAGTTTTTAAATGCCTATGCTCTATATATTTGGTTGTTCAATTAACATTAGATTCCTCGACCAGTGCGGTTTCATTATTTCCTTTGGTCAAATAGCCATTTCATTTATATTGACAGAGATCCGGCTCTATTTTCAGGTCCAGTTTATGCTCACTTATGTGATGTTTTTCATCAAAGATTCTTGAAACTCCTATTCTTTGAACATATCACACTCCTGTGATGTTTTTCATCAATTGACGAGTACTTGTCAATTTGGTTCTTTACATGGAAGTGATATGTTCTCTTGCTGATATTACTCTTTTGCTATCATACAGATTTGGATGCACCTGCAGAGTAATGACAGTACACAGAGAAATTCATCAACTGGCTGTTGCAGCACTCAACCAAAATTTGCACCAACAGGGCGATGAATACAATATTCTTGCTAATCTTTCTTCTTCAAAGTATGCTAAATGATCTTCAAAAGCTGGCTACTGGTGTGTTTTGCTGCAGTTTATTTCTGACGGTCAAGGCATCAGAGTCTAGGGTAATCAACATCCAGAATAAGGTCTAATTGGGTAGAACAGGTAGTCTTGAAATGCTTTCTTGATGGGATTATTCCATTATGTAGATCAGGTGAAAACATTGGGCCAGGCATTTAGATTAAATGTTCGACGGGGTTCTGGAACTAACCAATATATCTATTTCTTAGATAAAGCATATGCTACCATGGCGGTGCTACTCACACCATGAGTGTGGTGAAGTTATGGTTAATAGTTTATATGCATCCATTTTGTCTTTAACAATAGAAAGTTGTATACCTTCAATCGGCTTTGTGGAAGGCTGTTTCAGTGGATAGGTTGTGCAAAAAAGTTCAGAATTGGGGACTATCATTCTCATAGTATGGTTTGCAGAGGTAGATCTTGAAAGTTTATCAGGTTTAGATAAGTTTCTGTACCCTTGTTGAGATGGCATGGCAATGATAAATTTGTTTTCTTGATGTAGCTACTTCGCTCACCAATTTTACTTATGCATTTTATTTTGATATCTATCTGATTTCTGAACCGGTTCATGTGTTGGCTGAGACAATACTATATATTATTTGGTCTGCGGAAAGTTGGTTACTGCTCGAACTATTCTGGCCTGTCCACCTCGTCGCCTGTGACTCTTTACATGAAACCAGCAAAACGTATTAGGGGAGTTCGGAAACTCCAAATCGTGATATGGCCGAGACTACAACAAGGCCATGTGGATGGGTGTTTACCAACAATGGAAATTAGCTGAAAATTGGAGTTCCCAAGAGGGCAAGTTACCTTTTTTTGTGAAATAAGAGGGGGCAAGTTACCGTCAATTTGTGTCAGCTGACAATGACACCTGAACAGTTCATGCTTTCTATATTGATGTGTATGTTGCTACAACAAACTTGTTACTATATCCAGTTCATTTAAGTTTATTCTGTTTGCAAATGGTAGTCAGAATCCCAGCTATCCAGAGCTTATCAACAATATTCTCACGAATGTAAGTTCACTATCTTAAATTTACACCATTCATAGTTAATGTATCTATACGAGTGGAATACTAATAATATTTTATGTCTAGGACTTTGATGTTGTGGTAGGTGGCAATTGTCACAAATCGGACAAGGGTTGTTGATTTCACTCAGCCATATGTTAGTCGGGGCTTGTGGTACTTTGTTAAGAAGCATAGTGGATGGGCCTTTTTGCAGCCATTCACCATCAAAATGTGGGGTGTAACAGTACCTAGGTGTGGCTTGCCTGCTTGAGCACAGAATCAATGATAATTTCC
>LR738710.1:829042153-829052439 GCA_902687465.1 Secale cereale | reverse complement strand
CCCGCGCGCGTCAAATAGGTTATCACTGTACCCTACTTTTCTGTATATTTTTGGTGTTGTTACCAGGTTAGGAAAGGCTAAAACTTTGTACTTAACTTTAAACCTTAGCTACATGTATGTTTCACTGGCGTAAAATTCAGCTATTTATACGAAGTATCCTTATTGTGTAATCCATTTATCATCTATTGTTTTTTCTATAATGTATTTCCCATTTTATTTTTGTAAGTCATTCCCATTTTCTCACCTATACATGATAATCCTAATTTTCCTTTTTAGACCAGAGACCCTGTTCAAAATGTGATTGAAATGAATCCAATACTAATAATGGCTTACATACTGAATATTAAGTAATAACTATAAGTCTACACTCTACAGTAAGGTGTGCAGACAAGAACAATGGTCAAGTTCAAAGCAGGCCATTATAGCTATTGAAGTATTCTTTAACAGTTCACATTCTGTAGTACATTTTATCTATAAACAAATGAAGAGAACACTTGTACAAACAACTTTTGATAAACAATAACCGAATCATTCTTGTGAAATCCGTCGAGTATCTCTGATGTTTCTTGCTTCAAGCATTTTTTTTGGTACCGAATTATGTTGGTCTTATATCCAATCTTGTTCTTAAAGTTTTCAAAGCTATGTTACCATATATGGAATCATAATTCATAATGTGCTGCAATATTGCTGGGATGGGGATAGTATGTGGATGTGATTTAGTCACTTATTGTCCTTTTAGATTTGTGATTCAATCTCAAAGATGTCGCGGTTCAATTTCATGCAGATGGTGCCCATCGACACTACTACCTTCGGGAGGTCGCCATTGTATGGATTGGCAGCCCTGCATAGTGCCCTTTGTCCTGCAAACCCTTGGCGTCTACAACAATGTCCGCTACTTCTTTGCCCGCGACATGGGCGCATTGAGGACTACTATGATGGCTAGCCTACGATGGTGAATGAGCAGCTGCTCAAGCAGGCGATGAGGACGGTGAGCGTCGGCTCGTTGAGGGCAGTAGAGAGCGGTGAGGATGGCAAGGCGGATGCCGGCATCATGAGAGGAGTATCTTGTGGAGACATAATGTTAAGATTGCTTTTCTATTTGTTGAGTTTGATTATCAGTTCTATATGCACCTGTCCTATCAACTGCAAAAAAAGCCACCGAAAGGGGCACTTACTTACCTTGCCTTTTAATATAGAAGTTGCAAAAGAAAAAAGAAAAAGTGTGTCCACCTATCTGGCACCATCCAGGAACAACTCAGGCGGCACACCAAGGATGCGCCCCAACCATTAGTAAAGAGTGAATGAGTGAACCCAATGACCATTTTTCCTGGCTCCGCCCCTCGCGCACCGGTCAAACGAAACGAATGATGGGGCGCGCGCCCGTGGTTCACACCGCCCATCGGGGTTCTTGCACGCGTGGCGGGGTCCCGGCCCGTCGCCGCTCGATCCGTGCGTGCTTCATCAATTCGATCAACCGGCATCGCGTCGCGTCGGATCAGAAATGCCGCATCATCGCCATCACTCGACTCGATCCAAGTCCTCACACGTCGAAAATGGCCAGTATCATCATCATCGTCGTTGCCGGCCGCGCGAAAGGTCTAGCGAGGAAAGGAGCGCGCCGTTGAAGCCTCTTTTGGTGCCATGCGGACGGGGTGAAAAACGCCGTGGTGCATGCACACGCCTGCAACTGCAAGCCAATGGCCCGGCGCACGTCGTCGTTTGTTAATCTATCTGCTGAACGGCTTTTTTGGGTCAGTTGCACTACTCTAACCAGTGTGATCACTCCGCCCAAGTACTTCAGCAGTGTGATCGTGCGTCCTTACTCTTGTCCGGAGCAGTCGTCACCTACCGGCACCGAGGCCTCGGCGCTGCTGCTGATCCTGTATCGTTTCCTTTTCGTCCCGTTCCTATTTTTCCCGTTCAAAAAAGGCGCACGGAGCAGCGTCCTGCTGTACGGCCGCATTCGTCTGGTCATTTGTTATGGCGCATGAAACCAAACGTGCTTCATCCATCTAATTTAGTCCTTGTTTGTCCTTCTCTGGTCTACTACAGAATATCAAGCTGTTCATCAGGTAGTACACCGCACCACCAATAAAGGAAATGTCCATCAGAATAATGTTTTGGGTGCGCGTGTTTGCAAAAGCAAAGCGCGTGACCTAGTCTGCCTAGCCTTTTCTTTCCAAATATTTCTCCATGCGTACCTGATGAAACATGACAACAAAAACTTGGTTCCTATTAAAGTCTAAAACTAGGCTGCTCACCCGAACCCATTTTATGCTTGACAAATGAACTGATGGTCTGTTTGGCACAAAAGGAATGGAAAAAAGAGGTAGGAACATTCAGATGAAATTTGAGAAGTTACTTTAAGATTTGGGAACCTTTGGAAATAGATCAAATTTCCCCACAGAAAAGAGAGAGGAAAATAGATCAAAATATGAAGAATTGTTGATAGAAAAAACCCTAAAAGTCTAAAACTAGGAAGACATGACTGAGAGCAACTCTAGCAGACCCCGCATCATCCCGGCCCGCAAAACGTGTTTGCAGTTCGTGCAAAAACGCCTTTGCGGGCCGGCGGGGACGGCCGCAGATGCGGAACCTGCATAATGGACCCGTAAAAAAGAATATTCTCGGAATATGCTTTTTTACGGGTCCATTATACGGGGTCTGATCTGGCGCGGCTTCTCCTGGCCCGCAAAACTGAAATGTGCACCTTAATTTAATTTCGCATGTTGCATTTCTTTGCTTTTTCAACAACAGTGGATACTAGAACAGCAAGTCCAAAGAAAACAAGAACCACAAGTATGCATTTTAGAAGATTTCCAACTTCCATAACTCCTCCCATTAGTTGGACTAATATCTTCTCCATGCATTCGTTGTTGATCTGTGGATTCTTGACTTTGCATTCTTCTTTCTTCATCTTTGATTCAAAAGAAGTAGACGTTGCTTCCCCTCTAGTTGCACATGCAGCCGCATCATTGCCTTCGATTCTACTAAGGAGTGCATCAACATCTATTACATTTTTTTCTATCAATAAATCAATGTATTGGTCTTCCCAAAACCAAAATGAGCATCCATCGTCCTACACAAAAGAATGAGCAAGCTCGAAGTGAGCTACCGCAATTGAACTAAAGAATGAGCTATCAAATGAGCTACCGCAAGTGCACGTACCCCGTCGTTTTCGCATTTGAAGAACACCCATCCGGGGTGCTTCGGCGTTCCTGAAGTGAGCCGCAGCACTTTCCGTGTGCAGTCGTCGCACTGTATGCGCGGCATCGGCAAGCCACAAAGACGCTGCGCGAGCGTGATACGTCTCCAACGTATTTATAATTTTTTATTATTCCCTGCTATTATTTATGAAGTCTTGGATGTTTAATGGGCTTTATCATTCACTTTTATATCAATTTTGGGACTAACCTACTAACCCAAAGGCCCAGTCAAGATTGATGTTTTTCCCCTGTTTTAGGGTTTTGCAGAAAAAGAATATCAAACGGAGTCCAAACGGAATGAAACCTTCGCGAGAGATATTTTTGGAGAAAATCACGCACGCGGAGCTTGAGAACCACGTCAGGTGACCAAAGGGTGGGGGCGCGCCCCCCTTCCCAGGGCGTGCCTCCCTGCCTCGTGGCCCCCTCGAGCGTTCCCCGGTGCCCTCCTTCTTCCTATATAAGTCTACGTACCCCAGAACCTCCGTGAACAGAGAAAAAACCCTAATTCAACCGCCGTACCTTCTGTTCTCGTGAAGATCCCATCTTGGAGCCTGTTTCGGAGCTCCACCAAAGGGGGATCCATCACGGAGTCCTTCATCATGATCATCATCGCCCTCACCATGAGGTGTGAGTAGTTTACCTCAGACCTCCGGGTCCATAGCTAGTATCTAGATGGCTTATTCTCTCTCTCTGGATCTCAATACCAAGTTATTCTCGGTCTTCGAGGAGATATATTCGATGTAATCTCTTTTTGCGGTGTGTTTGTCGAGATCCGATGAATTGTGAGTTTATGATCAAGGTTATTTATGAAAGATATTTGGTTCTTCTCTGAACTTTTTATGTGTGCTCATAATATCCTTGCAAGTCTCTTCAAATTATTGGTTTGGTTTGGCCTACTAGAACTATACTTCTTGCAATGGGAGAAATGCTTGGCTTTGGGTTCAATCTTGCGGTGTCCTTTCCCAGTGACAGTAGGGGCAGTAAGGCACGTATTGTATTGTTGCCATCGAGGATAAAAAAGATGGGGTTTACATCATATTGCTTGAGTTTATCCATCTACGTCATGTCATCTTGCTTAAGGCGTTACTCTGTTATTATGAACTCAATACACTAGATGTCTAGATGCATGCTGGATAGCGGTCGATGTGTGGAGTAATAGTAGTATATGCAGGCAGGAGTTCGTCTACTTGTCTCGGACGTGATGCCTATATACAATGATCATGCCTAGATTGTCTCATAATTATTCGTTTTTCTATCAATTGCTCGACAATAATTTGTTTACCCGCCGTAGAATATCGCTATCATGAGAGAAGCCACTAGAGAAAACTATGCCCCCCGGGTCTATTCTCAACATATCAATCTACATCTACTTTACTTTTATCGCTTTTATTTGTTGTTTTTATAAACTAAAAATACCCAAAAATATAAACTATCATCTCTATCAGATCTCACTTTCGTAAGTGACCGTAAAGGGATTGACAACCCCTTATCGCATTGGCTGCGAAGTTCTTATTTGTTTGTCCAGGTGCGAGGGACTCGCGCGTGGTCTCCTACTGGATTGATACCTTGGTTCTCAAAAACTGAGAGAAATACTTACGCTACTGTGCTGCATCTCCCTTTCCTCTTCGAGGGAATACAACGCAAGCTCGAGAAGTGGCAGAGCGCCGAGCCCGGTGGACGGCCGGACGAATCCATGCCCGCAAACCTTCGGCAGCGGCGGGCGGATGAACCCGTACGTTCATGCGGCGATGCGCCCTTGCCTGGGCTGTGGGAGAGGCTCCCCGACCACTCCATCGCTTGAGCCAGCAACCGGCGGCCGGAAAAAGCAAAATCTGACGGCCTGCGATGAAGTGCCGCAGATCTGCAGATCCGGTGGCCCGCCGACGCAGGGGGGAGGGAGGGGAGGCCTCGCGCGTGGCGGCCTTCCGGCATGCTCCTGCCGGCTGCGTTCACCGGAATCTTGGGTGGCGGCCGGCGGCGGCGCGAGGGGGAAGAGGAGAGGTGGTTGGTGGGAAAAAGCGCGGGATGAAATGTCCCCCACCAACCGCTTTCGCTTATATGCAGGGCACCGCATCCGCGAGCGGGAAACCCGCGTTTTCCCGGGTTGGGGGAGGGATTTTGCCGCGCCCCCCAAATTTTTTTGCGGGCCGGAGCAGGATGCAAGGTTTGATCGGGCAGGTTTTTCCGCCCCAGCCCGTATTTTGGCGGTTATTTTGCGGGTCGGGGCGGGATGCCGGGTCTGCTAGAGTTGCTCTGATATGGCTCCTCACTCGGACCGCTTTTGACGTTCAACAAATGACCCGATGGTCTGTTCGGCACACAAAGAGGGAAAAAATAATAGGAATACTCAGGTAAAATGAGGAAAATAGTACTCCCTCCGTCTTAAAATAAGTGTTTCAACTTTGTACTAAATTTAGTACAAAGTACAATCCAAACGTCCCAACTCCCATGGACGCCGTTTAGAACCGCTTCGTTCGCTTTCCTAGAAACTGCTCCAGTGAGGCGATCAAAGGCGATCTTCTGCCTTCTCTTGCCACCAACGACGCCGTGGGTCCTTGTCCTCTCCGTCTGCCGCTCTAACGGCGGGAGCGGACGGGGACCCCAACACGCTTTCTTCGATAGGGTGATAGAATAGGCATAGTTTTCTGTTAGAGGTGCTGCTGCATCAATGGTGGAGACGGCGGTGCGTTAGAATAATCTACTTATGCTCTTTCTCCATCTCGATGGTGTTCTAATGGATGGCACTGAGGAGCAGGTGGCTTGGTCTTCTTGTCGGTGTTCAGATCCGGTGAGATTTGTGTCTGATGGTCGACGCACGACACTCTCTCGGCTGGCGTTGGCGTTGTCTGTTATGGTTGCGTTTGGTGTCTTGCAGTGGGGTGTGTGGATAGCGACAAACAACGGCGTTCCTCTTCTTCGACCGCGTCGGATGAAGTTGACAGTGTTGGGGTCTAGCTGACATGAGGAAGAACCCCAGCCGTTGTGCCATAAAGTCTCGGTCTCGTTGCTTGCAGCGGTCCGGTTCATTGGCTCGAAAAGCATCCTTGTATGCGAAGGTACTCCTCTAGATTTGGGTATGACGGCAACTCCCCTCTTTCTTCAGTGTTGCCTCGGCGATTGCAGAAGACGATGGTGGACGGAGTTTTGGCATGGCAGAAGATTCTGCTGGAGTAAAATTCTAGTTTTACTTCTTGTGGAGTCTTTGTTGCAATATTGCAAGACATCTACGTATGTCTCATATGCTGACATTATGTATGCCTCGTGTAGTCACATTGTGTGTACTCTTTGTAATCCATTTTTCGAATAAAATATATGTGGTTACTTAAAAAAAACTTTAGCACAAAGTTGTACTAAGCTTGAGACACTTATTTTGGGACGGATGAAGTACTTCAAGATATGGGAATATTTGAAAATAGATTGAAATTCAACAAAAATAATAATAGATTAAAATACGAAGTTCGGTGCATTCATGCAAAAGAGGTACACAATGATCTTCCATGAATGCTCGTAATTCGTAAATTATTTGTGAGCGTTGTCTAATTCTCCGGTTTTTCCGTGAATACCTATTCCCCATTTTTTGAATAATTTCCACCTGTAACATCTCCATATTTTTTAAAACTTGTGTGCGTTTTTTCCTTTTTTTTCTATTTTCTCAATTCTATTGTTTTATGTGATTTTTATTAGTTTTTATTCAGCAAAATTAATTTTCAAAATAAGCAATGATTTCACGTATTAAGTGATAATTAATTTTATAAATATTCACACCCTCTATTTTATTTATCATGAGTTTCCAGATTTTTATTGGGTTTATTTGTTTCCCCGTTGCACAAACTCATTATCATGTCATTGGTCAATCAGATTTGAGTGCTATAAGGGACTAACTAAAAGTCACGTTTGGCTGGTTTCTTATTCCAGGGACCAAAAGCACGGCCAGTATATATAAATTATATGCTACTCCCTCCGTCCGAATTACATGATGCGAAAATGGTTGTATCTAGATGTATTTTAGTTTTAAATACATCTATTTGCATCCATTTCTACAACAAGTAATTTGAGACAGAGAGAGTATTATTTTATTGATTTTCATGTTTTATGTGATTTTATTTAGATTTCAATATTTTTTGTGCAAAAGTATATTTTCTAATTTAAAAATTATTTCATTTAGTGTGTGACAATTATTTTTTATAAATATGCATATTTGTTTATTTTATTTTTTATGATTTTCGGGTGTTTATTGGTCAATCAGATTTGGAAAAAAATTGAGTGAGATAAGGGACTAACTGAAAAAGTAGAGTTTGGCTGGTTTTCAAGTTTAGCAAACCGAGCAAAGCTTAGATAGTTAGGCTTCTTATGGTGGAACCAGCTCACCAGGATTCAACCGTTGAATTCCTAAACTTGGCACCGGTGGTGATCGCATTTTCCGAAATTTATTGTAGGCCTTTCGGCGATGTTCGCTTAGTGAGAAGAGACGTCCCCGTCGACTACGAAGGCTCTTGTGGTGACTTCGTCATTCTCAAGATGTTGTGTCATCTCAATATCCCGTAGGTTCTCATAGGGGTAGGATGTGCGTGTGTGTTCATAGGGGTGAGTGTATGTGAGCATCTGCATTTGTATTGTGTTCAAAAAAGAGTTTTAGGTACCAAAAATAAGGCCAGTATTCACATAAACTATATATATTCTATTTTGCTAACCCTCTTGTTTCACTTTTAGAAATTGGAGCTCAAAATGCGAAACAAAAAAAAAGGCAGCAACCCTAGCCCCAGGATAGGCATCCTGGTCTTTTCCCACACATCACTCATGCTCGGAGGTGATGTCTCGGCCCCTCATCTTCCTATGTGATTGGCTTATTAGGGCATGAACTATGCTATAGCATGGACAGCTGCTCCACCGATCCATGTCAGATAAACAACCGATGTGGAAGAGAGAGAGAGAGAGAGAGAGAGAGAGAGAGAGAGAGAGAGAGAGAGAGTAGTGTTGTCAGAGTAAAATGGTCTCTTGCAGAGGAGTCTGCTGCCTTGCTCAAAAGTAGAGAGAGCGATGTGATGCATGTGTGAAGACCCACTGTTAAAGTAAGAGAGAGAGCTAGGAAAGAAAAATTAAGTGTGGTCCAGTGATGCAGCGTTGGCAGCTGGGGCAGCACCAAGCTGTTGCGCCCATTGTACATGCCTTCATCCATCATGTTTGTCCGTGCAACATGTCACCGATGAGGTTAGCTAAAATGTCATTCAGATCTAGGTAGGGGATCACACAGTGGCTGCAGCATGCAGGTCAAGAAAGCATTAACAAAAGGGTATGTCTAGAACTTAGTCGACTGAGACTTAATGAAGTCTTAGTCTAGTGACATCAGCGTAGTTGTGGTGCTGCAAGCGGCATGGCTGGATGCTGCAAACGATGGGGAAAATGTTGCAAAGGTATTGCAAGCAACAACACCATATGCTACAACCGCTCTGATAAAAATGCTACAACCATCAAAGGTGGATGTTACAACCGATGAGATAATGTGCTACAATCGATGAAGGACGAGATGTTACAACCAACAGGACGGATGTTGCAACCGGCAAAAATAAATGTTGCAAACGATGGGACAAAATGTTGCAAGGTCGACTAAGATTTCGTTAAATCTCAGTCGACTAATTTTTAGCCAGCCCGTTAACAAAAAGGCGGGCAAGTGGGCGAGTGTGTCTATTATTTTCTACTCCCTCCGTTCCCAAACATTTGTCTTTCTAGAGATTTCAACGAGTGACTACATATGAATCAAAATGAGTGATTCTACACTTTAAAATATGTCTACATACATCCGTATGTTGAAGTTCATTTGAAATGTCTAGAAAGACAAATATTTAGGAACGAAGGGAGTATATAAATATGTTTATTTCTCCAGGGCCTCACCTATGCAGCCGCAAGCACGCGGCGACACAATACGAGTCCACAATGCGTCGCGTGATGCATTTTTTCAACATCGGAGAGAAGAGAAGGGAAGCATCTTGTCAAGGTTTAGGTGCAGGGGCAACGCATGTTGATGTTGGTTACCCTAACTCAGAGACTTGAGCTGCTTGGCCGGGCCGGGGCACACACACACGCACCAAAGAATCTGCTGCAGTCTACGGATGGAAAGGGACTGGTTGTTCAAGGGCGGGCACCGGTTTATTCATCAGTCATCACCAAGAACACATCCGATTGTTTTCTATACGTTCTACAATCATCACCATCGCCATCGTCATCGTCGTATGGTAGCTGGTAGCTGGTACATGCATGGGAGCAGGATTGAACTACTACTACTAGGTAGTAGTGGTAGAGTAGAATACTTGGTGCTGCTAGTATGCAACTTGCGGAGCTCGAAATAATTATGTTCGACGTCGCAAGCTCTCAACTGAAGCAAGATCCTGTTGACGGGTTAGAGATCCTCCTGAACCGTTGCCAGTCCTGCGCAAAATGAGATGCTGAGCCGTTTGTTTTAGTATACTATTGCCTGATGTCTCCAGCTTGTCGGGCTTGCTACAGGGATCAAGGGTTCCAACCGAAACATGATCCCCTTGTTCTTGCAAACACTATTCTAGGAGTAGTTTTTAGACACAAGCGTGTGCAGTGTGCACGATTTACTTTTGTTTGCTTTTAATTAAAGAAGAAAACGAACGAAGCATGCAGATCCTTTTCAATTGTGAGTGTGAGTCTTGCCGGCTAGTATATGGATATATTGTATCCGATATTATATACTCACTTCGTTTCAAAGTAAGTGTCGCAAGTTTAATATAACTTTATATTAAATTAATACAAAGTTGAAACACTTATTTTGAGACGGAGGAAATACTAGGTAATAAGAGCAACTCCAACGCGCCGACCCATTTCGTCCGTGCGCGTCCGTTTGGTTCGCGGGGGACAGAAAAGCCAGCCCAACGCGCCGACCCAAATGGACGCGCGTCCGCTTTTCGTCTACCCACCGATCCATTCCCGGCTCAATTTTAAGCCTTATTTGCGTCGGCGCAGACACGAGACGAAAGCGCGGGCCGTGCGCCAACTACTCCCCCTATCTCGCTAGTCGGTGGCAAAGCATCCATCATTTCCCTCAATTTTCCCAGACCC
>LR738710.1:828994631-829042143 GCA_902687465.1 Secale cereale | reverse complement strand
TGTTGGAGATATGCCCTAGAGGCAATAATAAAAGCATTATTATTATATCTCCTTGTTCATGATAATTGTCTGTTATTCATGCTTGAATTGTATTGTACGGAAACAGCGATACATGTGTGAATACACAGACCATAATGAGTCCCTGGTAGGCCTCTAGTTACCAGCTCGTTGATCAACAGATGGTCACGGTTTCCTGACCATGGACATGAGATGTCAGTGATAACGGGATCACATCATTAGGAGAATGATGTGATGGACAAGACCCAAACTTGAGCATAACACGAGATCGTATAGTTCGTAATGCATAAGCTTTTCGGTGTCAAGTATTTATTCCTTAGACCATGAGGTTGTACATCTCCCGGATGCCGTAGGAATACTTTGGGTGTGCCAACCGTCACAACGTAACTGGGTGGCTATAAAGGTACGCATCGGGTATCTCCGAAAGTATCTGTTGAGTTGGTACGAACCGAGACTGGGATGTTGTCACTCCGTATGACGGAGAGGTACCTCTGGGCCCACTCGGTAAGACATCATCATAATGAGCTCAATGTGACTAAGTAGTTAGTCACGGGATGATGGATTACGGATCGAGTAAAGAGACTTGCCATAACGAGATTGAACAAGGTATCGGGAATACCGACGATCGAATCTCGGGCAAGTACCGTACCGATGGACAAAGGGAATAACATACGGGATTGAGTGAATCCTTGACACAGTGGTTCATCCGATGAAGATCATCGAGGAACACGTGGGAACCAACATGGGTATCTAGATCCCGCTGTTGGTTATTGACCGGAGAGTGGTCTCGGTCATGTCTACATGTCTCCCGAACCTGTAGGGTCTACACACTTAAGGTTCGGTAACGCTAGGGTCGTAGAGATAAATGCACGTGGAAACCCGAAAGTTGTTCGGAGTCCCGGATGAGATCCCGGACGTCACGAGGAGTTCTGGAATGGTCCGGAGGTAAAGATTGATATATAGGAAGTCCAGTTTCGGCCAACGGGTGATCTCCGGGGGTCACCGGGAGCGTCCCGGGACCACCGGAGGGGCCCCGGGGGTCCATCGGGTGGGGCCACCCATCCCGGTGGGGCCCCTAGGCCGCGAGGGGATGTGTCCAGCCCTCAGGGCTGGCGCACCACAAGGGGACCCACCTCCCCATGCGCCTAGGGTTCAAACCCTAAGGGGGAGGGGGGCTCCACTTGCCTTGGGGGGCAAGGAACCCCCCCTGGCCGCCGCCCCCTTGCAGATTGGATCTGCAGGGGGTCCAGGCGCCCCCCTGGCCCCTATATATATGTGGGGGGGAGAGGGCAGCCGCACCCCAAGCCCTGGCGCCTCTCCCCCTCCCGTCACACCTCCCAACTTCCACGCAGGGCGCCCGGCGAAGCCCTGCTGCGATCTCCACTGCATCCGTCATCACGCCGTCGTGCTGCCGGATCTCTGATGACTTCTCCTCCCCCCTTGCTGGATCAAGAAGGAGGTGACGTTGCTGCACCGTACGTGTGTTGAACGCGGAGGTGCCGTCCGTTCGGCGCTAGATCATCGGTGACGAAGAACGTGAAGAGTACGACTACTTCATCCTTGCTTCGTTGAAAGCTTCCGCATGCAATCTTCATAACGGTATGTAGATGCACTCTTAGTTGCTCGTTGCTAGATGTCTCCATAGTTGGATCTTGGTGAAGACGTAGAAATTTTTTGAATTATGCTACGATCCCCAACAGTGGCATCTGAGCCTAGGTTTTATGCGTAGCATCTTGCACGAGTAGAACACAAAGCAGTTGTGGGCGTATGATCTTGTTCAACTTTCTTACCGTTACTAGTCAATCTTGATTCGGCGGTATTGTGGGATGAAGCGGCCCGGACCGACTTTACACGTACGCTTACGTGAGACTGGTTCCACCGACAGACATGCACTAGATGCATAAGGTGGCTGGCGGGTGTCTGTCTCTCCTACTTTAGTCGGATCGGATTCGATGAAAAGGGTCCTTATGAAGGGTAAATAGAAGTTGACAAATCACGTTGTGGTTTTGGCGTAGGTAAGAAACGTTCTTGCTAGAAATCCTATAGAAGCAACGTAAAACTTGCAACAACAATTAGAGGACGTCTAACTTGTTTTTGCAGCATGTGTTTTGTGACGTGGTATGGCCAAGAACGAAGATGTGATGAATGATATATGTGATGTATGAGATTGATCATGTTTTTGTAATAGGGAATCACGACTTGCATGTCGATGAACTTGACAACCGGCAGGAGCCATAGGAGTTGTCTTAATTATTGTATGACCTGCGTGTCACTGAATAACGCCATGTAATTACTTTACTTCATTGCTAAACGTTAGCTATAGTAGTAGAAGTAATAGTTGGCGTGACGACTTCTTCAAGACACGATGATGAAGATCATGATGATGAAGATCATGGTGTCGAGCCGGTGACAAGATGATCATGGTGCCCCGAAGATGGAGATCCAAGGAGCAAGATGATATTGGCCATATGATGTCACTTTAATTGATTGCATGTGATGTTTATCATGTTTATGCATCTTGTTTACTTAGAACGACGGTAGTAAATAAGATGATCTCTCACTAAAATTTCAAGTATTGTGTTTCCCCTAACTGTGCACCGTTGCTAAAGTTCATTGCTCCGAAGCACCACGTGATGATCGGGTGTGATAGGTTCTAACGTTCGCATACAACGGGTGTAAGACAGATTTACACACGCGATACACTTAGGGTTCACTTGACGAGCCTAGCATGTACAGACATGGCCTCGGAACACGGAAGACCGAAAGGTCGAACACGAGTCGTATAGAAGATACGATCAACATGAAGATGTTCACCGTTGATGACTAGTCCGTCTCACGTGATGATCGGACACGGGCTAGTCGATTCGGATCGTGTATCACTTAGATGACTAGAGAGATGTCATTCTGAGTGGGAGTTCATTAAAATTTGATTAAGATGAACTTAATTATCATGAACTTAGTCTAAATTCTTTACAATATCTCTTGTAGATCAAATGGCCCACGCTCAGGTTTCCCTCAACTTCAACGCGTTCCTAGAGAAAACCAAGCTAAAAGACGATGGTAGCAACTATACGGATTGGGTCCGTAACCTGAGGATTATCCTCATAGCTGCCAAGAGATCATATGTCCTAGAAGCACCGCTAGGTGATGCACCTGCTCCCGATGCGGCCCAAGACGTTTTGAACGTCTGGCAGTCGCGAAGTGATGATTACTCCCTGGTTCAGTGCGGCATGCTTTACAGCTTAGAGTCGGGGCTCCAAAAACGTTTTGAGCACCACGGAGCATATGAGATGTTCGAAGAGCTAAAAATGGTTTTCCAAGCTCATGCCCGAGTCGAGAGATATGATGTCTCCGACGCATTCTACAGCTGTAAGATGGAGGAGAACAGTTCTGTCAGTGAGCACATCCTCAAGATTTCAGGATTGCACTGTTGGAGATATGCCCTAGAGGCAATAATAAAAGCATTATTATTATATCTCCTTGCTCATGATAATTGTCTGTTATTCATGCTTGAATTGTATTGTACGGAAACAGCGATACATGTGTGAATACATAGACCAAAATGAGTCCCTGGTAGGCCTCTAGTAACCAGCTCGTTGATCAACAGATGGTCACGGTTTCCTGACCATGGACATGAGATGTCAGTGATAACGGGATCACATCATTAGGAGAATGATGTGATGGACAAGACCCAAACTTGAGCATAACACGAGATCGTATAGTTCGTAATGCATAAGCTTTTCAGTGTCAAGTATTTATTCCTTAGACCATGAGGTTGTACAACTCCCGGATACCGTAGGAGTGCTTTGGGTGTGCCAACCGTCACAACGTAACTGGGTGGCTATAAAGGTACGCATCGGGTATCTCCGAAAGTGTCTGTTGAGTTGGTACGAACCGAGACTGGGATATTGTCATTCCGTATGACGGAGAGGTACCTCTGGGCCCACTCGGTAAGACATCATCATAATGAGCTCAATGTGACTAAGTAGTTAGTCACGGGATGATGAATTACGGATCGAGTAAAGAGACTTGCCATAACGAGATTGAACAAGGTATCGGGGATACCGACGATCGAATCTCAGGCAAGTACCGTACCGATGAACAAAGGGAATAACATACGGGATTGAGTGAATCCTTGACACAGTGGTTCATCCGATGAAGATCATCGAGGAACACGTGGGAACCAACATGGGTATCCAGATCCCGCTGTTGGTTATTGACCGGAGAGTGGTCTCGGTCATGTCTACGTGTCTCCCGAACCCGTAGGGTCTACACACTTAAGGTTCGGTAACGCTAGGGTCGTAGAGATTAATGCACGTGGAAACCCGAAAGTTGTTCGGAGTCCCGGATGAGATCCCGGACGTCACGAGGAGTTCCGGAATGGTCCGGAGGTAAAGATTGATATATGGGAAGTCCAGTTTCGGCCAACGGGTGATCTCCGGGGGTCACTGGGAGCGTCCCGGGACCACCGGAGGGGCCCCGGGGGTCCACCGGGTGGGGCCACCCCTCCCGGTGGGGCCCCTAGGCCGCAAGGGGATGCGTGCAGCCCCCTGGGCTGGCGCACCACAAGGGGGCCCCACCTCCCCATGCGCATAGGGATAAAACCCTAAGGGGAGGGGGGCCACCACTTGCCTTGGGGGAGGGGGACTCCTCCCTGGCCGCCGCCCCCCCTTGCAGATTGGATCTGCAAGGGGCTGGCGCCCCCCCTGGCCCCCTATATATATGTGGGGGGGAGAGGGCAGCCGCACCTCAGCCCTGGCGCCTCTCCCCCTCCCGTCACACCTCCCAACTCCTTTGCAGGGCAGCCCGGCGAAGCCCTGCTGCGACATCCACTGCATCCGTCATCACGCCGTCGTGCTGCCGGATCTCTGACGACTTCTCCTCCCCCCTTGCTGGATCAAGAAGGAGGTGACGTTGCTGCACCGTACGTGTGTTGAACGCGGAGGTGCCGTCCGTTCGGCGCTAGATCATCGGTGACGAAGAACGTGAAGAGTACGACTACTTCATCCTTGCTTCGTTGAAAGCTTCCGCACGCAATCTTCATAACGGTATGTAGATGCACTCTCAGTTACTCGTTGCTAGATGTCTCCATAGATGGATCTTGGTGAAGACGTAGAAATTTTTTGAATTATGCTACGTTCCCCAACAGTGGCATCTGAGCCTAGGTTTTATGCGTAGCATCTTGGCACGAGTAGAACACAAAGCAGTTGTGGGCGTATGATCTTGTTCAACTTTCTTACCGTTACTAGTCAATCTTGATTCGGCGGTATTGTGGGATGAAGTGGCCCGGACCGACCTTACACGTACGCTTACGTGAGACTGGTTCCACCGACAGACATGCACTAGATGCATAAGGTGGCTGGCGGGTGTCTGTCTCTCCTACTTTAGTCGGATCGGATTCGATGAAAAGGGTCCTTATGAAGGGTAAATAGAAGTTGACAAATCACGTTGTGGTTTTGGCGTAGGTAAGAAACGTTCTTGCTAGAAATCCTATAGAAGCCACGTAAAACTTGCAACAACAATTAGAGGACGTCTAACTTGTTTTTGCAGCATGTGTTTTTGTGACGTGGTATGGCCAAGAACGAAGATGTGATGAATGATATATGTGATGTATGAGATTGATCATGTTTTTGTAATAGGGAATCACGACTTGCATGTCGATGAACTTGACAACCGGCAGGAGCCATAGGAGTTGTCTTAATTATTGTATGACCTGCGTGTCACTGAATAACGCCATGTAATTACTTTACTTCGTTGCTAAACGTTAGCTATAGTAGTAGAAGTAATAGTTGGCGTGACAACTTCTTCAAGACACGATGATGGAGATCATGATGATGAAGATCATGGTGTCGAGCCGGTGACAAGGTGATCATGGTGCCCCGAAGATGGAGATCCAAGGAACAAGATGATATTGGCCATATCATGTCACTTTAATTGATTGCATGTGATGTTTATCATGTTTATGCATCTTGTTTACTTAGAACGACGGTAGTAAATAAGATGATCTCTCACTAAAATTTCAAGTATTGTGTTTCCCCTAACTGTGCACCGTTGCTAAAGTTCGTTGTTCCGAAGCACCACGTGATGATCGGGTGTGATAGGTTCTAACGTTCGCATACAACGGGTGTAAGACAGATTTACACACGTGATACACTTAGGGTTCACTTGACGAGCCTAGCATGTACAGACATGGCCTCGGAACACGGAAGACCGAAAGGTCGAACACGAGTCGTATAGAAGATACGATCAACATGAAGATGTTCACCGTTGATGACTAGTCCGTCTCACATGATGATCGGACACGGACTACTCGATTCGGATCGTGTATCACTTAGATGACTAGAGAGATGTCATTCTGAGTGGGAGTTCATTAAAATTTGATTAAGACGAACTTAATTATCAATTCTTTACAATATCTCTTGTAGATCAAATGGCCCACGCTCAAGTTTCCCTCAACTTCAACGCGTTCCTAGAGAAAACCAAGCTGAAAGACGATGGTAGCAACTATACGGATTGGGTCCGTAACCTGAGGATTATCCTCATAGCTGCCAAGAGAACCTATGTCCTTGAAGCACCGCTAGGTGATGCACCCGTTCTCCCAGCAAACCAAGACGTTATGAACGCTTGGCAGTCACGTTGTGATGATTACTCCCTGGTTCAGTGCGGCATGCTTTACAGTTTAGAATCGGGGCTCCAAAAACGTTTTGAGCACCACGGAGCATATGAGATGTTCGAAGAGCTGAAAATGGTTTTCCAAGCTCATGCCCGAGTCGAGAGATATGATGTCTCCGACGCATTCTATAGCTGTAAGATGGAGGAGAACAGTTCTGTCAGTGAGCACATCCTCAAGATTTCAGGATTGCACAACCTCTTGTCTCAGCTGGGAATGAATCTCCCAGATGAAGCGGTCGTTGACAGAATCCTCCAGTCGCTCCCACCAAGCTTCAAGAGCTTCGTGTTGAACTTCAATATGCAAGGGATGGAGAAGTCCATTCCCGAGGTATATTCAATGCTGAAATCAGCGGAGGTAGACATCAAGAAAGAACATCAAGTGTTGATGGTCAATAAAACCACTAAGTTCAAGAAAGGCAAGGGTAAGAAGAACTTCAAGAAGGACGGCAAGGGAGTTGCCGCGCCTGGCAAGCCTGTTGCCGGGAAGAAGCCAAAGTATGGACCCAAGCCTGAAACAGAGTGCTTTTATTGCAAGGGAACGGGTCACTGGAAGCGGAACTGCCCCAAATACTTAGCAGACAAGAAGGCCGGCAACGTCAAAGGTATATATGATATACATGTTATTGATGTGTACCTTACCAGCACTCGTAGTAGCTCCTGGGTATTTGATACCGGTGCAGTTGCTCACATTTGTAACTCAAAACAGGAGCTACGGAATAAACGGAGACTGGCGAAGGATGAGGTGACGATGCGCGTCGGGAATGGTTCCAAGGTCGATGTGATCCCCGTCGGCACGCTACCTCTACATCTACCCTCGGGATTAGTTTTAAACCTGAATAATTGTTATTTAGTACCAGCTTTGAGCATGAACATTGTTTCTGGATCTCGTCTTATGCGAGATGGCTACTCTTTCAAATCGGAGAATAATGGTTGTTCTATTTATTTGAGAGATATGTTTTATGGTCATGCCCCGCTGGTCAATGGTTTATTTTTGATGGATCTCGAACGTAGTGATACACATATTCATAGTGTGGATGACAAAAGATGTAAAGTTGATAATGATAGTCCCACATACTTGTGGCATTGCCGCCTTGGTCATATTGGTGTCAAACGTATGAAGAAGCTCCATTCGGATGGACTTCTAGAGTCTCTTGATTATGAATCATTTGACACGTGCGAACCATGCCTCTTGGGCAAGATGACCAAGACTCCGTTCTCCGGAACAATGGAGCGAGCAACCAACTTGTTGGAAATCATACATACCGATGTGTGCGGTCCAATGAGTGTTGAGGCTCGCGGAGGCTATCGTTATGTTCTCACCCTCACGGATGACTTGAGTAGATACGGGTATATCTATTTGATGAAACACAAGTCTGAGACCTTTGAAAAGTTCAAAGAATTTCAGAATGAGGTTGAGAATCAACGTGACAGAAAAATAAAGTTCTTGCGATCGGATCGTGGGGGTGAATATTTAAGTCATGAATTTGGCACACACCTTAGGAGCTGTGGAATTGTTTCACAATTGACACCGCCCGGAACACCTCAACGTAACGGTGTGTCCGAACGTCGAAATCGTACTCTGTTGGACATGGTGCGATCTATGATGTCCCTCACCGATTTATCGCTATCTTTTTGGGGTTATGCTTTAGAGACTGCCGCATTCACTTTAAATAGGGCTCCGTCGAAATCCGTTGAGACGACTCCGTATGAACTTTGGTTTGGCAAGAAACCGAAGCTGTCGTTTCTAAAAGTTTGGGGTTGCGATGCTTATGTCAAGAAACTTCAACCTGAAAAGCTCGAACCCAAATCGGAAAAATGCGTCTTCATAGGATACCCAAATGAAACAATTGGGTACACCTTCTACCACAGATCCGAAGGCAAAGTCTTTGTTGCCAAGAATGGATGCTTTCTGGAGAAAGAGTTTCTCTCGAAAGAAGTGAGTGGGAGGAAAGTAGAACTTGATAAGGTGACAGTCACCCCTCCTGGACCGGAAAGTAGCGCAGCGCAGGAAACTGTTCCTGAGGTGCCTGCACCGGCAAGGGAGGAAGTTAATGATAATGATCATGAAGAAACAGATCAAGTTACTACTGAACTTCGAAGGTCCACAAGGACACGTTCCGCACCAGAGTGGTACGGCAACCCTGTCCTGGAAATCATGTTGTTAGACAACGGTGAACCTTCGAACTATGAAGAAGCGATGGCGGGCCCAGATTCCAATAAATGGCTTGGAGCCATGAAATCCGAGATAGAATCCATGTATGAAAACAAAGTATGGACTTTGGTGGACTTGCCTGATGATAGGCACGCCATAGAAAACAAATAGATATTTAAGAAGAAGACAGACTCGGATGGTAATGTGACCATCTATAAGGTCGGCTTGTCGCTAAGGGTTATCGACAAGTTCAAGGGATTGACTACGACGAGACTTTCTCTCCCGTAGCGATGCTGAAGTCAGTCAGAATCATGTTAGCTATTGCCGCATTCTATGATTATGAGATATGGCAAATGGACGTCAAAACAGCATTCCTTAATGGCTTCCTCAAGGAAGAGTTGTATATGATGCAACCGGAAGGTTTTGTCGATCCAGAGAACGCTAACAAGGTATGCAAGCTCCAGCGCTCGATTTACGGGCTGGTGCAAGCATCTCGAAGTTGGAATATTCGCTTTGATGAGGTGATCAAAGCGTTTGGATTTATACAGACTTATGGAGAAGCCTGTATTTACAAGAAAGTGAGTGGGAGCTCTGTGGCATTTCTCATATTATATGTGGATGACATATTGCTGATGGGAAATGATATAGAATTCTTGGAAAATGTAAAGGCCTACTTGAATAAAAGTTTTTCAATGAAGGACCTTGGAGAAGCTGCTTACATATTAGGCATCAAAATCTATAGAGATAGATCGAGACGCCTCATTGGTCTTTCACAAAGTACATACCTTGACAAAATATTGAAGAAGTTCAATATGGATCAGTCAAAGAAAGGATTCTTGCCTGTTTTGCAAGGTATGAGATTGAGCAAAGCTCAGTCGCCGACCACGGCAGAAGATAGAGAAAAGATGAGTGTCATTCCCTATGCCTCGGCCATAGGTTCTATCATGTATGCCATGCTGTGTACCAGACCTGATGTGAACCTTGCCATAAGTTTGGTAGGGAGGTACCAAAGTGATCCCGATACGGAACACTGGACAGCGGTCAAGAACATCCTGAAGTACTTGAAAAGGACTAAGGATATGTTTCTCGTTTATGGAGGTGACGAAGAGCTCGTCGTAAAGGGTTACGTCGATGCTAGCTTCAACACAGATCTGGATGACTCTAAGTCACAAACCGGATACGTGTATATTTTGAATGGAGGGGCAGTCAGCTGGTGCAGTTGCAAGCAAAGCGTGGTGGCAGCATCTACATGTGAAGCGGAGTACATAGCTGCTTCTGAAGCAGCGCAGGAAGGAGTCTGGATGAAGGAGTTCATCACCGACCTAGGAGTCATTCCAAGCGCGTCAAGCCCGATGACTCTCTTCTGTGACAACACTGGTGCTATTGCTATTACCAAGGAGCCTAGGTTTCACAAGAAGACCAAGCACATCAAGCGCCGTTTCAACTCCATCCGGAATTATGTTCAGGATGGAGACATAGATATTTGTAAAGTGCATACGGATCTGAATGTAGCAGACCCGTTGACTAAACCTCTTTCACGGGCAAAACATGATCAACACCAGAACTCTATGGGTGTTCGATTCATCACAATGTAACTAGATTATTGACTCTAGTGCAAGTGGGAGACTGTTGGAAATATGCCCTAGAGGCAATAATAAAAGTATTATTATATTTCCTTGTTCATGATAATCGTCTGTTATTCATGCTTGAATTGTATTGTACGGAAACAGCGATACATGTGTGAATACATAGACCACAATGAGTCCCTGGTAGGCCTCTAGTTACCAGCTCGTTGATCAACAGATGGTCACGGTTTCCTGACCATGGACATGGGATGTCAGTGATAACGGGATCACATCATTAGGAGAATGATGTGATGGACAAGACCCAAACTTGAGCATAACACGAGATCGTATAGTTCGTAATGCATAAGCTTTTCAGTGTCAAGTATTTATTCCTTAGACCATGAGGTTGTACAACTCCCGGATGCCGTAGGAATACTTTGGGTGTGCCAACCGTCACAACGTAACTGGGTGGCTATAAAGGTACGCATCGGGTATCTCCGAAAGTGTCTGTTGAGTTGGTACGAACCGAGACTGGGATGTTGTCACTCCGTATGACGGAGAGGTACCTCTGGGCCCACTCGGTAATACATCATCATAATGAGCTCAATGTGACTAAGTAGTTAGTCACGGGATGATGGATTACGGATCGAGTAAAGAGATTTGCCATAACGAGATTGAACAAGGTATTGGGAATACCGACGATCGAATCTCGGGCAAGTACCGTACCGATGGACAAAGGGAATAACATACGGGATTGAGTGAATCCTTGACACAGTGGTTCATCCGATGAAGATCATCGAGGAACACGTGGGAACCAACATGGGTATCCAGATCCCGCTGTTGGTTATTGACCGGAGAGTGGTCTCGGTCATGTCTACGTGTCTCCCGAACCCGTAGGGTCTACACACTTAAGGTTCGGTAACGCTAGGGTCGTAGAGATAAATGCACGTGGAAACCCGAAAGTTGTTCGGAGTCCCGGATGAGATCCCGGACGTCACGAGGAGTTCCGGAATGGTCCGGAGGTAAAGATTGATATATAGGAAGTCCAGTTTCGGCCAACGGGTGATCTCCGGGGGTCACCGGGAGCGTCCCGGGACCACCGGAGGGGCCCCGGGGGTCCACCGGGTGGGGCCACCCATCTCGGTGGGGCCCCTAGGCCGCGAGGGGATGTGTCCAGCCCTCAGGGCTGGCGCACCACAAGGGGACCCACCTCCCCATGCGCCTAGGGTTCAAACCCTAAGGGGGAGGGGGGCTCCACTTGCCTTGGGGGGCAAGGAACCCCCCTTGGCCGCCGCCCCCTTGCAGATTGGATCTGCAGGGGGTCCAGGCGCCCCCCTGGCCCCTATATATATGTGGGGGGGAGAGGGCAGCCGCACCCAAAGCCCTGGCGCCTCTCCCCCTCCCGTCACACCTCCCAACTTCCACGCAGGGCGCCCGGCGAAGCCCTGCTGCGATCTCCACTGCATCCGTCATCACGCCGTCGTGCTGCCGGATCTCTGACGACTTCTCCTCCCCCCTTGCTGGATCAAGAAGGAGGTGACGTTGCTGCACCGTACGTGTGTTGAACGCGGAGGTGCCGTCCGTTCGGCGCTAGATCATCGGTGACGAAGAACGTGAAGAGTACGACTACTTCATCCTTGCTTCGTTGAAAGCTTCCGCACGCAATCTTCATAACGGTATGTAGATGCACTCTTAGTTGCTCGTTGCTAGATGTCTCCATAGTTGGATCTTGGTGAAGACGTAGAAATTTTTTGAATTATGCTACGATCCCCAACACATGCAAGATCAGGTTGGCCTGGACCTGGATGGCTTCCCGCTCGACCACGAGTTCCCGGAGGACTACGGTCTCGAGGAAGAGGATGCGGTGGACATCGACGGAGAGCCTTTATTCAAGGACGAGCTCGCCCACCTCGAGGAAGAAAGCCGTGGAGGAGGTTCAAGAGGGCGAGAAGGCACGGCTGCGGGGGAAGACCAACTCCAAGAAGGAAGACAAGTGAGATGCGGCGTCGACTGCCTTGCTCGCAACCATGGAGGGCATGATGACCAAGAAGGACTCAAGGAAGGAGAAGCTCCGGCAAGACAAGGAAGAGCAAATGAACGCCTTCATGGAGATCCAAAGGAAGAGGCTTCACATGGAGGCGGAGAAGCAAGCGAAGATGCTCGAGATCGAGGCCACCAATGCCAAAACCAAGGCAAAATAAGTGGCGCTCGCGAGCATGATGACGGGGGTGGATATCATGAACGTGGACCTCAACATCGTGTCACTGAGGAAGAGGCCATGGTTCGAGAAGATACAGGCCGACATGCTCAAGTTCGACGACGATGAGTGATCTATGGCGGTGAGCGTCATCCATTTTTTGTATGCCGGCAAGTGTGCTGGCATGACCACGACCGATATGGCATGGTCGATTTTCCCGCCCCTTTTTGTGCGCTGGCATGTGTGCCGGCCGCTGGCAGGCGCCCCTTTTTGACGCAAGGGACGAAGCAGCGGCCGACACCTCCCTCACCGCTGCCACGCTGCAGGAGGAAACCAACACCCGCGTCGCAGCGGCAACCCTGCTCTACATAGGGTTAAACCCTGGCCAACCCAGGCTCGTCAACGCCGCCGTGGCCATTGCCAGCACCAGCTCGTCCGCGTTTCCTCGGATGGTGCTGTCAAAGTCGCCCCGCGCATCGGCGACGCACCCGATTCCCGGCTTCAATGTCTACCCGCAAGCCTCCCGACTCTCCGGGGAATGCTCGCCGGAGGTGAGCGTGGTGGCGCCTTCCACGCCCGCGCCCACGCAGATCGACCTCAATGCGACGCCGATGACCTGTGCCTCATTATCCAGAGGGGCGAGGAAACACGCGCAGGAGATGCCAGCTGACATGCTCCCCGACGCCCGCAACCTGTTCGACAGAATGCCAGCGGACGGCTACGACGAGACAACCAACTGTTTCATGGAGAGCATCATCTTCGAGGGTGGTGCGGCTGCCGCTGGCTGTGCCGCCGCGACTGGCTACGATCCCGATGAGACCCAAATCCAAGAAGGTCGAGGTCCATTCTCGCCTGCGACCTATGATCAAGTTGGCATGCACGGCACCTTCATGCAAGATCAGGTTGGCCTGGACCTGGATGGCTTCCTGCTCGACCACGAGTTCCTGGAGGACTACGGTCTCGAGGAAGAGGATGCGGTGGACATCGACGGAGATCCTTTATTCAAGGACGAGCTCGCCCACCTCGAGGAAGAAAGCCGTGGAGGAGGTTCGAGAGGGCGAGAAGGCACGGCTGCGGGGGAAGACCAACCCCAAGAAGGAAGACAAGGGAGATGCGGTGTCAACCGCCTTGCTCGCAACCATGGAGGGCATGATGATCAAGAAGGACTCAAGGAAGGAGAAGCGCCGGCAAGACAAGGAAGAGCAAATGAACGCCTTCATGGAGATCCAAAGGAAGAGGCTTGACATGGAGGCGGAGAAGCAAGCGAAGATGCTCGAGATCGAGTCCACCAATGCCAAAACCAAGGCAAAAGAAGTGGCGCTCGCGAGCATGATGACGGGGGTGGATATCATGAACGTGGACGTCAACATCGTGTCACTGAGGAAGAGGCCATTGTTCGAGAAGATGCAGGCCGACATGCTCAAGTTCGACGACGATGAGTGATCTATGGCAGTGAGCGTCAACCTTTTTTGTATGCCGGCAAGTGTGCTGGCATGACCACGACCGATATGGCGTGCTCGATTTTCCCACCCCTTTTTGTGCGCTGGCATGTGTGCCGGCCGCTGGCAGGCGATCCTTTTTGACGCAAGGGACGAAGCAGCGGCCGACACCTCCCTCGCCGCTGCCACGCAGCAGTAGGAAACCAACACCCGCGTCGCAGCGGCAGCCCTGCTCTACATAGGGTGAAACCCTGGCCAGCCCAGGCTCGTCAACGCTGTCGTGACCGTTGCTTTAACAAAATGCTTTAACATAGGTACTGCTATGTCACATCGAAATGTTGAGTGAGGGATAGCGTCCTTGCTGTCTTGATTCCCTCGTGAACCAAATAAGAAAGGCGACGCGGCACCGATCATCGTGTGTGGCCGCTCCCCAGCCCATGTGCACGGAAGGCAGATGGATAGTCAAAGCACTCTCTTGCTAAATTGGGCACCCCAATTGGTCTACAACGAAAGTGCTTACTATCACGAAACTGTCTGCGATTGGAGGTAACAGCTCCGAGCTCTGAGGTGACAATTTCTTTGTGGATGCAATGCAATGCGCATTAATTTGCCGGACACATGGCCACGTCTTGGGTCAAATTTGGTTAGATGGATAATGGGGCGAAGTTGAAATGCAATCCGGCCTCCAGCTACCTGCAGTAAACATCATCCGGGCAAGAAACACCAATTAATCGGGGATCTGTTGCGAACTTAAATTTGACATAATATTTGAACGGCCGTTACCACATATTCTCCCATGCCCGTACTTAACACGGAATAATGAAAAAAACTTCAGCGCTCAGGCCATTTAATCAATCATACCATATCCGGCCTCAATCGGGGGACGTTTTAATTTCCTTTTGAATTAAAAACAAGCAGCAAAAACATGCGCCCCAATTACGATCATCGCTTGCATCGCTTGCGATTGCGAGCTTAACTGCTTGTTGTGAGGTTGCAATCCAGTACCGTCCTGCAGTTCCCCTGGTTTTATATCAAGAAAAATGGGCTGAATTAGACAGCAAGTCTATATATTAAAGCTGTGTTGATTCACCTATCGGAGCTTCCAAACAGTGCGTGTGTACTGTTGCCCAATCTTGGCGATAAATTTGGTTCGAAGCAAAGCCGCTTTATTTGCTTACTGTTCCCCACCATTTAAAACTGATTTGGACATCCTAAAAAAAAAACTGATTTGGACGAATCATGCAAAAGCAGAGATCCGTTCCACGGCCCATCACTGTCCCGGCTAAGAGCGATTCCAACCGAGTGACTAGAAGGGACCCGCGCTTTGTCCGTTTTTCGTTTGCTTGGGTCGGTCAGGCAGACGGGCGCATTCGATTTTTCATTTGGGTCGGTAGTGACACCTAACACGAGGCCAACCCATTTATGACGACGTGGCAGAAATTGAGGCATAAATATAATTAAACATAAAATGATCGGTCAAAGGCCGGCCAAAGTCCAGTTAAACATAAATTAAAAATTAAAAACTCTAAATAAATAAACGCCCGTCCGCACTCTACCCTAGACCGCCTTGCCCTTGCCCTTGCGTGCCTGACGCCTGTGCACCTCCTCGTCATGCGCCCGCTGTGACCGCGGAACCGTCGGCACCGGGATCCGCTGCGGATCGAGGTGCCAGTCGTGCGGCAGCGTCACGTCGGGGTAAGGCAGCGGCTGCCTGTACTCCCAGTGCCACCGCGCTTGCTTTACCAGGATGTGCAAACGCCGCCGACCTAAGCGGTCACGCGCCGGCGGCAGAGGGGGAGGGGGGAGGAGCACGGGAAGATGAGGCGCCGGGGGTGCCCTTGCCCTTTCTGCTGCCGATGAGACCCACGGCTACGGTTTGTCTTGTCGCCGGCGGGAAAGCACAAAGAGGGTAGTGGGGGCCATATGTGGACGAAAGTGGATGTGCCCCCACCCACACGTGTTGGTTAGAAAACGACGCTCCCACTGGCTGACTAGCGAGCCCGGTGTCGGTGGTCGTCATAAATTAGAAGGCGGGTGGTAGTTGGGTGGCCGCCAAGTGGGACCGTGGTGGACACCGAGGGACGAGCGACGCGTCCGCGCCGATGCATTTCAGGAGCAAATTTGGGCCAGAAATCGATCCGCACGAAAGTGAAGCGGGCGGTTTTTGAGAACAGGTCGGCGCGTTCGGCCGATGTTTTTGTCCGCGGCGACCCAAACAAAAATGGGCGGACGAAATGGTACGCGCCGTTGGAGTTGCTCTAACCTACCTTTTCTTTGTGTGTGTGTGTGTGTGTGTTCCTCGCCATGGCCAGATCACGAGTTACAGAACAAGTCTTCCAAGTGACGATGGGAGCAGCAACGGCTCGCTCCCCCGACCCCGACCCTACGCCCCTCCATCGGCCCCATCGGCGGCGGCCACCCCAGCCCCGCCGACCACCCTCTCAACGCCTCGCATACTTCGTCGCCCAGGGCCGTGGCCCCCGGCCTGTAGGATTCGAGTGGAGAACAGAGGTCCAGATCATTCGCTCACGCTCCTCCAAGGCTGCATCGACGACCACTCCTGCTCCGGCGCCCGCCGCCGCCGCCTCCATTGTCGCACCGTCTCCACTCAGCCGCCGGAGCCACCGGCGTCCCCCAATGTTGGGCTCCCCCAGCTTGATCCGGATCATGCGGATCTGGATTCCGTCTCCCTGTCGCCTCCGACTGGCCGGAGCTCCGCTCCTGCCGATGTGACGGAGGTTCTGCTTGGGGCCAAGAGTGGTTGCACCGCTGTTGTTGATGAGAAGGAGGTGGAGTTGGCTCTGCTGTTGCGGCCACACATGGCCTCGTCCCTTGCGTGCAGATCCTGCCTTGCCCCGGTGTTGGGGATGGGGCCGAAGTTGCTGCCTTGGTTTCACAGTGGCCGTCGGTTGAAGATGATGTGTTCGTGCCGTGCACGCCGCTGACCATCGCCGAAGGCCTCACTTCCCACGCTGCAATGATGGGGGAGCTGGCGCCGCTGGCGACGAATGCTGCTGTTGTGTGTCATCCGCTTCTTCTTCTTGTGATAAAACGGAGGCCGTGGATGCTCAACCCAAGGAAGGTCCTTGGATTTTCGTAGGACGAAAGGGTTGTCGCCATGGCGATGTGAGTTGCGGCCATGCTTTCCAATCTGCAAAGCTAGAGCAAGTCGTGACCTTCAGACGAAGAACCCATGGTCGATGTTTCCGTTGCTTGGCTCCGGACCACAGGGCCGCCTTATATCGGGACCCGATTTGATGCCTCACATGTCTCCGTCCTGGGCATCGTGAGAGAAATTGTTGCCTTCGCCTCTCCTCCATCAAAGCTCCTCGCCGCCATGCACGTGCATCTGCAACGCCGCCATGTCCGTCCGCTGATAGCCGCTCTTGGGCTTCCGTTGTTGCTCCCACAGTGCATGCTGAAGTTCCCGAGTCTGTGAGGTTTTCCGAAGCTTCTAGTGGAGGTAGTACTGATCATGATGTTGTGGCAAAATCTTCTGAATCCTTGCTTGCCTCGAGTGGTTCTGATCATCAGGTCATGATGGAGTTGGCGCTTCGTCCATTGCATAAGCTTAAGGACTATTTGTGCTTGTGGTTGGCATGTACGACGAGCTTATTGGAGCGGGCGGAGGCATCAATTGGTTTGCAGGGGTCGTTGCGGACCACGCAGGCGACGCTGGTGGCAAACCATAGGGACCAATGTACTGAGGACTTTGGCAACACCATGCAACCGCTGACCTTGGGGTTAGTTGTTCCGGTGGTGGTCACTGAGATCAGCCTAGCTAGTTCTATCTCCGTCCAAGTACATGATGTTGCAAAGGGCTGCGCTTTCACGATTGATGAAGGTGACACTTTACATGACTTCACCGAGCTGATCAAATGTCTCATTGCCATGCATGTGATCACCCAGAGATTGATTCGCCTTGTTAAAGCTGAGAAGATCAAGAATGCCAATCAGGTGGTATGTGCCGCCGTGAGGGACAACTATGCAAGATGTTAGTCGTCTCTTTGTTTCCTCTTGCATGGTGTTTTTTATTTTGGGAGTAGTTCGCATGAGGTTTCGCGGGTTGGCTTGTGGGGAGGCGCCATCTGCGGTGTCGTACGTTAGGTGCTTGAGTTCTAGTGTAGGCCTGGCCCTCGATGTATCGGTTTTTGCTCAGTTTTCCGGCAATTAATCTTCTTCTTAATTAATGAAAAAGCTAAAGTTTTTGTCTCTGTTTAAAAAAATTCACTTTCCTTGACGCGGATAGCTGGGGCCGAGCGGCGACACACGTCCAGTCGTGGGGGCGATCCCGCCCCGCCGGTCCTAGCCGGACATTGTACTTGGACATCCAGCTAGGCACGAAACGGAAGAACCCCACCGAGGACCCCGCCGGTGCAACGTCGGCACGCCCGCCCGCCCGCGGCCGAGGAAATGAATCAACCCGACACACGCAAGGCGATCCGCCACCTTCTCGTCGGGGATCGACGGATGGATGGATCGGGACGCACTCCGGTGTAGTGTGGCAGCAAAGAGTGTTGGTGAGCGGAGTCGGCGCGGTGGGGACGGGGGCAGCGCCAGACACATAAACGCACGGACCTTGGGTCGGCTGTCGATCGATCACGCGGGGCAGCGTCGCCGGGTCAGGGCAAAGTTGTTTCACCCCGCGCGCGCCAGCGCGTGTATATATACCGGCGGTCCTGGCGGTGTCCCGGACTCCCGGTTGCAGCTTGCACACGTCCGGTACAAGAGAGAGCAACAGCAACAACGCAGGGACAGACCATCGGCGTCCAGCTAGCTGCGTTGAAGCAGCCGGATTGGTAGCTCGTAGCTGGGAGTGATGGGGAAAGGCCGGGCACCGTGCTGCGCCAAGGTGGGGCTCAACAGGGGCTCCTGGACGCCCGAGGAGGACATGCGCCTCATCGCCTACATTCACAAGTACGGACACGCCAACTGGCGCGCCCTGCCCAAGCAAGCAGGTAACATGAGCCCTTTGAGTTCATGCCATGCCAATTTTGTTTTGAGTTCATGCCATGCCAATTTTGTTTAAGAGAGAGCTCGACTGATGCATGTCATGTGTTTTGTTCCACAGGTTTGCTCCGGTGCGGCATGAGCTGCCGACTCCGGTGGATCAACTACCTCCGGCCGGACCTCAAGCGCGGCAACTTCACCGCCGAGGAGGAGGAGACCCTCATCAAGCTGCACAACATGCTCGGCAACAAGTACGTTCATCACTTGCCTTTCACAACACCCTGAAGAAAGCTCCATAATAATTGCTGTCGGGATTGTGTCCAGGTGGTCCAAGATCGCGGCGTGCCTGCCGGGGAGGACCGATAACGAGATCAAGAACGTCTGGAACACGCACCTCAAGAAGCGTGTGTCGGCGAGCGCCGGGGAGAAGAAGAAGGGCGGGGCCAAGGGCAAGAAGAAAACCACCTGCGTGGCGCCATCGCCGTCGCCATCCTCTTCCACGACGACGACCACCAACTGCTCCAGCGGCGAGTCCGGCGAGCAGAGCAACACCAGCAAGGAGTTGGAATTTGAGCTGGACAAGATCGAGATCCCCATGCTGGGCCTCGGCTTCGACCTCGACATGCTTCTTGAAGACGTCCCCGACACGCACTGCCCGGCCATCTCGTCGGCGCCGACCTCGCCCTGCTCGTCCGCGTCCCCGCCATGCGTGGTGGACGACGGCGCGCTGCTCGATCTGCCGGAGATCGACATCGTGCCGGAGTTGTGGAGCATCATGGACGGCGAAGGCGGCGCCGGCGCGTGCGCCGAAATGGCGCAGGCGCCGTGCCACGGCAACGGAACAGAGGCGAGCGCCGCAACGGGCGACGACGAGGACGGAAAGGAGTGGTGGTTGGAAGATTTGGAAAAGGAGTTGGGCCTGTGGGGGCCCATCGAGGACTACCAGTACCAACAACCGGACCCACAAGGTCGCGTGGACCCGCTCTCAGCCAGCGTAGACGACCCTGTGTCGTGCTACTTCCCGGCACGCACTGGTCGGCAAATTTACTGGGACCGAAAGGGTTTGGAATTTGTACCAGTTATTGTAGGAAAAGTGCATCGATGAATCCAGGTATATATGGATTCATTTTCAAAAACACATTCCTAAATGCTAAAAAAAAAGGGGACAGATTGCACCGATACATTTTCATGTTTTATGTGCGTGCCTAAAGTTTCACGTAAAAGTAACTTTTTTGTGGCCTATATATATCGTAAAATGCTATTCAAAAGCACTAAAATTTATCTATTTACCGAGACAAAATGAAAAGACATTTTCCAGAAAAGTTTATGCCGCATACACACATTTACGAACGTATATGCGTGGATTTTTTTTTGAACTTTTTGACAATTTAAATTGAGTTTAAAATGCACTTTTCAAAAAATGGGTGCATAACTATAGCAGTCGGTGCTTGAAGTAGTCTTCGTGTGCCTCCACTCCCACCACAAAGCGGGAAAATTATTTTCGCATGCGAAAAGGGCGACGAAACCATGGATCATCCTGAAAAGCAGGCTTGGGAGCAAAGTAGTCTACGTACAACAGCTTTGCTCCGAACACCCTATCCATGTTGATCACTCTTCTTCCTTTGATTGAGCCCTTGAAGTTGAGAATATGTTCCACTTGGCGGTCCATTTACTCTTGCATGATCATGATCATAATCACGTCCACTTCTTCGCCCGAATCAGAGGAATCAAAGAACTCGTCTTGAATGCTTTGGTCAAGCTTCGTCGGTCCATACTCCTCGTCCGACGAAGTATCGGAATCCGACGTTTTCCCTAACAGGGGGCGGCTCGGGGCGCCCTGGCTGCTGCCGCCCTCGACCTTCCTCCTCCCCTGCTTCCCCACCGTCGTCGGAGGAGGACGGCGAGCGAAGCTCGCCCGGCGGACGGCGGGCCCTCCTCCTTTCTTCACGAGGGGATCCTCTGGCTGAGAGGTGATGGCGCCCTGGGCGTACGGCGTGGATACGGAGTTGGCGCGCTCGGGCGGCGGCCCGATGGGATCCCGGTGGCGCTGCGGGGGCTGGCGGCGGCGGATCTGGGGTTTCCCACCCCATATCGGTTCTCCTTCGGGTGGTCAGGCTCGGGCGCCGGCCGGCGACTCTAAGCGGTGGTGGGCGCGCGCGTTGGCTATCGTCCTTCACCGATGTGATTGGGGGCGACGTTGGCGTGGTTCCAGATCCTAAGTAGGTGGTGGCGCCGTCCCCTTCATAAGGGATGACGGCCAGGTGGTAGGTCCTTGTGGCGGCGGATCTTGGGATCCCGCTCCCGGGGACGTCGCAGGACGCTGCGGCCCGTGCACGAGAGATGAAGTTTCTTTGAACAAATCTGGGTGAAAACTTGCTTTCGGCTACTGCCAAGGTCGGCAGTGGCGGCGTTGTCTGCGTCGTTCCCTTCTTGAAGCCATCGCCGTGGAGAAGTTCAAGGCCGCTCTTTGCTATCTCGGGGGGAAACTCAAGATCAGTAGATCAGATGACGGCGGTGCTCTGGTGTCGTTTTCCCCTTGGGGCGTCATTCATGGAGGTACACATGGGCTCAAGGGAATAGAGGACGTCTTCTTTGGTGGAGCGGTGCTTCATCTTACACATTGATGGCGTCGGATCTCTACGGCATGGCGCTACGGAGACTCGAAGTCCGATGCATGGAGATGGACTCGCGCAGGAGGAGGTTGTTGTCTGGCATCGTGTTGGCGTCGATGGCAGAGAGGCCTAGCAAGGTCAGTGCATTAGTTTCTGCTCTGAAGATGGATTGGTGGAAGATGGCGGCGACGACACAAAGAGTGTGTCGCACCAATTTGTGCCCGAAGCAGTATATGGCTTATTTAGGGCATCTATCTTTAGATATTAGCATTTGTGCGATGAACTTTTGGTATTAGGCTCGAACTATCGGCACCCCTTCATCAGGTGGATAGGAGTAGCACAGTTGTTGCTAAGATGGACGTAGTGACGGAGATGATGAAGCTACCGGCGCAGGGCTTCGCCTAAGCACTGCAACGGTATGACCGAGGTGTGTTTCTGTGGAGAGGGGCACCTCACACAGTTGGGAGAGATCAAGTGATCAACTTGTGTGTCTATGGGGTGCCTCTACCCCCGTATATAAAGGAGTAGAGGAGGGGGAGGGCTGTGATACGTCCAAAACGTATCTATAATTTCTGCTTGCTCCATGCCTCTTTTGGGTGATATTGCTATGATATTTATACACTTCCATACACTTTTGATCATATTTGGACTAACCTATTAACTCAGTGCACCCCAGTGCCAGTTTCTGTTTTCGGCTGTTTTTGTATTTCAGGTTTTCCCATTACGAGAACTGCCAGAAAAATCCCGGAAAAATTATATAAAAAATCAGCGTTCCAGAAGCTTCCCGGCACCCGAAGTACAGCCGGAGGGGGGCCACCAGGGCTCCAGGCGCCCTGGTGGCGCGGCCCCCCTGGCCACGCCGGGGGGGCGCCTGGGCCCCCCGAGCCTCGTCTGATGCCCCCCTTTGGCATATATTTATATCGTGTCCCGAAACCCTCGAGACGGGAACCCTTTTTCGCGATCTCATCTCTGTTCCGCCGCCGCCGCGCTTCCAAGATCGGGAGGACCAGGAGAACTCTTCCCGGCACCCTCCCGGAGGGGAGGATCACCACCGGGAGCTTCTCCACCACCATGGACGCCTCCCGGATGAGTTGTGAGTAGTCTCCCTTGGACCATGGGTCCATGACCAGTAGCTATGTGATGTTCTCCTCCCGTTCTTGTGCTTCACTAATTAGTCCTCGTGAGCTGCCCTACATGATCGAGGCACATATGTAATCCTTATGCTGTTGCTATGATGAGTTTGCTGGGATCCGATGGATTATGAGATTATGTTCAGATTGTGTTTGAGTAATATATTTGATTCACCTCTTTTATATTTATGTTCGTAAGTAATTCTTGCATGTTCTCCGTTGTTATTTATTGCTTTGGCCAAGTAGTAGGTAGTGACTCCAAGAGGGAACGTTATGCTTGATTGTGGGTTCATGCCCCTCGATGACTAGCTTGAGTGACAGAAACATGAGTCTAGGGGATGTGCTGTTGCCACAAGGGGGAAAACAACGGTGCTTGTGCCCGCGGGTGCAAGGATTTTTACTTTACGCAAAGTTCTTTTAATGCAGTTGTCTGTTGCTTTGAGTTTACACTATGGGTGGGACTCGCAACTTAATACCAGCGAGATGTTCTGGATAGATATCTCAAGGTGGATGATTAGTAGTAGATGCAGATGGATTTCGGTCTACTTGCCTTGGCGTACCGCCCATGCTTTAAACCTCTACCTTTCTTGCAACTTAGTCAGCATTGGTTTGCGCACATGGTCCTGTCAATTGCCCAGCTGTAATTCGTTTACCGCACATAGCTGTTTTATCGTCTTTTGGGAGAGAGACATCACTAGTGACATCATGGGACTCCGGTCCATATTACCATCATTGATCACATCCGCTATTTACTTTCCGCTTTTATTTACTATTGCAGCAATACCTATCACTATTATCACTTGCGTTTGATCCTTTGTAAACGACAAGGCCGGAGGGATTGACAACCTCTCTGTACTCGTTGGGAGCAAAGTTATTTGTATCTGTGTGCAGGTCCACGTTGATTGCTAATATCTGGCGCCGTTAGCAGTTGACACTTTCTTGTTGAAACTGGGAGTCTCAGGGAAATCGATCCTTGGTATCTTTGCCAAGGGAAAACTTCCGCTACACTGCATCTCAAACCTTCCACTTGGGGTAACCAACGAGGGGCG
Source organism: Secale cereale (assembly GCA_902687465.1). Classification (NCBI taxonomy): domain Eukaryota; kingdom Viridiplantae; phylum Streptophyta; class Magnoliopsida; order Poales; family Poaceae; genus Secale; species Secale cereale. The sequence goes on along the minus strand of LR738710.1, from coordinate 829,018,359 downwards.
AGAAGCCATCAAGCAAAGTTTTCTGGCGCCGTTGCCGGGGACTCCACTCTTCAGGATAGGGGAGTTGCACGCTATCTTTTACCTTTGCTTTTTAGTCTTGTTAGTTTACCTTTCAGTTTTTGCTTTAGTGTCTTTTATCAAAAATCATAAAAATAGCTATCTCATTCTTTAGTTGTCATTATGTCGGGTCCTTTTGTCTTTGACGAGGCAGAAGTTCTCACCTTTAAACAAAGAGGTGGGGAAAGTTTGAAAGATGCTTGATATAGAATTAATGATTCTCAAAAAAGAGCCACCAAGAAGCAACCTACTACTATCCTGCTTAGAAATTTTTATGTTGGAATTACTTCTTGGAATAGGATTATTCTAGATACTGCTATCAATGGGAATTTCCTAGAGGCCCCAGTTTGGGAGTCTCTTAGTATTATTGAAAATCTTGTTGGAAATCCCCCTGTTGTTAGCATTGAAGAGGACATCACCCTAGCTCACATTATGAAAAAACTTGAAAAGATAGAGCTAGAGATGCCAAACATTAATAAGATAAATGAGTTGGATCGTAAGATCCAAGGGAATTTGAATAGGCTTGATAGCTCCATGCATAAAATTTTCAAAACTTTGGAGACCATCAAATCCCATGACTTGGACTCTTCTAGGATAGACAAGATTGAGGAAATATTTGATACTCTAGGAACTACTTTCTCCTTAATCAAAACCAAAAAGGTAGAAACTCCGGCAAAGAGGGAGCCTAAGTTCGTTCACGTTCCAAAGGCTCCCCCTTCTAAAAGTAATCCATCTATTACCAAAGGGGTTGAAACTTTAAAGACTTTGGAAGAAACACCTCTCTTTGATGAATTTATAAATGAATCTTCCCTTGACTTTTATCCTTTTGGTCTTCTCCCTAGAAGTATCTCTATGAGGCCTTTATTTGAAAGTCCTCTTAAGACTAGTTGTATTATTGAAGAGCTTTTTGATGATCTTGATGATGGTTGAATTGATACAACTTGACCTCTATGCATTATGCCTAGCTTAAAGGCATAAAAGAAAGCGCTTTTGGGAGGCAACCCACATGAATAAATTTTATTTTGCTTTTGTTGTGTCTTGATGTTGTTAACTACAGTAGCATCATCATTGTATCTTTTCTTTTCAACTTTGTGCCAAGTGTAGCCTCTGATTGCAAGAAAGTTCAAAAGTTGTGACGTGCTGTCCAGGAAACAGATTCTGTCCTTGGATAGAAAAATTCGTATAAAATCACCAGATCATCTTTTTGGTCTGAATTTTTTCGACAGCGTGCTCTATATAATTGTCTTTCGTGCATCTGTTTTGAGTTTTTTGATTAGAGTTGCAGAAGTGCCCCGAAAAAATCATTTACTACCTGCTGTTCTGTTTTTCACAGATTCTGTCCTGTTTTGCCTTTCCTTCATTTTGCAAACCTAGAGCTTGCTTTTTCTTTGCAAAAACCTTTTGGCAATCTTGAGAAACAGTAGACCTTCAAGAACATCTTTATTTCCAGCAAGGAACAATTATTTTATTAAGGGTACTAACCTCGCTAATCAGATTATGATGAGTTATGTATGAAGGGAGTTTTCAAGTGTGCGAGGGAAGATGATAAAAAGATCCAGGAGTGTCAAACGCTCAAGCTTGGGGATGCCCCCATGCACCCCCAAGAAATATTCAAGGAGACTCAAGCGTCTAAGCTTGGGGATGCCCCCGTGCATCCCCTTCTCCATCAACATTATCAGTTCGTCTTTCGTTCCACTATATTTTTATCACTTCATGTGTTATGTGCTATGCTTGGAGCGTCTTGCTTTTAGTTTTCTTTAGCTTTTCATAACGAGTCGGAACTCAGCTTTCTTTATGTGGGAGAGAAACACGCCCCACTTCTACCTAGAACATAACATAGAATTTTCATGTCTATCTTTGCTGTGTGTGTTCTTTGTCTTTCAATAGCTACTATCATGCTTAGCTCTTAGTTTTCATGCTTATCTTTTTAAAGAACTTTTGTTTAGTTGGTTTCTTGAACTCTCTTTAGTTATCATGATTATCTTATTAAGAGAGTTTGCTTCCGTTGCATTGGTTGATATGTCTATGATAAAGATGCTACGTGCATAATGGTGCTTAGTAGTTCATGTTTTCTTATGGTTAGTCTCAAATAGCTGGGGGGTTCCCAATGTGTTATTGGAATACCAACATGATTTGTTTGCCTATGATGTGGTATGGTTTAGTAATATCTTCCTTCGAGAATTTACTTTGATTGACTTGGCGTATGCTCACGCATATTTAAGACTGTAAAGAAAGTCTGTCAAGCCTTGATGATCTTTTGTTTCTGAGTAGCGATATAACTTCCATGCCTGATTCAATGTTGCTTTGTCGCTCTACGTGATTATGACCGTCATTGCTCTCTTAGTTGGTCGCTCCCAGTCTTTTGCTAACCTCCACCTGTACTAAGCGGACTGACTGCTTGTGCATCCAAATTCTTTTAAACCAGTTATGCCATATGAGTCCACCATACCTTCCTACATGGTATTTACCTGCCATTCCTAACGGAGACTTTCATGTACCATCTCGAAATTATTAAAAAAAAATGCATTCCTATTTTGTGCCTCTGTTGTAAGTTCATGAGGAAGTAGTAGTTAATTCATGATCTTTTTAAGTTGGACAAGCTTCACCCCGGGATTGCATGTATAATGTGCAAACCCATAATACGAGAAGGAACTGGCATTGAGTGCGCCCGGCTCAAAAAGATAATATAACAAACAAACCCTCCTTCACGCTTTGTTCATGAGAAATCAGAAAACTTTGGAAGTGATAAACAAAGGAGATTAAGAGGATGTGATCGTCCTCATTCGGGAGCCGTTCTTCGAAACTTGTCCATCTCAAGAAGTGATTGAGTTGTCTGCTAGCATTCGTTGACGAAACATGCATGATCTAAAAAATAAAATAATTATTACTTCTGTTTTTAAAACCAAGAGCTCTGGTACATGTTTTGTCTTTTTTTCCGACTACGGATTTTCAACCTTGCCAACAAAAGCCACGGTTCGAGAGTCTCCACCTTCTTTTAAAAGCACCAACTACTGAGAGCATGATTGTCATTCTGAGTGTAATGTGCATTGTCCCAAAGTAGCATTGTCTTTTGCATGATTGTGATATCGTTTATTTTGAAATCATTGTATCTAGTCATCACTTAAACCTTGGAGGTGCCCCTGCATTTATGTTTTGCTTCACTAAAGGGGGCAAGCGAGATATCACTTTATCATATTTGTACACCATGCTCATTACAAATCTATTTGATGTTTCAGTATCATATTGTAAAACTTTCAGTTCTTTGTGATTTTCTCATGAGGCAACTTAATTACTACAGATTCATTGTCTCAGTAAGCTTTTGCCATAAGACTATGATAAGTCCTATATGGTTAATAGCATGTCACCACAGAAATTATTCTTGTTATCATTTACCTACTCGAGGACGAGCAGGAATTAAGCTTGGGGATGTTTATACGTCCAAAACGTATCTATAATTTCTGCTTGCTCCATGCCTCTTTTGGGTGATATTGCTATGATATTTATACACTTCCATACACTTTCGATCATATTTGGACTAACCTATTAACTCAGTGCACCCCAGTGCCAGTTTCTGTTTTCGGCTGTTTTTGTATTTCAGGTTTTCCCATTACGAGAACTGCCAGAAAAATCCCGGAAAAATTATATAAAAAATCAGCGTTCCAGAACCTTCCCGGCACCCGAAGTACAGCCGGAGGGGGGCCACCAGGGCTCCAGGCGCCCTGGTGGCGCGGCCCCCCTGGCCGCGCCGGGGGGGGGGCGCCTGGGCCCCCCGAGCCTCGTCTGATGCCCCCCTTTGGCATATATTTATATCGTGTCCCGAAACCCTCGAGACGGGAACCCTTTTTCGCGATCTCATCTCTGTTCCGCCGCCGCCGTGCTTCCAAGATCGGGAGCACCAGGAGAACTCTTCCCGGCACCCTGCCGGAGGGGAGGATCACCACCGGGAGCTTCTCCACCACCATGGACGCCTCCCGGATGAGTTGTGAGTAGTCTCCCTTGGACCATGGGTCCATGACCAGTAGCTATGTGATGTTCTCCTCCCGTTCTTGTGCTTCACTAATTAGTCCTCGTGAGCTGCCCTACATGATCGAGGCACATATGTAATCCTTATGCTGTTGCTATGATGAGTTTGCTGGGATCCGATGGATTATGAGATTATGTTCAGATTGTGTTTGAGTAATATATTTGATTCACCTCTTTTATATTTATGTTCGTAAGTAATTCTTGCATGTTCTCCGTTGTTATTTATTGCTTTGGCCAAGTAGTAGGTAGTGACTCCAAGAGGGAACGTTATGCTTGATTGTGGGTTCATGCCCCTCGATGACTAGCTTGAGTGACAGAAACATGAGTCTAGGGGATGTGCTGTTGCCACAAGGGGGAAAACAACGGTGCTTGTGCCCGCGGGTGCAAGGATTTTTACTTTACGCAAAGTTCTTTTAATGCAGTTGTCTGTTGCTTTGAGTTTACACTATGGGTGGGACTCGCAACTTAATACCAGCGAGATGTTCTGGATAGATATCTCAAGGTGGATGATTAGTAGTAGATGCAGATGGATTTCGGTCTACTTGCCTTGGCGTACCGCCCATGCTTTGAACCTCTACCTTTCTTGCAACTTAGTCAGCATTGGTTTGCGCACATGGTCCTGTCAATTGCCCAGCTGTAATTCGTTACCTCACATAGCTGTTTTATCGTCTTTTGGGAGAGAGACATCACTAGTGAACATCATGGGACTCCGGTCCATATTACCATCATTGATCACATCTGCTATTTACTTTCCTCTTTTATTTACTATTGCAGCAATACCTATCACTATTATCACTTGCGTTTGATCCTTTGTAAACGACAAGGCCGGAGGGATTGACAACCTCTCTGTACTCGTTGGGAGCAAAGTTATTTGTATCTGTGTGCAGGTCCACGTTGATTGCTATTATCTGGCGCCGTTAGCAGTTGACACCTTCTTGTTGAAACTGGGAGTCTCAGGGAAATCGATCCTTGGTATCTTTGCCAAGGGAAAACTTCCGCTACACTGCATCTCAAACCTTCCACTTGGGGTAACCAACGAGGGGCGAGAAGCTATCAGGCTGGCCGCCCTAGGGGAGTCCTACTCCCACCGGGAGTAGGATTCCCCCTTTCCTAGTAGAACTAGGAGCCCTTCCAAGTAGTAGGAGTAGGAGGGAAGGAAAGGGAAAAGAGAAGAGAAGGAAGGAGGGCGCGCAGCCCCTCCCCTTAGTCCAATTCGGACTAGGCCTTGGGGGGCGCATCCTTCCTCTTCTCTCTTTCCCCTAAAGCCCAATAAGGCCCATATACTCCCCGGCGAATACCCGTAACTCTCTGGTACTCCGAAAAATACCTGAATCACTCGGAACCTTTCCGATGTCCGAATATAGTCGTCCAATATATCGATCTTTATGTCTCGACCATTTCGAGACTCCTCGTCATGTCCTCGATCTCATCCGGGACTCCGAACTACCTTCAGCATCAAAACACATAAACTCATAATACCTTTCGTCATCAAACGTTAAGCGTGCGGACCCTACAGGTTCGATAACTATGTAGACATGACCGAGACTCATCTCCGGTCAATAAACAATAGCGGAACCTGGATGCTCATATTGGCTCCTACATATTCTACGAAGATCTTTATCGGTCAAACCGCATAACAACATACGTTGTTCCGTTTGTCATCGATATGTTACTTTCCCGAGATTCGATCGTCGGTATCACCATACCTAGTTAATATCGTTACCGGCAAGTCTCTTTACTCGTTCTGTAATACATCATCTCGTGACTAACTCATTGGCCATTTGCTTGCAAGGCTTATTATGATGTGTATTACCGAGAGGGCCCAGAGATACTTCTCCGACACTCGGAGTGACAAATCCTATTCTTGATCTATGCCAACACCACGAACACCTTCGGAGACACCTGTAGAGCATCTTTATAATCACCCAGTTACGTTGTGATGTTTGATAGCACACAAGGTGTTCCTCCGGTATACGAGAGTTGCATAATCTCATAGTTATAGGAACATGTATAAGACATGAAGAAAGCAATAGCAGTAAAACTAAACGATCATAGTGCTAAGCTAACGGATGGGTCTAGTCCATCACATCATTCTCCTAATGATGTGACCCTATTGATCAAATGACAACTCATGTCTATGGTTAGGAAACATAACCATCTTTGATCAATGAGCTAGTCTAGTAGAGGCATACTAGGGACACTTTGTTTTGTCTATGTATTCACACATGTACTAAGTTTCCGGTTAATACAATTCTAGCTTGAATAATAAACATTTATCATGATATATGGAAATAAATAATAACTTTATTATTGCCTCTATGGCATATTTCCTTCAGTCTCCCACTTGCACAAGAGTCAATAATCTAGTTCACATCTCCATGTGATTTAATACCGATAGTTCACATCGTTATGTGAATAACACCCATAGTTCACATCGCCATGTGACCAATACCCAAAAGGTTTACTAGAGTCAATAATCTAGTTCACATCGCTATGTGATTAACACCCAAGAGTAGTAAGGTGTGATCATGTTTTGCTTGTGAGTGAAGTTTAGTCAACGGGTCTGACACATTCAGATCCGTATGTATTTCGCAAATTTCTATGTCTACAATGCACTGCATGGAGCTACTCTAGCTAGTTGCTCCCACTTCCAATATGCTTCCAGATTGATACTTAGAGTCATCTGGATTAGTGTAAAGCTTGCATCGGTGTAACTCTTTACGACGAACTCTTTATCACCTCCATAATCGAGAAAACATCTCCTTAGTTATCCACTAACTAAGGATAATTTTGACCACTGTCCAATGATCTACTCCTGGATCACTTTTGTACCTCCGTGCCAAACTCATGGTAAGGTACACAACAGGTTTGGTACACAACATGACATACTTTATAGAACCTATGGCTGAGGCATATGAAATGACTTTCATTCTTTCTTTATCTTCTGCCGAGGTCGGGCTTTGAGTCTTACTCAACTTCATACCTTACAACTCAGGCAAGAACTCCTTCTCTGACTATTCCATTTTGAACTACTTCAAAAACTTGTCAAGGTATGTACTCATTGAAAAAAACTTATCAAGCGTCTTGATCTATCTATAGATCGTGATGCTCAATATGTAAGCAGCTTCAGTGAGGTCTTTCTTTGAAAAACTCCTTTCAAACACTCCTTCATGCTTTCCCAGAAAATTCTACATCATTTCCGATCGACAATATGTCATTCACATATACTTATCAGAAAGGCTGTAGTGCTCCCACTCACTTTCTTGTAAATACAGGCTTCACCGCAAGTCTGTATAAAACTATATGCTTTGATCAACTTATCAAAGCGTATATTCCAACTCCGATATGCTTGCACCAGTCCATAGATGGATCGCTGGAGCTTGCATAATTGGCTAGCACCTTTAGGATTGACAAAACCTTCTGGTTGCATCATATACCACTCTTCTTTAATAAATCCATTAAAGAACGCATTTTCGTTATCCATTTGCCAGATTTCATAAAATTTGGCAATTGCTAACATGATTCAGACAGACTTAAGCATCGCTACGGGTGGGAAAATCTCATCGTAGTCAACACCTTGACCTTGTCGAAAACCTTTCGCAACAAGTCGAGCTTTGTAGACAGTAACATTACCATCGGCGTCAGTCTTCCTCCTAAAGATCCATTTATTTTCAATGGCTTGCCGACCATCGGGCAAGTCAACCAAAGTCCATACTTCCCATCTCAGATTTCATGGCCTCAAGCCATTTTGCGGAATCTTGGCTCATCATCGCTTCCTCATAGTTCGTAGGTTCATCATGGTCTAGTAACATGACTTCCAAAACTAGGTTACCGTACCACTCTGGCGCGGAACGCACTCTGGTTAACCTACGAGGTTCAGCAGTAACTTGATCTGAAGTTTCATGATCATCATCATTAGCTTCCACACTAATTGGTGTAGGAATCACTGGAACTAGTTTCTGTGATGTACTACTATCCAATTCGGGAGAAGGTACAATTACGTCATCAAGTTCCACTTTCCTCCCACTCAGTTCTTTCGAGAGAAACTCCTTCTCTAGAAAGGATCCATTCTTAGCGGCGAATATCTTGCCTTCGGATCTATGATAGAAGGTTTACCCAACAGTCAACTTTGGGTATCCTATGAAGACACATTTCTCCCACTTGGGTTCGAGATTATCAGGTTGAAGCTTTTTCTCATAAGCATCGCAGCCCCAAACTTTAAGAAACGACAACTTTGGTTTCTTGCCAAACCGCAGTTCATAAGGCGTCGTCTCAACGGATTTTAGATGTTGCGCTATTAACGTGAATGCAGCTGTCTCTGATGCATAACCCAAAACAATAGTGGTAAATCGGTAAGAGACATCATAGACCGCACCATATCTAATAAAGTACGGTCACGACGTTCAGACACACCATTACGCTGTGGTGTTCTGGGTGGCATGAGTTGTGAAACTATCCCACATTGTTTCAAATGAAGACCAAACTCGTAACTCAAATATTCACCTCCACGATCAGATCGTAGAAACTTTATTTTCTTGTTAAGATGATTCTCTACTTCACTCTAAAATTATTTGAACATTTCAAATGTTTCAGAATTGTGTTTCATTAAGTAGATATACCCATAAAATCATAAGTGAATGTCAGAAAATAACGATACCCGCCGTGAGCTTCAACACTCATCGGTCCACATACATCAGTATGTATGATTTCCAACAAATCTGTTGCTCGCTCCATTGTTCCGGAGAACGGAGTTTTAGTCATCTTGCCCATGAGGCATGGTTCGCAAGCACCAAGTGATTCCAAAAGTCCATCACTATGGAGTTTCTTCATGCGCTTTACCCCAATATGACCTAAACGGCAGTGCCACAAATAAGTTGCACTACCATTATTAACCTTGCATCTTTTGGCTTCAATATTATGAATATGTGTATCACTACGATCGAGATCCAACAAACTATTTTCATTGGGTGTATGACCATCGATGGCTTTATTCATGTAAATAGAATAACAATTATACTATATGTCTTTAAATGAATAATTGTATTGCAACAAACATGATCAAATCATATTCATGCTCAACGCAAGTGCCAAATAACATTTATTTAGGTTCTACACTAATCCCGAAAGTATAGGGAGTGTGCGATGATGATCATATCAATCTTGGAAGCACTTCCAACACACATCATCACTTCACCTTTAACTCTTCTATGTTCATTCTGCAACTCTCGTTTCGAGTTACTAATTTTAGCAACCGAACCGTGTCAAATACCCAAGGGTTGCTATGAACACTAGTAAAGTACACATCAATAATCTGTATATCAAATATACCTTTGTTCACTTTGCCATCCTTCTTATCCGCCAAGCAGTTCCACTTCCAGTGACCATTTCCTTTGCAGTAGAAGCACTTAGTTTCAGGCTTCAGTTGAGCTTTGGGTTTCTTCACGGGAGTGACAACTTGCTTGTTATTCTTCTTGAAGTTCCCCTTCTATCCCTTTGCCCCTTTACTTGAAATAAGTGGTCCTATTAACCATCAACACTTGATGTTCTTTCTTGATTTCTACCTTCGTTGATTTCAGTATTGCGAAGAGCTAGGGAATTACTTTCGTCATCCCTTGCGTATTATAGTTCATCATGAAGTTGTACTAACTTGGTGATAGTGACTAGAGAACTTTGTCAATTACTATCTTATCTGGAAGATTAACTCCCACTTGATTCAAGTAATTGTAGTACCCAGACAGTCTGAGCACATGCTCACTGGTTGAGCTATTCTCCTCCTTCTTGTAGGCAAAGTACTGTCAGAGGTCTTATACCTCTCGACATGGGCATGAGTATGAAATACTAATTTCAACTCTTGGAACATCTCATATGCTTCGTGGCGTTCAAAACATTTTTGAAGTCCCGGTTATAATCCGTAAAGCATGGTGCACTAAACTATCAAGTAGTCATCATACCGAGCTTGTCAAACGTTCATAACGTCTGCATCTGCTCCTGCAATAGGTTTGTCACCTAGCGGTGCATCAAGGACATAATACTTCTGTACAACAATGAACATAATCCTCAGATCACGGACCTAGTCCGCATCATTGCTACTAACATCTTTCAACTTAGTTTTCTCTAGGAACGTATCAAAACATAGGGGAGCTATGACGCGAGCTATTGATCTACAACATAGATATGCTAATACTACCAGGACTAAGTTCATGATAAATTAAAGTTCAATTAATCAAATTACTAAAGAACTCCCACTTAGATAGACATCCCTCTGGTCATCTAAATGATCACGTGATCCAAACCAACTAAACCATGTCCGATCATCACGTGAGATGGAGTAGTTTTCAATGGTGAACATCTTATGTTGATCATATCTACTATATGATTCACGCTCGACCTTTCGGTCTCCAGTGTTCCGTGGCGATATCTGCATATGCTAGGCTCGTCAAGTTTAACCCGAGTATTCTGTGTGTGCAAAACTGGCTTGCACCCGTTGTATGTGAATGTAGAACCTATCACACCAGACCATCACGTGGTGTCTCAGCACGAAGAACTTTCGCAACGGTGCATACTCAGGGAGAACACTTGTACCTTGAAATTTTGTAAGGGATCATCTTATAATGCTACCGTCGTACTAAGCAAAATAAGAAGCATAATAAGATAAACATCACATGCAATCAAAATATGTGACATGATATGGCCATCATCAGCTTGTGCTTTTGATCTCCATCTCCAAGGCACCGTCATGATCACCATCGTCACCGGCGCGACACTTTGATCTCCATCGTAGCACCGTTGTCGTGTCGCCAACTATTGCTTCTATGACTATCGTTACCGCTTAGTGATAAAATAAAGCATTTACATGGCGATTGTATTTCATACAATAAAGCGACAACCATATGGCTCCTGCCAGTTGCCAATAACTTTACAAAACATGATCATCTCATACAACAACGTATAAGTCACATGTATTGACCATATCACATCAAAACATGCCCTGCAAAAACAAGTTAGACGTCCTCTACTTTGTTGTTGCAAGTTTTACGTGGTTGCTACGGGCTTAGCAAGAACCGTTCTTACCTACGCATATAAAAAACACAACGATTTTTCGTCAAGTATGTGATGTTTTAACCTTCACAAGGATCGGTCGTAGCCACACTCGATTCAGCTAAAGTGAGAGAGACAGACACCCGACAGTCACCTTTAAGCAACGAGTGCTCATAACGGTGAAACCAGTCTCGCGTAAGCGTACGCGTAATGTCGGTCCGGGCCGCTTCATCTCAAAATACCGCCGAACCAAAGTATGACATGCTGGTAAGTAGTATGACTATTATCGCCCACAACTCATTGTGTTCTACTCGTGCATATCATCTACGCATAGACCTAGATCTGATACAATTGTTGGGTAACGTAGTATTTCAAAAATTTCCTACGATCACGCAAGATCTATCTACTAGATGCATAGCAACGAGAGGGGAGAGTGCGTCTACGTAACCTCGAAAACCGGGAGCGGAAGCGTCTAGTGACGCGGTTGATGTAGTCAAACTTCTCCGCGATCCAGCTGATCAAGCACCGAACGTACGAAGCCTCCGTGTTCAGCACACGTTCAGCTTGATGACGTCCCACGAGCTCATGATCCAGTAGAGCCTCACGGGAGAGTTTCGCCAGCACGACGGCGTGGTGACAGTGATGATGAAGCTACCGGCGCAGGGCTTCGCCTAAGCACTGCAACAGTATGACCGAGGTGTGTTTCTGTGGAGAGGGGCACCGCACATAGTTGGGAGAGATCAACTAATCAACTTATGTGTCTATGGGGTGCCTCTACCCCCGTATATAAAGGAGTGGAGGAGGGGGAGGCTGGCCCTCTCTATGGCGCGCCCTAGGGGAGTCCTACTCCAATCGGGAGTAGGATTCCCTCTTTCCTAGTAGAACTAGGAGCCCTTCCAAGTAGTAGGAGTAGGAGGGAAGGAAAGGGAAAAGAGAAGAGAAGGAAGGAGGGGGCGCAGCCCCTCCCCTTAGTCCAATTCGGACTAGGCATTGGGGGGCGCAGCCTTCCTCTTCTCTCTTTCCCCTAAAGCCCAATAAGGCCCATATACTCCCCGGCGAATTCTCGTAACTCTCCGGTACTCCGAAAAATAACCGAATCACTCGGAACCTTTCCGATGTCCGAATATAGTCGTCCAATATATCGATCTTTACGTCTCGACCATTTCGAGACTCCTCGTCATGTCCCCGATCTCATCTGGGACTCCGAACTACCTTCGGCACATCAAAACACATAAACTCATAATACCGATCGTCATCAAACGTTAAGCGTGTGGACCCTACGGGTTCGAGAACTATGTAGACATGACCGAGACTCATCTCCGGTCAATAACCAATAGCGGAACCTGGATGCTCATATTGGCTCCTATATATATTCTACGAAGATCTTTATTGGTCAAACCGCATAACAACATACGTTGTTCCTTTTGTCATCGGTATGTTAGTTTCCCGAGATTCGATCGTCGGTATCACCATACCTAGTTAATCTCGTTACCGGCAAGTCTCTTTACTCGTTCTGTAATACATCATCTCGTGACTAACTCATTATTCATTTAATTGCAAGGCTTATTATGATGTGTATTACCGAGAGGGCCCAGAGATACCTCTCCGACACTCGGAGTGACAAGTCCTATTCTTGATCTATGCCAACACCACGAACACCTTCGGAGACACATGTAGAGCATCTTTATAAACACCCAGTTACGTTGTGACGTTTGATAGCACACAAGGTGTTCCTCCGGTATACGGGAGTTGCATAATCTCATAGTCTTAGGAACATGTATAAGTCATGAAAAAAAGCAATAGCAGTAAAACTAAACGATCATAGTGCTAAGCTAACGGATGGGTCTAGTCCATCACATCATTCTCCTAATGATGTGAACCCGTTGATCAAATGACAACTCATGTCTATGGTTAGGAAACATAACCATCTTTGATCAATGAGCTAGTCTAGTAGAGGCATACTAGGGACACTTTGTTTTGTCTATGTATTCACACATGTACTAAGTTTCCGGTTAATACAATTATAGCATGAATAATAAACATTTATCATGATATACGGAAATAAATAATAACTTTATTATTGCCCTAGATGATCACCCATATATGTGTAGATCTATGCGTAGATGATATGCACGAGTAGAACACAAGTGAGTTGTGGACAATACTAATCATACTGCTTACCAGCATGTCATACTTTGGTTCGGCGGTATTGTGAGATGAAGCGGCCCGGACCGACATTACGCGTACGCTTACGCGAGACTGGTTTCATCATTATGAGCACTTGTTGCTTAAAGGTGACTGGCGGGTGTCTGTCTCTCTCATTTTAGTTGAATCAAGTGTGGCTACGCCCGGTCCTTGTGAAGGTTAAAACAACACATACTTGACGAAATATTGTTGTGGTTTTGTATGCGTAGGTAAGAACGGTTCTTGATAAGCCCGTAGCAGTCACGTAAAACTTGCAACAACATAGTAGAGACGTCTAACTTGTTTTTGCAGGGCATGTTGTGATGTGATATGGTCAAGACATGATGAATGATACGTTATTGTATGAGATGATCATGTTTTGTAAAGTTATCGGCAACTGGCAGGAGCCATATGGTTGTCGCTTTATTGTATGAAATACAATCGCCATGTAATTGCTTTACTTAATCACTAAACGGTAGCGATAGTCGTGGAAGCAATAGTTGGCGAGACGACAACGATGCTACGATGGAGATCAAGGTGTCGCGCCGGTGACGAAGGTGATCATGACGGTGCTTTAGAGATGGAGATCAAAAGCACAAGATGATGATGGCCATATCATGTCACATATTTTGATTGCATGTGATGTTTATCTTATTATGCTTATTATTTTGCTTAGTACAGCGGTATCATTATAAGATGATCCCTTTCAAAAATTTCAAGGTACAAGTGTAATCCCTGAGTATGCACTGTTGCGAAAGTTCGTCGTGCCGAGACACCACGTGATGATCGGGTGTGATAAGCTCTACGTTCACATACAACGGGTGTAAGCCAATTTTGCACACGCAGAATACTCGGGCTAAACTTGACAAGCCTAGCATATGCATATATGGCCTTGAAACACTGGAGACCGAAAGGTCGAGCGTGAATCATATAGTAGATATGATCAACATAAGATGTTCACAATTGAAAACTACTCCATCTCACGTGATGATCAGACATGGTTTAGTTGATTTGGATCACGTGATCATTTAGATGACTAGAGGGATGTCTATCTAAGTGAGAGTTCTTTAGTAATACGATTAATTGAACTTTAATTTATCATGAATTTAGTCCTGATAGTGTTTGCAAATTATGTTGTAGATCTATAGCTCGCGTTATAGCTCCCCTATGTTTTTAATATGTTCCTAGAGAAAACTAAGTTGAAAGATGTTAGTAGCAATGATGCGGACTAGGTCCATGATATGAGGATTATCCTCATTAATTGCTACACAGAAGTATTATGTCCTTGATGAACCGCTGGGTGGCAGACCTATTGCAGGAGCAGATGCAAACGTTATGAACTTTTTAACAAAAGCTCGGTATGATGACTACTTGATAGTTTAGTGCACCATGCTTTACAGCTTATAACCGGGACTTCAAAAATGTTTTGAACGCCACGGAGAATGTGAGATGTTCCAAGAGTTGAAATTAGTATTTCATACTCATGCCCGTGTCGAGAGGTATAAGAACTCTGACAGTACTTTGCCTACAAGATGGAGGAGAATAGCTCAACCAGTGAGCATGTGCTCAGATTGTCTGGGTACTACAATTGCTTGAATTAAGTGGGAGTTAATCTTCCAGATAAGATAGTAATTGACAAAGTTCTCTAGACACTATCGGCAAGTTAGTAGAACTTCGTGATGAACTATAATATGCAAGGGATGATGAAAGTAATTCTCGAGCTCTTCGCGATGTTGAAATCGGCGAAGGTAGAAATCAAGAAAGAGCATCAAGTGTTGATGGTTAACAAGACCACTTGTTTCAAGTAAAGGGCAAATGGATAGAAGGGTAACTTCAAGAAGAATGACAAGCAAGTTGTCACTCCCATGAAGAAACCCAAAGCTAAACTCAAGCCTGAAACTAAGTGCTTGTACTGCAAAGGAAATGGTCACTAGAAGTGGAACTGCCCTAGATACTTGGTGGATAAGAAGGATGGCAAAGTGAACAAAGGTATATTTGATATACAGATTATTGATGTGTACTTTACTAGTGTTCATAGCAACTGCTGGGTATTTGGTACTGGTTCAGTTGCTATAATTAGTAACTCGAAACGCGAGTTGCAGAATGAACAGAGACTAGTTAAAGGTGAAGTGACGATGTGTGTTGGAAGTGGTTCCAAGGTTGATATGATCATCATCGCACACTCCCTATACTTCGGGATTAGTGTAGAACCTAAATAAATGTTAGTTGGCATTTGCGTTAAGCATGAATATGATTTGATCATGTTTGTTGCAATACGGCTATTCATTTAAAGTCATAGAATAATTGTTATTCTGTTTACATAAATAAAGCCTTCGATGGTCATACACCCAATGAAAATAGTTTGTTGGATCTCGATCATAGTTATACACATATTCATAATATTGAAGCCAAAAGATGCAAGGTCAATAATGATAGTGCAACTTATTTGTGGCACTGCCGTTTAGGTCATATTGGTGTAAAGCGCATTAAGAAACACCATAGTGATGGACTTTTGAAATCACTTGATTATGAATCACTTCGTGCTTGCGAACCATGCATCATGGGCAAGATGACTAAAATTCCGTTCTCCGGAACAATGGAACGAGCAACAGATTTGTCAGAAATCATACATACCGATGTATGTGGACCGATGAGTGTTGAAGCTCGCGGTAGGTATCGTTATTTTCTGACCTTCACTGATGATTTGAGCAGATATGGGTATATCTACTTGATGAAGCACAAGTCTGAAACATTTGAAAAGTTCAAAGAATTTCAGAGTGAAGTAGAGAATCATCGTAACAATAAAATAAAAGTTTCCACGATTTTATCGCGGAGGCAAATATTTGAAGTTACGAGTTTGGCCTTCATTTAGAACAATGTGAAATAGTTTCACAACTCACGCCACCCGGAACACCACAACGTAATGGTGTGTCTGAACGTTGTAACCGTACTTTATTAGATATGGTACGATATATGATGTCTCTTACCGATTTACAACTATCATTTTGGGTTATGCATTAGAGACAGCTGCATTCACGTTAAATAAGGGCACCATCCAAACCCATTGAGACAACGCCTTATGAACTGTGGTTTGGCAAGAAACCAAAGTTGTTGTTTCTTAAAGTTTGGGGCTACGATGCTTATGTGAAAAAGCTTCAACCTGATAAGCTCGAACCCAAGTCGGAGAAATGTGTCTTCATACAATACCCAAAGAGATTGTTGGGTACACCTTCTATCACAGATCCGAAGGCAAGATATTCGTTGCTAAGAATGGATCCTTTCTAGAGAAGGAGTTTCTCTCGAAAGAAGTGAGTGGGAGGAAAGTGGAACTTGATGAGGTAATTGTACCTTCTCTCGAATTGGAAAGTAGTACATCACATAAACTAGTTCCAGTGATTCCTACACCAATTAGTGAGGAAGCTAATGATGATGATCATGAAACTTTGGATCAAGTTACTGCTAAACTTTGTTGATCAACCAGAGTACGTTCCGCGCCAGAGTGGTACGGCAACCCGGTTCTGAAAGTCATGTTACTAGACCATGATGAACCTACGAACTATGAGGAAGCGATGATGAGCCCAGATTCCGCAAAATTGCTTGAGGCCATGAAATCTGAGATGGGATCCACATATGAGAACAAAGTATGGACTTTGGTTGACTTGCTCGATGATCGGAAAGCCATCGAAAATAAATGGATCTTCAAGAGGAAGACCGACGTTGATGGTAATGTTACTGTTTACAAAGCTCGACTTGTTGTGAAAGGTTTTCGACAAGTTCAAAGAGTTGACTACGATGAGACTTTCTCACCCGTAGCGATGCTTAAGTCTGTCCGAATCATGTTAGCAATTACCGCATTTTATGATTTTGAAATCTGGCAAATGGATGTCAAAACTGCATTCCTGAATGGATATCTTAAAGAAGAGTTGTATATGATGCAACCAAAAGGTTTTGTCGATCCTAAAGGTGCTAACAAAGTGTGCAAGTTCTAGCGATCCATCTATGGACTGGTGCAAGCATCTCGGAGTTGGAATATACGCTTTGATGAGGTGATCAAAGTATATAGTTTTATATAGACTTTTGGAGAAGCCTGTATTTACAAGAAAGTGAGTGGGAACACTACAACCTTTCTGATAAGTATATGTGAATGACATATTGTCGATCAGAAATGATGTAGAATTTTCTGGAAAGCATAAAGGACTGTTTGAAAGGAGTTTTTCAAAGAAAAACCTCGGTAAAGCTGCTTACATATTGAGCATCAAGATCTATAGAGATAGATCAAGACGCTTGATAAGTTTTTTCAATGAGTACATGCCTTGATAAGATTTTGAAGTAGTTCAAAATGTAACAGTCAAAGAAAGAGTTCCTGCCTATGTTGCAAGGTATGAAGTTGAGTAAGACTCAAAACCCGGCCACGGCAAAATATAGAGAAAGAATGAAAGTCATTCCCTATGCCTCAGTCATAGGTTCTATAAAGTATGCCATGCTGTGTACCGAACTTGTTGTGTACCTTGCCATGAGATTGCCAAGGAGGTACTATAGTGATCCAGGAGTAGATCACTAGACAACGGTCAAAATTATCCTTAGAGGACTAAGGAAATATTTCTCGGTTATGGAGGTGATAAAGATCTTGTCGTAAAGAGTTACGTCGATGCAAGCTTTAACACCGATCTGGATGACTTTGAGTCTCGATCTGGATACATATTGAAAGTGGGAGCTGTCGTGGAATTAGCACGGCAGATGTCCGGTTTAGAGGACTTAGGTGTGGAGCCATCGCGCGGGTTAGCTTGAAGAGGTTAAAGCACACAAAGAACACAGAGGGTTTATACTAGTTCGGCCCCTTCGATGAAGGTAAAAGTCTACGTCTAGTTTGGTTTGGTATTGCTTGGGCGTCGATGAACAGGGAGCGGATTGCTTGCCTGTGTCTCGACGGGTTGTTGCCTGTCCCTGAACCATCGCCGGGTCGTTCCTTTATATAGGAGGCAACACCCGGTCTGGTTTACAGAGTCCCGAGGCCGGCTCATAATCGTTTCCGCCTCGGTCTCTACTCTTTCTTCCTTGTACATCAAGTTTACATGATAGGACGGTTTATAAACCTGAAACTTTACACATGGGCCCTAAGCCTTCATGGGCCGTAACCTCTACTGAGCTTATAATAACACAGCTACATTAACGTAATCCGGATCTCCCTAGCCGGTTTATACCTGCTAGTAATATCCCTGACATTAGGCCCCAGAATGATTTGAACTTGTTCATGTCAGTCTTCTAAATCTTGCATAAACTTCTTCTTTGTATCTTCTCTGCTTTGTAAACCGGCTATGACGTCATCTCCGAAAATCATCTCAGTCTGTCGTGACATCACCTCCACATTTATTGCTCACAGCTGTTTGTTACCTTTGTTTAAAGGCTACCCCGAAAATAAAGGCGACAATAGAATCTTTATCCAATCCCTGACCTCCTTGATTCCCACGCTTGCCGTTTCACCTCTCTAGTCTTTATAAATACCGCTGAGCCCTATTCTTTTCCTTCCTTCCGCTCTTCTTCTTCCTCCGTCGCCCGAAGCTCCGCCGCTGCCTTCGAGCTCGTCGCTGTCGTCCAGTCAGGCCACTGCATCACCCTGAAATGCGTCCAGAGTACTCCGCCGCCGTCTCTTTCCTTCTCAGGTATTCTTTTCCTCTCGCTGCAGATCTTTAATCTAGGGTTCCTCTATAGCTTCCGCCATGAGACCTCGAAGCTCTGCTGTTCATCCTGTAGGTTATATCTGCAGTAGATTCAAACCCTGGATTTGTTTCGAATGCGCCCCTGCTCTGCAGTTTAAACTTAGATTCATTTGATCTATAGAAATCCTTCGTAGTTCTTCCTGTGATAGACTTGCGTATATTTCATCTTTTTCTTACCGCTCAGATCCATTTTTACTTTAGCCTTCTGTAGGAACCTGTTTCTTCGTCTTGATAGATCTACAAGTTACTCGCCGGTTTAACCAATCATATATTCCCCTTGCAAAGCATTAACCATGAGCCCGACGGTTTGGCCTCCTCTTTTTTTGTTGTTGTCATAAACCGGTAGCAGTTCGCTTCACATCTGCTCCCGGGTCGCCAATGCCATTAGTCCCCTGTCTAAACCGTCGATATAGTTTGATAATACACTCCGGTTTATGCTTTAGTACTGAATAATCCGGATTTTGCACTGTGCTTTTTCAGCGTTTTCCTTTTGCTCACATGGCTGGCAAGCAGTTCGTTTCTTGCAACTGGGTTCCTTCCCGCATTACGGAAGAGGACTTAATCAACGCTGTTTCAATTGGTGTTCTGGGCCCCCAAGCAGTTCTGAAATGGCGGGCCCCCAGGGGATGAATGTCCTCCTACCCCTAAAGAAGGAGAAGTTATCATTTTCTTTGATCATCTGGCCCGGGGTTTTAGCCCTCCCGGTTCAAAAATTTTCCGGGATGTGCTGGCCGCCTTTCAGCTCCATCCTCAAGATATAGGTCCAAACTCTATAACCAACGTCTGCAATTTCCAAGTCTTCTCGGAAGTATACCTTCAAGAAGAACCGTCAGTAGACTTGTTCCGGGACTTTTTCCACTTAAACCGGCGGACAGAGTTTACTGCCGGACCACATCAAGAGCTGGGCGGTGTCAGTATTCAGAAGAGAAGAGACGTGGTCTTTCCTCATGCTGCTCTCCATACACACCCCAAGGACTGGAACCAATCCTGGTTTTATTGCAAGGATACCTCGCCTGAAGGAGAAAACCCACTGCCGGGTTACTGCGAACATCGTCTTCCTGAAGATCATCCCCTGCCGCAACGTCTTAGTTCCTCAGAGCGAGCCCGGTTTGCTCCTCAGCTTGCCAAGCTTAAGGCCTTTATGGCCAACGGTTTGACTGGAGTCGATTTCGTTCGTTGTTGGCTTTCCTGGAGTATCCTTCCTCTGAGCCGGCGCTCCGGTCTGATGTATCTGTATACCGGAAAGACGGATGACCCTCAACGCCACATCGACATAATGCTTCCTGAGAAGGAAGTTACTGAATCCGCCAAGAAACTGCTCAACATCTCTCTGGAAGAATGCAGCCAAACCGGATTGGCTCCATACTATGAGAAGAACAAACTGCCAGCAGTAAGTTTTCTTCTAGTCTCTTCTGTTTGTTTCAAATTCGTTCATATCAATTATCTTCTATTTATTTTTCCTCTTCTGCATAGGCCAACGATCCCTTTTGGAAAAGAAAATCTCAGGACAAGTCAGGTAAACAGCCATGCCGGAAGACGTGCGCTGTCAAGAAGAAGAAGGCAGCCGCTGGCTCCGGTTCACATCTTGAGGAGGATGATCCGGACTGTGAGGTATGAGTTGATCCTGATATGTTTTGATCTCTTTTTATCCAGATTTATGTTTAACAGTGTCTTCTCACAGGATTTGGCTGAAGGAAGTAAAGCGGCAGAAGTTGAGGTAATCTCTCTTTCTTTAGATTCTAAACCGCTGGTGCCCAAAATTCGTAAGGCATCCCGGAAGTACCCTTTTTCTCATCCTTACGCTCAACTGGACCCCAAATTTCTTTTGAAGAAGCAGCAACATGAAGCCCGCCGGACTACACGCCATAGTGGCCATGTAGTAGAGTCTTCCGGAATATCTCTCACTCCGGCTCGGAGGCGCCGCTCTGAGGTTTTACTTTTTCCAACTCTTCTTCATCCCAAGGCCGGACTTATACGCAAACCGCTTAAACCGTCTGATCCTAACTATCAGGAGACACCTTTATCATCTTCCGGTGAATCGACTGCCACACAGGTCCCTGTACTGAAGACTGTACCTGGGTAAGTCCTTTTCCTCATCCGGTTTATATTTGTATTTGTTCCTTTATAACTCTGATTGCTTCTTCAATTTCTTTCAGCAAGCCCAAGCCTAGCAAAAAGGCAAAGGCCAGCAAAGCGGCTGCCGAGACTGCTGCTGCTGATCCGGATGAAATCATCCCTCCAGAGAGCGAGCCTGCAATTCAGCTTGATGATCCTGCTCCCATGGACCATGATTACATTGCTGCTCATGAAGATACAAATGTAGAAGATGTCCTTGAACCGGCGAGTCCTATCCGGGTTAGCCCTCCTTGGACTAGGCCGGCTCCTGCTAGTCCGGCTCGTACTGCTGCCCCTTCGCAGCCAACCACTGATTCTTCTCCGGATGTTCAGGTAACCGGGACAGGTTTTACCGCTCCTGCTGAACCTATCATCTTGGCCAAGCACACTGCTAAAGCGGAGAAGCTTCAACAAGAGAAGAGCAAGTGGAGCACGGATTTGTCCAACTATGCCGAATTGAGTGCCCAGGAACTTTATTCCGGGTATTTGAACCGGCTTCATACCAGCCGCGACTATGAATTGGGCTTGGTTAATATGATGAAAGACAAATACGAGGTACCTTACTTGTCTTTGCTTTTGCCTTCTTTATACTTCTGTCTTTATGCCATAATAGCCCCCAAGTTCCGGTTTAGCTTCGTTGTAGGTGAACCGGTACTTTCAAATGTATGAAAAAAATGATCTTACATTAGCCCCCAAGTGCTAGGGGCATAACTTGTTTTATGTGCCTGGGACTTGCCTGAATCTCTCTGTTGATACTTCAACTGCCCATTAGCCCCCAAGTGTCAAGTGGATAACTTGGTTATGTGCTTGAGACTTGTCTGAGTTTCTCTTTTGATACTTCAACTTCCCATTAGCCCCCAAGTGTCAAGTGGATAACTTGGTTATGTGCTTGAGACTTGTCTGAACTGTCATCTATTCCACTTGATTTTCTTGTAGGCTGACTTGACCCGGAGGGCTGCAGAAATAACTGAGCTCCGGAATAGACTTGCTGTGACTGAAACTGCCTCTTCCAAAGCTAAAGATGATCTGGCGCTAAGCTTAACCAATGCTGAACAATTAAAAAAAGATTTTGAAGCGGAGCGATCAGTCTGGGAAGTGCAGAGGAACGCCGTTGAGAAAAGGGCAAAGGATGCTGAAGAGGCCCTTAATCCGGTAACGCAAGAGCTGACCGGCTTAAGGTAGCAAATAGAGCTTATGACCTCTGCCATCTTTGGTGAGCACTTAATTTTCCTATGCTTTCATCTCTGCAATTTTTATTCTGCTCCGGTTTAACTGTAATAATTATATGTAGGGCGACGCGTCACCCATCTTGGGGATGATCTCCGGAAGAAACTCAAGGCTTCTTATACTCTGGTTGAGCAGCTGTATTCCAGCGCTCAAAGGATTATAAGTGCAATGTCCCATTATAAAGCGGCCCCCACTACTATCGAAGGTACTTTGGAGAAGCTTTCTATACTGCATGTACGCTTGGAAGAAGTGAAGAAATCTGCTGCACGGGTCGGTTCTCTTGTAGCGCTGACTAGAGCCAAGGCGTGGGTTCCGGACTTTGATCCGGAGGAAGCTATGAACGGGTACCCCAGCAACAAGGAGGATGGATCTGCCTTCTCTGGCAAAGACCTTCATGCTTTGACTAAAGAAATGCGTCCACTTGCGAGCAAGCTTGCTGATGAAGCGGACCTGACCAGGTATCATCCGGCATATGACTTAAAGAATGAGCGGGTGGACCGGCCGGTTTATGACACCGAGAATCTAATCCTGCCAGTGCGCGCCCATACTTTCGCCCCAGATGTTGATCCGTCCGATCTCATTACTGAAGAGATGTACTTCCGTGCATTATCCAAGATCGACTGGCGCGTTCCTGACTTTCAGCCGCTTCAAGAGGACGAAAAATTTCATACCTTTAATTAAGTATGCCTGACATCCTTAATTCGGTGAACATTGTAGATTCTGAGGTGACTTTTGTCTGTTGGTGTTTGCCCAATGATTATTCCGGGTTATAATAGCTACCGGTTTGAATCATGCTGGTGCTCTATGACCCAGACTTTTTGTATTTACGTGGTCAACTTTGAAGTTGCCCAGTTCCGGATCAAAAAACCATAGAAAACTTTGAAAAAACACAAAACATAGTTTGCAAATAAGACCATGTAGCCGAGGCTTTTTACGAGCTGCCAGGCTCCATATGTGCCAATCAATGGGTGCGACCCAAAGGGCTATGATTTTTTTCTTTTGCCATCAAAGGATATACTCCAAGGGGCAAGAACTGTTTCTTTTGCCATCAAAGGATGTACTCCAAGGGACAAGAACATATTTTCTTTTGCCATCAAAGGAAGTATCAACCAAGGGGCAAGAATTTTTGCATTTGCCATCAAAGGAAGTACCCCTAGGGACAAGAATATTTTTTTTCTTTTGCCATCAAAGGAAGTACCCCTAGGGACAAGAACATTTTCTTTTGCCATCAAAGGAAGTATCAACCAAGGGGCAAGAATTTTTGCATTTGCCATCAAAGGAAGTACACCTAGGGACAAGAACATTTTTTTTTATTTTGCCATCAAAGGAAGTATCAACCAAGGGGCAAGAATTTTTGCATTTGCCAT
>LR738710.1:828965716-828994516 GCA_902687465.1 Secale cereale | reverse complement strand
GGAAGTACCCGTAGGGACAAGAACATTTTTTTATTTTGCCATCAAAGGAAGTATCAACCAAGGGGCAAGAATTTTTGCATTTGCCATCAAAGGAAGTACCCCTAGGGACAAGAACATTTTTTTCTTTTTCCATCAAAGGAAGTATCAACCAAGGGGCAAGAATTTTTGCATTTTCCATCAAAGGAAGTACCCCTAGGGACAAGAACATTTTTTTCTTTTGCCATCAAAGGAAGTATCAACCAAGGGGCAAGCATTTTTGCATTTGCCATCAAAGGAAGTACCCCTAGGGACAAGAACATTGTTAGCCAATCGATGGATGTAATCCAAAGGGCGCTGATGCGAAGACAATCATGCAAACCGGACCAGAAGAGATTTACGTGAGGATTCACATGTGATCCGTAGCCCCTTAGTGATCCTTGAGGTAGGGTTCCTATGAAGGAATTGCACTTGAAAGGCAAGTCCTGTTTGGTCCCTTATAGAATTGTCCTGCATAACAAAATAAACTGTTCGAAGTATCTGTATTAACTTTCATAAGACACTTTATTTAGAAGAAAAAAGGCTGATCCCCCGGTTTACCGAGGGTGCCGGTTTATTTATTAATCATAATATATATAGGATACATAAAGCGGAGCTCATGGCTTAGGTGTAGTAAGGCCGCAGGAGGGCAATGTTCCACGGCCTCTTCATCTCTTCTTCTGATGTCCGTGAGTCTTTGTGCTCTCGAACGTCTACCAGGTAGTATGAACCGTTGTGTAGGTTCTTGCTGAGCACAAAGGGCCCTTCCCAAGGTGGGGATAGATTGTGCATATCTGTCTGGTCCTGGATGAGCCGGAGTACTAAGTCCCCCTCTTGGAACGTCCTGGTTTTAACCCGGTGGCTGTGATATCTGCGCAAGTCCTGCTGCTAAATTGCAGATCGTGCTGCTGCTATGTCACGCTCCTCATCCAGCCTGTCCAAACTGTCCTGTCTTGCTTGCTCATTGGCTGCTTCAACATAAGACGCCACCCGTGGTGAGTCATGGCGGATATCACTTGGAAGAACCGCTTCAGCACCGTACACCATGAAGAAAGGCGTATAACTTGTGGATCTGTTCGATGTAGTATTGATGCTCCAAAGTACAGAGGGCAATTCCTCAACCCAGCACCCTGATGTTCTTTGCAAGGGAGTCATAAGCTGGGGATTGATACCTCGCAAAATCTCTTGATTGGCCCTTTTAGCTTGACCATTGGATTGAGGGTGAGCTACATAAGACACGTCTAGGAGAATATGCTCCCTTTGACAAAACTCTTCCATCTCTCCATTAGATAGATTGGTGCCATTGTTAGTGATGATGCTGTGTGGAAAGCCAAACCGGAAAGTTACCTTCTTGATGAATTTAACCGCTGTTGCCGCATCACACTTGCTCACAGGCTCTGCCTCAATCCACTTTGTAAACTTATCCACTGAAACCAGCAGGTGAGTTTTTTGATCTTGGGATCGTTTGAAAGGCCCAACCATATCCAGCCCCCAAGTCGCAAACGGCCAAGTAATTGGAATCATCCGCAGCTCCTGTGCCGGAACAAGAGCACGCCGTGAAAATTTCTAATAGGCATCGCATTTCCGGACTAGATCCTCCGCATCAGCATGGGCTGTCAACCAGTAGAACCCATGACCGAAAGCTTTAGCTACTAATGATTTTGAACCGGCGTGATGACCACAATCCCCTTCATGAATCTCTCGAAGGATGTCACAACCTTCCTCGGATGATACACACCGCTGAAACGCTCCAGAAACGCTGCGGTGATGGAGTTCTCCATTTACAATTGTCATGGATTTGGACCGCCGGATTATGTTCCTTGCTTCAAGCTCATCATCTGGCAACTCTCCTTGGCTCAGGTACGCCAAGTAAGGGAGTGTCCAATCCGGAATAACATGAAGTGCCGCAACCAGTTGTGCTTCCGGATCAGGAACAGCCAAATCTTCCTCTGATGGTACCTGAACTGACGGACTGTGTAGCTCGTCCAAAAAGGTATTCGGTGCCACTGGTTTACGCTGAGAACCCAGCTGGCTTAAAGCATCGGCTGCTTCATTTTTCCGCCGGTCTATGTGCTCCACCTGATATCCCTTGAAATATCCTGCAACAGCTTCAACTTCTCATCTGTAAGCCGCCATGAGAGGGTCTTTGGAATCCCACTTGCCGGATACTTGTTGTGTCACTAAATCTGAATCACCAAAACACTTGACCCGGCTCAAGTTCATCTCCTTAGCCATCCGCAGGCCATGAAGCAATGCCTCATATTCGGCCGCGTTATTAGTGCAAGGAAACATTAGGCGGAGGACATAACAAAGTTTGTCACCTCGCGGGGAAGTCAACACCACTCCAGCCCCGAGCCTTCTAATTGCTTTGAACCGTCAAAGTGAATAGTCGAGTACGTATGATCCGGCTTCTCCTCTGGTGCTTGCAATTCTGTCCAATCATTGATGAAATCTACCAATGCTTGGGATTTGATAGCAGTACGTGGCACATACTTCAATCCGTGCGGGCTAAGCTCAATGGCCCACTTTGCTACTCTGCCAGTGGCTTCTCTGTTCTGGATTATATCCCCCAACGGAGCTGAACTAACAACAGTGGTTGGGAGGCCTTGAAAGTAATGCTTCAGCTTCCGATTTGCCATAAACACGCCATACACCAGTTTCTGCCAGTGTGGGTACCTTTGTTTGGATTCAATGAGAACCTCACTGACGTAATAAACCGGACGCTGAACCGGATATTCCTTGCCCGCTTCTTTGCGCTCGAGCACGATTGCCACGCTAACTGCCCGGGCATTGGCGGCTACGTATAACAGCAGCGGCTCCTTATCAACGGGGGCAGCAAGGACCGGTGGTTCTGCTAATTGCCGCTTCAAGTCCTCGAACGCGGTGTTTGCAGCATCGCTCCATATAAACCGGTCAGTTTTCCTCAGCATCTGATAAGGCGGGATTGCCTTCTCCCCCAAACGACTGATGAATCGGCTTAATGCTATGATCCGGCCAGCAATACGCTGGACATCATTGATACAAGCTGGCTTAGTCAAGGATGTGATCGCTTTGGTCTTCTCCGGATTGGCCTCTATTCCTCTATTTGACACCAAGAACCCAAGTAGCTCGCCAGTTGGAACACCAAAAACACACTTCTCCGGATTAAGCATCATCTTATAGACCCGGAGGTTATCAAAGGTTTCCTTTAGGTCCTCTATCAACGTTTCTTCCTTCCTCGACTTTACAACAATGTCATCCACATAAGCATGAACATTTTTCCATATTTGCCCCTTAAGACAGTTCTGCACGCAACGCTGATAAGTTGCTTGGGCACTCTTGAGCCCAAAAGGCATAGACACATAGCAAAAGGCTCCAAAGGGAGTTATGAAGGCTGTCTTCTCCTGATCCTTAATTGCCATCCTGATCTGGTGATACCCTGAATATGCATCCAAAAAACTTAGCCGCTCACATCCCGCCGTAGCATCAATGATCTGATCAATACGGGGGAGAGCAAAAGGATCGGTTGGACAAGCTTTGTTTAAGTCTGTGTAATCCACACACATCCTCCACTTTCCATTTTTCTTTCCAATTAGCTAAAGTAGCTCCGTGCAGAGCATTGTAGACATAGAAATTTGCAAAAAAGTACATACAGATCTGAATGTAACAGACCCCCTGTCAGGGATATTACTGGTAGGTATAAACCGGCTAGGAAAGTCCGGATTACGCTGACATTGTTGTATTATTACAAGCCCAGTAGAATCTGTACAAGAGGTTACAACCCATAGAGGTCTAGGGCCCATGTGTAAGGCCCATGGTCTGTAAACTGTCGTATCATGTAACTTGGGATGTAAGATAGAAAGAGTAGAGACCGAGGCGGACACATTTATGAGCCGGCCTCGGGACTCTGTAAACCGAACCGGGCGTTTCCTCCTATATAAAGGGACGACCCGGCGATGGTTGAGGACAAGAAACAACAGCGCGAAACACAGGCAAGTGATTGGCTCCCTGTTCATCGACGCCCAAGCAATACCACACCAAATTAGACGTAGGCTTTTACCTTCATCGAAGGGGCCGAACTAGTATAAACCCTCTGTGTCCTTTGTGTGCTTTTAACCTCTTCAAGCTAACCCATCCGATGGCCTCACACCTAAGTTCCCTAAACCGGACATCTGCCGTGCTAATTCCACGACAGTTGGCGCCCACCGTGGGGCTATCGCACGATGGTTTCGAGTTTTTGAAGGGAAGCTTTGAAGGACTCAAGGGTTACGCGGTTGGCCGGATGACCAAGAGTCGTCGTGGCCGGATCTACATCGACGATGCAGGCTGGGGCCCCGAGGCCGATTCAATCGAATACGGGTACCGGGTTCCCTTCGGCGGCATCCACGCCTTCATCGGCAAGATTGGCGAACCGGGACCTGAGTCGGACATCTTCCCCAACATCGTCGAGCCGGCTCAGCGTGCGAGATCGGCCGGGATTCAGCCCGCCATGAAGCATGTTTTCGTTGGAGCAGTGCATAGAGTCCAAGCCGAGGACTGACTGGATTCTGGTGGCGAGACAGCTGTCTACTCCGATGATGAATCTTCATCCGGAGAAACCGAATCTCTATATCTATTGCAGGACGGCCGGTCAGGGGGCGTATCTGATGGTGATAGTATTCCGGGCCCCTTTGATCCACCGAACAGGGTTGCTATTTTCATGGCCGGATCACAGCCTGCGCAGCAGCCCTCGATGACCGGGGCGTTCACCTCAGAGGTAGCGGGTGCCGGGGCAGGCAACCAAACCCCATCACCCTCTGACATACTATCCACCTTGGTCGGAGATTTGACGGCGCTCGCAACAGCAGAAGTGGCCCCTGCCAACAAGGTGCAACATGATGCGGAGATCCTTCAGCTGAAGGGCCGGATTGAGCAGGCTAAACGGGATCTGGATGCGGGGAAAGCCAGGATGGCTACGAGGCAAGCAGAGCTAGACTCCCAAGCTTTCCGGCTCAGGATGGATCAGAATTTTGCACAGGAGGTAATGTACATAAGACAGCAAACTTGTGTACCGCCGGTTTATGAGGCGAGGAATCTCTTTAGCGCACCAGGAGCGGGAGCCAGTAACAGCCCAGAGGTAAACCGGGGAGGAGCTCCGGGGACTGGCCCGTCGGTTCAGCCGCCGGCTGCAGAGCGAAACCACCAAGTTGTGCCAACACCGCATGTCCCCACCCCTCCCGGCCATTATTCTAACCCGTTGGACAACATTGTCGCCGCCGCTTCACGACTGGCCGCTTTACCCATTGAGGGGACATCCCCCATGGCGATGGAAGTACACCGAGCTAAGGAATTGCTGGACACGGCGCTGACACAGCAGCAGGCATACTCTTATAGCAGAGAGAGGATTCATTCAACCCCCACCCCCCGCCCAAGCCGGAGTTACACTAGGCACTGGGATGAACCGGTTGTGTCTAGCAGCGATCGGAGACGTCACCATCATAGGTAGGATAATCCGGCGGGAGCAGAGGCACACGCCCAGGAGGCGATAAACCGGGCTAGACATACCGCCCGCGAGGACACCCGTCAAACGACGCCGGTTCACCCAACCACAGCAGAAACGGGAGCCACGGCTAGTTCCTTTGGAGTACAGTGTCTCATCCCTGCTTTATGAAGCGTGAAATTACCCAAAGACTTCAAAGGCCCGCGCAAGGTACCCAACTACATAGCAGATCTGGCTCCAGAGGCGTGGGTTGAAAGTTATGAGATGGCCATGGAGATGCTTGATGTGGACGAAGCGGCATGCGCCAAGTACTTTACCATGATGCTCGAGGGTACAACCCAGACATGGTTAAAGGGCCTACCAACTAACTCCATCAGATCATGGGGGGAGTTGCGTCGCCAATTTTTCAAAAATTTCAAAGACACGTGCAAGCAGCCAATGTCGGTGGTAGACCTAGCAGCATGTGTTCAAGGAGAGCAGGAACCCACGAGCAGTTGGGTGCGGCGAGTATCAGAAATCCTGCACTCTTCCAATAGCATCAACCCTAGTACGACAATAGTGACATTGGAGAACAATTGCCGGTTCGAGTCTTTGAAACTGAAGTTAGGACGGCTCAAACGCGATTGCAATGACATGGGAACGCTAATGAGTGCTTTGGTGAAGTATGGGGACTCTGATAACACCAAGTACTCAGATGCAGACGGAGACAAGTTCGGGAAGGCAAACAAGGCTGGTAAACCGGCGCAAGCCAATCCGGCAGGAACATGTTACAATGGCAAGCGAAAAGCGGAGGGCGGCTCCGACTTTGTGGCCAATACCAACGTTCAGGGAAACGGGCAGCACCTCAGAGGTAAACCACCCCCGCGTGGCGAGGGGCTATCCTTCAATCTAGATCAACAGCTAAACGCGCCTTGCCCTAAACACAGTACAGAGGGAAACCCAGCTAAGCATTCGTGGAAGGACTGCCGGATCATGCAGGAAGCCATGAAACAGGCCAGATATAACCACGGGCCCCCCGGCGGCGGATCAAGTTTCGGTTTTCAGGGTCCGGGTTACCAAGGTAACGGATCCGGATCAGGGTATCACGACGGTACAATAATC
The DNA here is from genome assembly GCA_902687465.1 of Secale cereale. Taxonomy (NCBI): domain Eukaryota; kingdom Viridiplantae; phylum Streptophyta; class Magnoliopsida; order Poales; family Poaceae; genus Secale; species Secale cereale. The sequence continues at coordinate 828,987,942 of LR738710.1, read as the reverse complement.
ATAATGGCAACAATCAGCATCAGCATAATCAGCAGCATGGCCAGGGTGGTTATAACAACCAAGGCAATCAACAGCGACAGCAGCAGCAATCCGGATATCAGAGTAATCCGAAGGAGCTGAGCAGTGGGCAGTATCATGTTTTCACCACAAGTTTGTGCAAGCGCGATCAGAAGGTGCTGAAACGGGCAGTACACGCAGTTGAACTGGCGGTACCACGTTTCTTACGTTGGTCTGAGCAACCCATAGTGTGGAGCAGTGAGGATCACTCGCCACGGGTTGATAATCCGGGCCAGTTGGCATTAGTGGTGGCACCACAAGTGGGTGGCTACACGTTCACAGAGGTACTTATGGACGGCGGCAGTAGCATCAACATCCTGTATTATGAGACTTTCCGACGTATGGGGTTGACAGATAAGAAGCTTCGGCAGTCCAACACAGTATTCCATGGAGTGGTGCCAGGTAAATCAGCTTACCCAGTTGGAAAAATTGATTTAGAAGTCACCTTTGGGGATGAGCATGATTCTAGATCAGAGACAGTGACCTTTGAGGTTGTAAAAATCAAAAGCCCATATCATGCTCTGTTTGGGAGGCCGGTTTACACCAAGTTCATGGCTAGACCGTGCTATGTTTATCTGCAGCTGAAGATGCCAGGTCACAAGGGAACCATCACGGTTCACGGAAGCCGCAAGATCGCATTGGAATGCGAAGAAGGAGATGCAGCATATGCGGAGGCAGTGTGTGCCACGGAGGAGTTGAAATTCTACAAAGACAATGTTGATCCGGCGGATATGTCCCCGTTAAAGAAGCCCACTACAAAGCATGATCCGGCGTTGAAGTTTAAATCGTCGGAGGAGACCAAGCAGGTTGACTTTGTTCCAGGTGATTCGTCCAAGCAGTTCACTCTCAGCGCTAACCTAGACCCCAAATAGGAAAGCGCGCTCATCGAGTTCATCCGTGAGAACCGGGATATCTTTGCATGGAAGCCTTCTGACATGCCAGGTATACCGAGGGAACTCGCTGAGCACAGTCTAAATATTGATCCGAAGTTCAAACCGGTTAAGCAGTATTTGCGCCGCTTCAATGAGGAGAGGCGCAAAGCTATAGGTGAAGAAGTGGCCAGGCTTTTGGCCGCAGGGTTCATAGTTGAGGTGTTTCATCCGGAGTGGTTGGCTAATCCGGTGCTGGTGCTAAAGAAAAATGGAACTTGGAGGATGTGTGTTGATTACACAGATTTAAACAAGGCTTGTCCAACTGACCCTTTTGCTCTCCCCCGTATTGATCAGTTTATCGATGCTACGGCAAGATGTGAGCGGCTAAGTTTTTTGGATGCATATTCAGGTTATCATCAGATCAAGATGGCAGTTAAGGACCAGGAGAAGACAGCTTTCATAACCCCTTTTGGAGCCTTATGTTATGTATCCATGCCTTTTAGGCTCAAGAGTGCCCAAGCAACTTATCAGCGTTGCATGCAGAACTGTTTCAAAGGGCAGATCGGAAAAAATATCCATGCTTATGTTGATGACATTGTGGTCAAATCCAGGAAGGAGGAGACGCTGATAGAAGATTTGAAAGGAACCTTTGACAACCTCCGAGTTTACAAAATGATGCTTAATCCGGAGAAGTGTGTTTTCGGTGTTCCAGCGGGCAAGCTCCTTGGATTCTTAGTATCAAGCAGAGGGATTGAGGCTAATCCGGAGAAGATCAAGGCGATCACATACTTGGCTAAACCGGCTTGTATCAATGATGTCCAACGCGTAGCAGGTCGTATTGCAGCGTTGAGCCGTTTCATCAGCCGTTTGGGAGAAAAGGCAATCCCGCTTTATCAGATGTTGAAAAAACGGACCGGTTTGTATGGAGCGATGCTGCAAACGTGGCGTTCGAGGATTTGAAGCGGCAATTAGCAGAACCGCCAGTTCTTGCTGCCCCTGTTGACAACGAACCACTGGTGTTATACGTGGCCGCCAATGTCCGTGCAGTTAGCGTAGCAATTGTGGTGGAGCGCAAGGAAGCAGGCAAGGAATATCCGGTTCAGCATCCGGTTTACTACATCATTGAGGTCCTTATTGAGTCAAAGCAAAGGTATCCGCACTGGCAGAAGTTGGTATACGGCGTGTTCATGGCAAACCGGAAGCTGAAGCACTACTTCCAGGGTCACCCAATAACTGTTGTCAGCTCAGCTCCATTGGGGGATATAATCCAGAACAGAGAAGCCACTAGCAGAGTGGCGAGGTGGGCCATTGAGCTTAGCCCACACGGATTGAAGTATGTACCCTGAACCGCTATAAAATCCCAAGCACTGGTAGATTTCATCAATGATTGGACAAAACTGCAAGCACCAGAGGAGAAGTCGGATCATACATACTCTACTATTCACTTTGATGGTTCAAGGCAATTAGAAGGCTCGGGGGCTGGAGTCGTGTTAACTTCCCCACGAGGTGACAAGTTCTGTTATGTTCTCCGATTAATGTTTCCTTGTACTAACAATGCTGCTGAGTATGAAGCTCTCCTTCACGGCTTACGGATGGCTAAGGAGATGAACTTGAGCCGGGTCAAGTGCTTTGGTGACTCAGATATAGTGGCACAACAGGTGTCCGACAAGTGGGACTCTAAAGATCCACTCATGGCAGCTTACCGGCGAGAAGTAGAATCGGTGGCAGGGTACTTCAAAGGATATCAATTGGACCACATAGACCGGCGGAAAAGCGAAGCGGCCGATGCATTAAGCCAGCTGGGCTCTCAGCGTAAACCGGTTCCATCAAATACCTTCTTGGATGAATTGCACAGTCCGTCGGTACAGATACCATCGGAGGAGGATTTAGCTGTTCCTGATCCGGAAGCACAACTAGCTGTAGCACTTCACGTTATTCCGGATTGGACACTCCCTTATGTAGGATCGAAAGTATGTCTAGAGGGGGGGTGATTAGACTACTTGACAATATAAAAAATCTGCCTTTTGATTATGCAAAGTTTTTGGCAGTTTCACAATTAAGATCAATTCAAGTATCACCCTACACATGCAATTCTAGAGTATAAGCAGCGGAAAGTAAATTGCACATGTAGTAAAGAGAGGTGGAGAAGATCAAACGCAGTTTGGAGACACGGAGATTTTTGTCGTGGTTCCGATAGGTGGTGCTATCGTACATCCACGTTGATGGAGACTTCAACCCACGGAGGGTAACGGCTGCGCGAGTCCATGGAGGGCTCCACCCACGAAGGGTCCACGAAGAAGCAACCTTGTCTATTCCATCATGGCCTACGCCCACGGAGGACTAGCCTTACTCGGGGTAGATCTTCACGAAGTAGGCGATCTCCTTGCCCTTACAAACTTCTTGGTTCAACTCCACATCTCGAAGACGGAGGCTCCCAAGCGACACCTAACCAATCTAGGAGGCACCACCCTCCAAAAGGTAATAGATGTTGTTGATGGTGATGAACTCCTTGCTCTTGTGCTTCAAATGATAATCTCCCCAACACTCAACTCTCCTCACTGATATGGCTGTGGTGGAAGAAAGGATTGAGTGGAAAGCAACTTGGGAAGGCTAGAAATCAAGTTTCATATGGTAGGAATGGAATGACTTGATCTCAACACAAGGGTAGGTGGTTCTCTTCTCAGAAAGTGTATAGTAGGAGTGGTAGACTTTCTGATGGCTCTCTCCACGAATGAAGAGGGGGTGGAGGGGTATATATAGCCTCCACACAAAATCCAACCGTTACACACATAATTGAGCAATCTCGGTGAGACCGAAGTGAAAACTCGGTCAGACCGAAAGTTCAAATATAGTGAACGTTGGGATTTTCGGTGGGACCGAAAATACCATCTCGGTGTGTCCGATGTGAGTCAAAGGTAGGAGCTTGCCATTCTCGGTGGGACCGAAATTAACAACTCGGATATTCCGATATGATGTCAATTGGTTACAGAAGGTTGGCAGTCCAGTTTCGGTGAGACCGAACTCAAAATCGATGGACCGAAAAATTAGGGTTTGGAAGAATAACTGAGGTGGTTCATCTCGGTGGGACTGAGTTGGAAGAATCGGTTTGTCCGAGATTACTTATGAGAGTGTTAAGTAGTGAAAGTTGCTGATAGTTGAGGGAGCTAGATCACTAAGCACTTGAGCAACCAGATCATCAACACAACCTCATCCCCTTTTAATAGTATTGGCTTTTCCTATGGACTTAGTGTGATCTTTGATCACTAAACCAAAAATAGAGTCTTGAGCTTTTGCCAATGCTTGTCTTAGCATTTTGAGGGGTCCACTTCTTCAGACATTTCCATACCCATATCATCGAACTTCTCTGAAATGATTCTCAAGTAGATATTAGTTCAATGATATATATGTTGTTATTAATTACCAAAACCACCCGGGGATTAGTTGCACTTTCAATCTCCCCCTTTTTGGTAATTGATGACAACATATAGGTCAAAGCTTCGACAAAAGATATAATCAATGAATAATATAGTCGCTTTGAGAAGTATGTGATAAACAAGAGCTCCCCCTAAATTTGTGCATTATTTAAAATTTGCGTTTGAATGCAAATGCACAATCGATTAGGATTATGGGTCACTCTTCCATGTCACATACATCTTGGTGGAGCGCACAAAATGATAAGAATGAATAACATGCACTCAACCACCAAGACAAGAGTAAATAGCCATACAATAAGGAATAGCATATGATAAGCATTAAGCACACATTAAAGCATAGTATGACCAAGCACTCATTAAGGTAGCATCAAACGTAGTAGCAAGCACACTGAAAGTTTCGAAAGACCAAAAGAAACCAATGTATCTCAAAGGAAACCGGCAAAAGAACGAAAGAGCACTCTCTCTCTCGAAGCCCTATGATCTATACAATTTCTCCCCCTTTGGCAACAAGTTACCAAAAAGTTCGAAAAGGTATAGAGCTAAGTGTCACTGCGGGCTCTGCTGGCGGCTCCCGTCTGGGTAGATGTCGGAGTAGAAATGACGGCATCGGCGAAGACTTCTGCTGATGTCTGCGCTGGAGGAGTGGATACTGGAGCTGGAGTAACTGCTGGAGCTGTGGCTGGTGCTGAAGTGGTAGCCCTGGAGTCAGTCACTGGGATAGCTGCAGATCTGGATCCTCTGGGAACCTGAGCAGTCTGGCGATGAGAGTCCTGGACTAGATCATCCTGCATGAGCTCTGCTCTCTCCTGCCTTGCTTCCTCCATGTCTGCCTCAAGCTTGTTGACGGACACCTGAATCTCTGTCAGCTTCACGTCCAGAGCGTGGATCTTGTCCTCAACAATCCTCTCTAGGCTTTCCTGAGATTGCTCAATGCTGGCCAGGCGTTGTTCAATCCTCTGGGTAGCTTCAAGAATCTGCTCTCCGAAGCTCTTTGGTTTAGCTGCTGCTGCTGCTGCCTCTTTGTCAGCTTTAGCTTTCTTCGCAGCTTCAATTTTGGCTTGTCCTTCAACTGAGGTTGGATCCTCCTCATCCATCACAACTACGTTATCCTCATGCTCTGGCTGCAGTGGCAAGTGATTCCTATCCAACATGAATTTGCCCGTGCCAAACTTGGCATTGATGAGCATCTGAATTTGCGGGGCAAACCCACACGACCGCTTCTGGTCAGCTGCAGTCCTCTTAATGGTCTCTACCATTAAGTCCATCACCTTGAAAGGTGCCTTCTCATCAAGAATGTGCAGCATGTTGATAGAATAGCCTCGAATCATGCGGTGGTCTCCAGACTTGGGCATCAATGTATGCCTCAAAATAGTGTTAGTGGTGGTCAGACCTGCCTGGAGATAGTACACTGAGCCAAGCTTCCACCCTTCCAAATCAGCAGCGGGGATCTCCTTGTACATGTTCTTCATGGAATCATGACTCTTCTTGGGAATCCCATAGACATCAATGTCGTCCTCTCTCTGCACTGGAGCATTCAGAAGTTCTGCCCATTCTTCAACAGACGAAGAAAACCTTTGACCTTCAGTCATCCAGGTGATCTTGCCATCAGGATAGAAGTGGGCTGTGGCGTAGAACTGCATGATCATCTCATCATTCCAAGCTGTCAGCTCTTGACCCACAAAATCAGCAACTCCACATGCAGTAAAGCTCTCATGCACATGGGGAAAGAAGTCTCGGTGCTCTTCACTATCAATGTATTTCCAGTCAACATACCTGGTGTCAGCAACAATAGGCTTCTTATCCATCAGCACGGTCTCATAGAAGTCCTGCTGCTCTCTGGTGTGGAATCTGGGGTCCACAGCAGTCCTTCTCCTCACGGCATATGGATCAGACTGTCTCCATAGCCTGAGACCTTTATCCTTCCTTGCCTTCATGTCCTCAGCTTGAGGATGAGCATCATTGTGGAGTGGAAACTTAGGACGGAGCTTAAGCAACACATGCTCTTCATCTGACTCAGACGGTGGCATCTCACGTTTGTTCTTCTCAGAAGCTGGAATGCTCCTGGTTGTCCTCTTGGGCTTGGCTGGAGCTGCCTTGGCTTGAGCAGGCTTCTTGGGCTTAGAAGAGGCTTGAGCCCTAATAGCATCACCCATGAACTTAGCTTTCTGAGGAGGGGGCTGGGGTGCATCTTCTTCTTCTTCTTCAGCAGCTGCATCAACTTGAGGTTTAGCATATACTACCCTCTTCCTCTTGGAAGTTTTCTTCACCTTACTTGGAGCTGGCTCTTCCAAGTTTAGCTTCTTTGCAACAGCTGATTGCTTTACCTTGCTTGTGCCTTTCCTCGACTGCTGCCCTTGGTGCTCTTTGGCAACAACATTCCTCTTGGGCTTGGAGGTAACTTCCTCAGCAACGAAGTCAGAGTCCTCATCATCAGAATTTCTCTTCTTTCTGGTTCTGGTGGCTGCAGGAGGCAAACCACTAGGGGTGCTCCTCTCACCATCATCACTGGAACTGCTAGCCTCAGGACTGGTATCTGCCTCTGGAATCTCTGCAAACGGTGATTCAGACCTGTTCTGGCTGTCACTGACATCTGACATGGCTGACAACCTGTGAAAAGATAAGGTATAGGCAGAGTAGAAGAGTTATCACAACTGCAGAGGTTTTTGCAAAAAAAAATGAGTTCAAGTCTTAGTTTTGAGTTTTCACAGAATGCATTTCGGTCAAACCGATTTTAAGTTTCGGTGAATCCGAAGTGTATACAGAGGCCTACACACCACTTTCGGTCAGACCGAAATGGGTTTCGGTCCTACCGAAACACTAGGGTTTCACTGAAACTAAGTTTCGGTCACACCGATTTGCACAACTCGGTTAGACCGAATGGTGCAGTGCAATGGCCAGAGGCCAAATCGGTCATTCCGAGTTTCAAAATCGGCTTCACCGAGATGTGTTCCGTGGAAACCTAAACCTAAGAATTTCGCTCGAAACTAGAGGATCTGATCTGATGTTTAGGGAATATCTCAAACGTGGATAGATTCATGGCAAGCCAATCGTGCAAGAATCAGATGGGGAGCACGAAAGGGATCGGGACTCACCCTAACTTGGTGGAGTCCCTCTACGGCGGCAACGGCACGGAGAGGATTACCGTTGACGGCGGCGGAGACCTGCGGCGAGGGCGCACAGGCGACGACGGCGACGATCCGAAGACCAGGGAGACGACAGCAGGGGACTTGGGGGCGAAGCGGTTTGAAGAGTTAAATCGCGCGCAGCCCTCAGGTATATATATCCCCATACAGTCGGTGGGACCGAGTTGAAAAACTCGGTGACACCGAAATGGCTAACTGCTGTGCAGTTATTCATATCGGTCACGCCGAGATTTTAAACTCGGTTTCACCGAGATGAAACCTAGATCAGTCTAAGCGTTTCGGTTGGACCGAGATGGAGAAGCCGGTCAGACCGAAATGGACTTAGAAGGTTTTGGAGGTCAGCCTTAGACGGATCGGTGGCTCCGAGTGCTCCTCACTCGGAGGGTCCGAAAATGACTTGTTCAAAGTTGTGATATGAGCATGAATAGAATTTGAGACAAGAAAGCATAGATAGCCAGGGAAGGTGCTTAGGCATTCTTGTCCATCCATTTGGCCAGAAAAATCAAAACAATCAAAACAACAAATGGATGTCCTTGAATGGATAAAATCATGCATTCAACATGCTCACACAATAAGATAGCAACTGAAATATGTGTCAAACATGCACAACCAATACTCTAGCTACTAGCACACAATTTGTCGATGACTAGGTCATCTATATATGAGTATTTTGACTTAGGAGCCAAATGAGAACATTTGATCATAGGTCATACTCATCGTTTAAGCACAAGTGGGGTTACCACTTTTACATAAAGCATTTATGTGTTCACATCATTTGGAGATGCTTTAGCTCAATTTTTAGAGCAAAGCTCCCCCTAGATGTGAGAACCCCTTTTTAAAGGGTCAAACTAACCTTGGGTTGTCGTAGAAGACTTCATGTAGATGTTGAAGATGTGGATGCTCAATGTTGATGTAGATCATCAAGAGTTGGGAGCTATCCTTTGGATTAGGGCACTTTCAATACCTACATGGGTTAGTCCCACAAGGAACAAACAAGAATATCCATAGACATAGATTGAAGTACACAAAAGATGATGTCCATGAAAGCAATGATTACCTTGTCCCTTGACTTACCAACAAGAGGGTTTGTGACTCCATGGACTAGTGCATGATGTGGAAGTTGATTGCACAAGTTCTTGCCAAAATGAATATGAGTGAAGTTTGTTGGCGGAGTCACCCTCAAGAACCTTCTAGTTCTTCTTCTTTGGGATCCACATCATCTTGATGGGAATCCTTGGGGTTGTAGTTGAGCTTGACGAAGTAGAACTTGATGTGTCCTTGGGAACCCACTTGACCATGGCTTGAGGTGCTTCAATGAATACATCAATCTCCTCTTGAAGCTTGTCCTTGGCCTTTAGCTTGTGGTCTTGTGGTAGAAGGTCATCTTGAGCTTGTTCCACATTGGAAGAAGTAGGATCATACTTCTCCTTTTGTGAAACAAACTGTGGAGTAGGGTATTGACCTTCTTCCCACTCAACACCTTCGGCGTTGAACTTTCGCTCAAAACCAATCCCTTGATTCTTCCGGTGCCTTCCTTGTTTGCGAACAATCTCCTCAAAGTTCTTGCTTCCGGCAAGACTCTTGTAGACACCTTTCTCTATGATTTCCTTCAATAAGCTATTTTCTTGCTCAAGTGTAACTTGGCTTGAAACATTGTTAGTGGAATCAAGAGAACTACTAGAAGCAACAATATTGGATTTAACATGGTTGTTGTTACTACTAGAGGAAGAATTTTTCTTATGCTTGTCATGTTTAGTCTTAATAGGTGGCAAGAAATTAGACAAGAGAAGTCGTTTGGCAAGATATGAAGAACTCTTCTTTCGAAGATCGTCATTGATCGCTTTTAGAAACTCATGTTCTTGCTCTAGAGTGAGCTTCTCGAAGCGCAGCTTCTCATGAGATCTTAGGAGCTCTCTATGATCTTCTTGAGTTGTTTCATGAGCTAACTTAAGAGTGTTTAGTTCTTTAGTTAGACGCTCAATCTCCTTCATAGCATTGTCATTCGACTCTTCTCGACTATAAAGACTACTAGCATTTTCATCATTACTAAGCTCACTAGATTTATCATGCAAGAGCTCATCTTCACCAAGCAAGTCATCCTCATCACTATCAAAGTCAATGAATTCAGGGTGTGTTACCTTGGGGCCTTTAGCCATGAAGCATCTTCCAATTCCCTCATTTGGTGAATCAAATAAGTCGTAGGAGTTGGAGTTGGAGGATACGAGTGCAAGTCCGGCAACACCTTCATCTTGACTGTAGTCGGAGTCGGAGTGATAGCTTCCATCGGATTGATTGTCGGAGTCGGAGCCGGAGACCCATTCACCTACTTGAGATTGATGTCTTCTTCTTGTGTAGTTCCTTGATGACTTGTCTTTCCTCTCCGAATCCTTGCTTCTCCGAGAGGGTCTTCGTTCATAACGATCATCTCTACTCCTTCTCTCTCTCCGAGGTGACTCATCTCTTGCTCTTCTTCTTGGAGATTCTTCTCTTCTCTTGTGGGGAGCCGTACACTCATTTGAGAAGTGTCCGGGTCTTCCACAATTGTAGCAGTTTCGATCACGACTAGAAGATCTCTTTTCATCATATGATCTAGACTTTGAGCTTCTTTCTTTGCCTCTATTCTTGTAGAACTTGTTGAAGTTCTTAACCATTAGGCTTATCTCTTCATTGGAAATTAGCTTGTCACTTGAGGTAGTAGGAGCATCACTTGTAGCTTTGTAAGCACCACTTGACTTATTGTGAAGCTCTTCCTTATCCTTAAGTGTCATCTCATGAGCAACAATTCTTCCAATGACTTCAGTTGGCTTGAGAGTCTTGTAGTTTGGCATCATTTGGATCAAAGTGCACACGGTGTCATACTTTCCATCCAAAGCTCTGAGAATCTTCTTAATGATGAATCGGTCGGTCATTTCTTCGCTTCCTAAGCCGACAATCTCATTTGTGATGAGAGCAAGCCTAGAGTACATTTCAGCGACTCCTTCACCATCCTTCATCTTGAACTTGTCAAGTTGACCTTGAAGAATATCTAACTTTGATTCCTTCACAGATTCAGTACCTCCGTGCATTTCAACCAAGGTATCCCAAATCTCTTTAGCATTCTCAAGACGGCTGATTTTGTTGAACTCCTCGGGACACAAAGCATTGAAGAGAATGTCACAAGCTTGAGCATTGTTTTGCAACATCCGCAACTCTTCCGGTGTAGCTTCGCGATCCGGAACTTTTCCTTCTTCGAAGAAATCACCTTGCATACCAACACAAATAATGCCCCATGCAGCTGGGTTATGACCAAGAATATGCATTTTCATTTTATGCTTCCAACTAGCAAAATTTGTACCATCAAAGTAAGGACCTCTACGATAATTACCCTCACTAGACGCCATACTCTCCTAGGTTGTGAAACCAAGCTTATGGAGTCCAATGCAATGGAAACCAAAACAATGGATACCAAAGCTCTGATACCACTTGTAGGATCGAAAGTATGTCTAGAGGGGGGGGGTGATTAGACTACTTGACAATATAAAAAAAATCTGCCTTTTGATTTTGCAAAGTTTTTGGTAGTTTCACAATTAAGATCAATTCAAGTATCACCCTACACATGCAATTCTAGAGTATAAGCAGCGGAAAGTAAATTGCACATGTAGTAAAGAGAGGTGGAGAAGATCAAACGCAGTTTGGAGACACGGAGATTTTTGTCGTGGTTCCGATAGGTGGTGCTATCGTACATCCACGTTGATGGAGACTTCAACCCACGGAGGGCTCCACCCACGAAGGGTCCACGAAGAAGCAACCTTGTCTATTCCATCATGGCCTACGCCCACGGAGGACTAGCCTTACTCGGGGTAGATCTTCACGAAGTAGGCGATCTCCTTGCCCTTACAAACTTCTTGGTTCAACTCCACATCTCAAAGACGGAGGCTCCCAAGCGACACCTAACCAATCTAGGAGGCACCACCCTCCAAAAGGTAATAGATGTTGTTGATGGTGATGAACTCCTTGCTCTTGTGCTTCAAATGATAATCTCCCCAACACTCAACTCTCCTCACTGATGTGGCTGTGGTGGAAGAAGGGATTGAGTGGAAAGCAACTTGGGAAGGCTAGAAATCAAGTTTCATATGGTAGGAATGGAATGACTTGATCTCAACACAAGGGTAGGTGGTTCTCTTCTCAGAAAGTGTATAGTAGGAGTGGTAGACTTTCTGATGGCTCTCTCCACGAATGAAGAGGGGGTGGAGGGGTATATATAGCCTCCACACAAAATCCAACCGTTACACACATAATTGAGCAATCTCGGTGAGACCGAAGTGAAAACTCGGTCAGACCGAAAGTTCAAATATAGTGAACGTTGGGATTTTCGGTGGGACCGAAAATACCATCTCAGTGTGTCCGATGTGAGTCAAAGGTAGGAGCTTGCCATTCTCGGTGGGACCGAAATTAACAACTCGGATATTCCGATATGATGTCAATTGGTTACAGAAGGTTGGCAGTCCAGTTTCGGTGAGACCGAACTCAAAATCGGATGGACCGAAAAATTAGGGTTTGGAAGAATAACTGAGGTGGTTCATCTCGGTGGGACTGAGTTGGAAGAATCGGTTTGTCCGAGATTACTTATGAGAGTGTTAAGTAGTGAAAGTTGCTGATAGTTGAGGGAGCTAGATCACTAAGCACTTGAGCAACCAGATCATCAACACAACCTCATCCCCTTTTAATAGTATTGGCTTTTCCTATGGACTCAATGTGATCTTTGATCACTAAACCAAAAATAGAGTCTTGAGCTTTTGCCAATGCTTGTCTTAGCATTTTGAGGGGTCCACTTCTTCAGACATTTCCATACCCATATCATCGAACTTCTCTGAAATGATTCTCAAGTAAATATTAGTTCAATGATATATATGTTGTTATTAATTACCAAAACCACCCGGGGATTAGTTGCACTTTCACCTTACTTGGCATACCTGAGCCGAGGTGAGTTGCCAGATGATGAGGTTGAGGCTAGGCAGATAATCCGGCGATCCAAATCTATGACCATCGTCAACGGAGAACTTCATCACCGCAGCGTTTCTGGAGCATTTCAGCGATGTGTATCATCGGAAGAAGGCTGTGATATTCTTCGAGAGATACACAAAGGAGATTGTGGTCATCACGCCGGTTCAAAGTCATTGGTAGCCAAAGCTTTTTGTCATGGGTTCTACTGGTTAACGGCTCATGCTGATGTAGAGGATCTAGTCAGAAAATGCGATGCTTGTCAGAAATTTTCACGGCGTGCTCATGTTCCGGCATAGGAGCTACAGATGATTCCAATTACTTGGCCGTTTGCAACTTGGGGGCTTGATATGGTTGGGCCCTTTAAACGATCCCAAGATCAGAAAACCCACCTGTTGGTAGCAGTGGACAAGTTTACAATGTGGATTGTGGCGGAGCCTGTCAGTAAGTGTGATACGGCAACAACGGTTAAATTCATCAAAAAGGTAATTTTCCGGTTTGGCTTTCCACATAGTATCATTACTGATGATGGCACCAACCTATCTAAAGGAGAGATGGAAGAATTTTTCCAAAGGGAACATATTCGCCTGGATGTATCTTCAGTAGCTCACCCTCAGTCCAATGGCCAAGCTGAGAGGGCCAACCAAGAGATCTTGAGAGGTATCAAGCCCCGGCTTATGGTTCCTTTGCAATGAACACCAGGTTGCTGGGTAGAGGAGTTACCTTCTGTCCTCTGAAGCATCAACACTACACCTAACAGGTCTACAGGTTATACGCCTTTCTTCATGGTATATGGTGCTGAAGCGGTTCTCCCTAGTGACATCCGACACGACTCACCACGGGTGGCAGCTTATGTTGAAGCGGATAATGAGCAAGCAAGACAAGACAATTTAGACCGGCTGGATGAAGAATGGGACACAACAGCAGCACGATCAGCAATTTATCAACAAGACCTGCACCGATATCATAGCCGTCGGGTTAAGACCAGGACGTTCCAGGAGGTCGATCTGGTGCTCCAGCTCATCCAAGACCAGACAGATATGCACAAGTTATCCCTACCTTGGGAAGGACCCTTTGTGGTCAGCAAGAACCTTCATAACGGTTCATACTACCTGATCGACGTTCGAGAGCATAAGGACTCACGTACAGCAGAGGAAGAGACAAAGCGGCCATGGAACATCGCTCTTCTGCGACCTTACTACACTTGAGCCATTGGCTCCGCTTTATGTATCATGTATATATTATGATTAATGAATAAACCGGCGCCCCCAGTAAATCGGGGAATCAGCCATCTTCTTCGAAAAAGAGTATCATATGGGAGTTCGCTCAGGTGATATCCGTCTAAAGTCTATTTCTCTTGATATACATCATTTTCATCAAGAAAACAATTTCTTTGATCCGTATATTTTGATGTGCAGGACAATTATTTATTAAGGTACCAAAGAGGGTTTGTTGCACAGCACAACTCAAACATAGGTACCCTTCCTCCTAAACCGGCACCCTTGATACATCAAGGGACAAGCCATTGACAATCATCGAGTTGATCACCTAAAGACACGATCCCTCCGAGGTCTTGAAACATTGGGTAGTATCAATGAAAACGTCAAATATGGAGCCTGGCAGCTCATAAAAAGCCATTGACAATCATCGAGTCGATCACCTAACGACAAGAACCCTCAGAGGTCTTGAAACATTGGGTAGTATCGATGAAAACGTCAAATATAGAGCCTAAAGGCATCTCATAAAAAGCCTAGAGCCTAAAGGCCGCTCACAAAAAGTCTGGAGCCTGGCAGCTCCCAAAAAGGCAAGAGCCTAAAGGCAGCTCACAAAAAGCCTAGAGCCTAAAGGCCGCTCACAAAAAGCCTGGAGCCTGGCAGCTCGCAAAAAGCCTCGATTTAGAGCCTGGCAGCTCACAAAAAGCCTCGAATTTAGAGCCTGGCAGCTCGTAAAAAGCCTCGACTACATGGTCTTATTTGCCAAAAATGCTTTGTTTATGTGATTTTACAAATTTTGTTTTAACCAAGTCTATTGATCCGGGATTGGGCAACTGCAAAGTTGACCATATATCTGCAAAATTAAAGTTTGGGTCATGAACACCAGCATGAGTTAAGAGTCTGGGTCATGAACACCAGCATGAGTTAAACCGGCGTTCATTATAACCCGGATCAGTCATCAGGAAAAGGCCAAGGAAAAGAGCCAAGAGCCTCATCAGCATCTACGCTTTCAATTATGCCTACCGGATTAAGGATGTCAGGCACACTTAATCAGAGGTATGATGTATCTTTGGTATAAAACAATTATTCCTTTGATATATATCTATTGGAGCAGTGTAATAGGTCGGTGGTAAACCGCCAGGACATTTTTTTAGCCTCATTTATGCAGGCACAGATAATATAAACGGATCAAGCAAGGAAAAACAAAGGATTAAATTGGCAGACGCCAAATCAAGCTGTGTCATCCATATTGGGACAAAAACAATGTTTCAACTATCCTATTACAAGGCGCCTGCAAGCCCGAATAGATTAAAGTTTTGGCAAAAATATTCAGCAAGCTACAAATTAAAACTGGACGGTTTATGACTCCTCTTCACGCTGCGAAGGCTGAGGGTCGACTTGTTCCGGGTCTTCTTCAGCTTCAGGCAGTGGCTGGAAATCAGGAGCGCGCTAATCAATCTTGGAGAGTGCACGGAAATACATTTCCTCATCAATAAGATCTGACGGATCAATATCTGGAGCGAAAGTATGGCCACGAACTGGTGGGATCAGATTTTCGGTGTCGTAAACCGGCCATTCTACCCGCTCATTTTCTCAGTCATAGGCCGGATGATACCTTGTCAAATCCGCTTCGTCGGCAAGCTTACTGGCAAGCGGGCGCATGTCCTTAGTCAGAGCACGGAGATCTTCGGCAGAAAAGACTGACCCGTCCTCTTTGTTGCTGGGATATCCGTTCATAGCTTCAGCCGGGTCAAAGTCAGGGACCCATGCCTTGGCCCGGGTCAGCGCCATAAGAGAACCAGTACGTGCAACAGACTTCTTCACCTCCACCAGACGCACATGCAGGACAGATAGTTTCTCCAAAGTGGCTTGGATGGTAGTTGGTGCTGGTTTGTTATGGGACATGGCACTAATAACCCTTTGAGCACCGGAATAAAGCTGCTCCACCAAGGTATAAGACGCTTTAAGCTTTTTCCGAACATCATCTCCAAGATGAGTTATGCGCCTCCCTATACACATTGGTCGAATTAAACCGGAGCGGAACAAAGATTGCAAGGATGAAAAACATATATATATATATATATATATATATATATATATATATATATATATATATATATATATATATATATATATATATATATGTGTGTGTGTGTGTGTGTGTGTGTGTGTGTGTGTGTGTACTCACCGAAGATAGCAGATGTCATGAGTTCTATTTGCTGTCTTAAGCCGGTCAACTCCTGCGTAGCCGGATTAAGAGCAGCTTCAGCGTCCTTTGCTCTTTTTTCAAGAGCATTCCTCTGCACTTCCCATGTAGACCGCTCCGCTTCAAAGTCTTTTTTCAATTTCTCCATGTTGGTCAAGGTAAGCACAAGTTCTTCCTTGGCTTTGGTGGAGGCCATTTCATTAACAGCAAAGCTATTCCGGAGTTCAGTTACCTCCGAAGCCCTCCGGGTCAAGTCAGCCTGCAAGGAAATTAAACGGATTAGACAGACAGATCAGTCAAGTCTCAAGCATATAACAAGTTATACACTTGACGCTTGGGGCCTAATGGGCAATTGAAGTAACAAAAGAGAATTTCAGACAAGTCCCAAGCGCATAAAACAAGTTTTACCCTTGGCACTTGGGGGCTAATGTAAGTTCATTTTCAGATACAATGGAAGTCCCGGTTCACCTACAATGAAGCTAAATCGGCACTTGGGGGCTACTATGGCCTAAAGAGAGGATTGCAAGGCCACAAAACAGAGACAAGGAAAAGGAAAGAAAATTACCTCATACTTATCCTTCATCATATTAACCAATCCGACTTCATAATCGCGGCTGGTAAAAAGCCGGTTCAGATACCCGGAATGAAGTTCCTGGGCACTCAACTGGGCATAGCTGGATAAGTCTGTGCTCCACTTGCCTTTGTCTTGTTGAAGTGTTTCCTCCTTGGCAGTATGCTTGGCCAAGGTGACAGGCTCGGTGGGAGCAGTGAAGCCTAGCCCGATTATCACAACATCTGCGGATGAGGCAGCAGTTGGTCGGAGGGGGACAGCAGTAGGCGCCGGACTGACAGGAGCCGGGCTAGTCCAAGGAGGGCTAACTCGGACAGGGCTCGCCGGTTCAGCCGCATTCTCCATATTGTCACCTCCTGGAGCAGCGACATCGTTACGATCCATAGGAATAGGATCATCAAACTGAGTTTCAGGGATATCTTTTGGAAGGATAGCCGCTTCAGGGTCATCAGCCGGTTCAGCAGTAGTGGTTTCAGCAGCCGCTTTATTTGCTTTCGCCTTCTTGCTAGGCTTCGGCTTTCTGGTAAATATCAAAGGAACAATGAGAATCATGAAGTTAAAAACATGAAGGTAAACCGGATGTTTGAAAAAAGGACTTACCCAGGCACGGTCTTCAGCACGGGGACCTGCATAGCAGTTGACTCGCCGGAAGAAGATAGAGGAGCCTCCTGATAGTTAGGATCAGACGGTTTAAGCGATTTACGTATGAGGCCGGCTTTTGGATGAAAGAGAGTTGGAGAAAGTAAAACCTTGGAGCGACGCCTCCGAGCCAGCGTAAGAGGTATTCCGGATGACTCCACCACATGGCTGCTATGGCGCGTGGTCCGGCGTGCTTCATGCTGATGTTTCTTCAAAAGAAAGTTGGGATCCAATTGAGCGTAAGGATGAGAAAAGGGATATTTCCGGGACACCCGGCGGATTTTGGGGGGCAGCGGTTCTGAGTCAGAAGAGAGAAAAATTACCTCAACTCCTGCCGCTTTACTTCCTTCCGCCAGATCCTGTGGAAAGGCACTGTTAACATAAATTTAGACAAAGGGAGGTTCAAGCATATAAGGTTTAATTCGTACCTCCGAATCCGGATCATCCTCCTTAGGGTGTGAACTGGAGGCAGCAACAGCCTTCTTCTTCTTAACAGCATAAGTTTTCCGGCGTGGTTGCCTGGCCGGTTTATCTTGAGATTTCCTCTTCCAGAAGGGATCGTTGGCCTGTGCGGAAGATAGGAAATAAATGGAAGACAATTGATATGGCCGGATTAAAACAAACAGGAAAAGATCGGGAAGGACTTACCGCTGGCGGTTTATTGGTTTCCACTACAAGAAATATGTCAACTTGTGACCACCACTATTGGTCACTGAATGGTCACAAATTTCCATTTGTGACCTTTTTGTGACCAAAAACATAAGGTCAAAAGCTGGCCGTCATAAACTGACTATAGCGACCTTCTCTGTGAGAAGGTCATAGACGTTTATGACCAAAATATGCCTACTGTCGTGTTTTGGTCACTAGCAGCCTCCCTAGACCACGTAGGCATCCAGCGTGGCAAGCTGATGTGGCACAAGAATCAGCCCAGTCCAATTCGTTGTTTTACATGGGCCGAGCCCAATAATTCGGCCTTTTTAATATTTATTTTTTCTGTTAATTTTTGCTAGCTACATGGGCCTAGCCCAACAATTAGGCCTTTTTATTTTCCGGGCTGTGGCCTTTTGGCTAGTCTATTGATTTTCTATTTTCAGCCATTTTATTTTCCAGCTGGTCCCACCACAAATTGGTCCCACTTGTCATGCTTATCCCAAAATTGGTCCCACATCAAAAAATTCAAACTTTGCCAAACAACCATTATATCTTGGAGTCCCTTGTCAGGTTTCCATTTCACAAGTATTCAAATCACATACACAATAATTATCAGACCAGAGAGAAAACGAAATTCATCCAAAACAACACTACATTAGTCTGTTATACATTCATTACAGTATACTACTACAAGCCATATATGCCTACTACTGCCTACAATTACAACACATAATATGCTACTGTTTGTTGATATGCTTCACAGCTTCGGACTTTGATTCGCACTTCACCTGTGCAAAGAACAAGAATGAAAATATAAGAATAAGAATGTGTATAGAACATCAAACAATAGCCAATGAGGAATCCAATAACTTATAAGCAAAAATTGACAGCAAATGCCATGTAGATAAATAGTATGACTAACACTAACCAGTATATGTTCATGGAGTGACAAATGTTCTCACTTTTCACTAGCTAGGATTTTTTCGGTATATAGTATACTGACACGTGCAACTCTAACTAAATTGATCATAGAAATGAAAAGAACTATAAGAACGAGTTCATTCATTCATTCAGAATCCAGGCATGTCAAATTTTAAGCACCAACATAACAGATCTAACAACCCAGACTATAATCATCATGCATCAGGATTTATGGTTCTAGCAAAATAGTAAGGAGACATAGGTACACACATCAAGCATACTGCAATAAGAGGTCGAGATGCTCCAGGAACTGTAGGGAGTATGCACCCCGGTATACAACACTAAGTATTACTATTCCAGGCAACCTAATACACTACAGTCCAAAGGCACCTCAATGCATTACTGTCACAGTGGGGATGAAAGGTGCTTGTTAATTAAGCAGGCACCTCAATTTTAGCGCAACTAGGAGAAGGCGTCCAAACACAAAACAGACGCAACCATTCCCTTCTTGCTGCAAGGCTCGGTCCAAAACAGAGTCTTCAGCCAAGGAATGGGAGAAGTAAGCAGTAGTACTCGTCAATGTGAAAATCATATATATATATTTTTTGGGTTGATGATAAACTCTGGCACTAAAATGAAAATTAAACTTGAACTGAACATTATATACGGTACGTTTGGTAGTGCTTCACTTCCTGATTTAATTAGCATCTGCTGTAGTATTATTAAAACTTTCCTAAATTATAATGTAAGCACTAGTTAATCTAAGAAATATTGTACAGATTTTGAGCGTTCATAAACACTGGCACTGATCTCAAAATGTACACTTAAAATGAACACTGTTAATGTTAGTTTCAGGCATTCAGTACCATTTCGTCCCCAGCTCGGGCAAAACATCAAACATGCAGCATGCAAACCGATAAAAGCACATGTAGAGAAAACACAGTTCAACATGTTCTAAATATCTTCACCAAGCTCCGTTTTCGACAGTACTTACAGAGTTTACTGGTTGCAGAGTCATCTGTGCGTGGACCTCATCAGTGTCCTTGTCAGCCTGTGCAAAACAAGCAGCATTCATCAGTATTAAATGGTTAATGCTTAAGGCCACTAACCCCTACAACTGAACCTGAAGATGAACTTGGCACAGCAGCTGCGACGGCAGGCTCGGGTATTTCGGGATGCGGGAGTTGGGTGTCTTCTTGGTGGTCGCCGTGACCTGCAAGATCAAAAAACCTCAGCAATCCATGTATATGAAATTAAGTGATCTAAGTCAGATGACATATACAGGATTGATGGGTTTTCTTGTAGATTGAACCCTCGAAACACATGATAGGAAACAACCAAAGATTTTTTGGGATCCAATTATTGCATTTTGATTACTGAGAACAATGGACAGAACATCTATCGTGAATGATAGCATGCAATATATATGGTAAATCTAGGGGTTCTACGAAGCATTAATGTAAGAGAGAAGTTCTTCCCTGGACTGGTTACTTTTAGAAGCTCTAGCGCAAAATCGTCTCCAGGAAAGATCGACAATCCAATTCACAGATATAGAGAAAAGTAATACTTCAAAATGGGAAAGTGTCTAAACAGCAAGCTAGCTGCATGTTATATGCCGTCAGCTTATTTCACTGCTCCATGCATGGAGCTTACAATACACTAACCACTTAGACGCACTAATGAACGGAACATCTATCCTGGTTTTGTGCCAGTTGGTTTAGGTAGATCTATTCTGGATACCAATGTTTATCTCCTTAGACCTTAGGCATTCCATCAAACTGGTATGCATAATTCAAGGAATCACCTAGTAGTGGCAAGAATATACAATTGTACAAATGCAGTGCAAAAAGACTAACTACGCAACAGTAACTTCCTAGAGCACACAATGTAAAAAGATGTGAATCTCAAATCTATAACAGTTGCAGTGGTTCAATATAGTTTATGAAATATAATTTAAAGGAGAGCAGACTGCCTTTATATGATTTTTGTTACTTCCAATTGTTAGTAGGATTGCATTAGTGCATCAAGAAGCGGCACTCGCCGTTGATGGTGGCTACCATCTTGCTGGCCCTGTTGACGCCAGTGGCCTTTGGCAACATTGACGGCCGAAGAGCAGTGGTGGTGGAGACGAGGTCTCCTGTGCACCTGCGTGAGGACACCAGCCGCATCAGGGAAGAGAGAAAGTCGGGCGGCAACACAGACAGGCGAAGAAGGGGAGGAGAAACACCTACAAGAAAATCATACAGATATAGGTTAGATCAACCAAGACCCGGCAAACATAATCCTGGCATCGGTTAGCTACTTTAGGTATTTCATGTTTTACGTGTGTGGCGGGTTCCTAAATATTGGAGAATAAGAGTATTGATTTCCGACTTGTTGAGTCTTGGTTGTGCCAAGTTTCTTCTACATTAAGCGCCATAACAGTTTTGTTGAAGACCAACAGCAGTAACCATGCTGTGACTTTTGCAAACAGCAGGGAAAACATGATTTCTCTTGGTCCAGACATAAAAAAGGAAGTATAAATTGGGGTAACTGGGGCAGCAAACAACTAAATGTTTTGGCGTGGCCTAGTGATGCAATGGATGAAGCATTTACAACCTAGTAAATAACTGTTACACTACATATCCACACAAAGTATTTGACCGAGGAAACATATTGATGCCTTACAAAATTAGCCAGTACACTATAAACTCATTGCGCACATTTGCAAAAGCACATTATGCAACATCAATACATCATCATCATCAGTGTGTGTGTGTGTGTGTGTGTGTGTGTGTGCCGCGGAAGACACTTAAAAGTACACAAATTGGACTAGCTACCACGAGCATCAGCAGGCAATGGAGTGGAAGATGAAATCGAGAGGCGGGGCGAACCTTGCTGCTGCTGCTGCTGTTCTGTCCTTGACGCTAGAGCTGACTCCATCGACTGGAGATGTGCAGACCTTGAGGAGCGAGGAGAACCAGTGGGAGGAAAGGCCATGGCGTCCCAAGAAGCAGCCTAGCATGGCGGACATGTTCTGGTCGTTCTGGGAAGGAGACAAGGTGAGGTGAGGAAGCGCCTACACGCACAGATCGAGAGAGAGGGGGAATTCATACCAGATCCGGAGGTCGCCATCGGTGGGCTCGGCGGAGATGGCCGGCTGCCGGCGCGTGTCCTCGAGGTTGAGGAAGAACCTGCCGTCCTCGAGGCCATCCAGGAGACAGAGTGGCCCTTGAGGGCTCGGCAGTCGCTTGAGGTTTCGGCCTCCCCCTGCCATGGCCGCGGGGTAGGGGTTTGACTTGAGCCGCTGTTGGGTTGGATCTGCCGCGCGCCGGCGGTGGCGTAGCAGGTCGCCGGCGGGGCTGGTGTAGCGGAGGTCGCGTCGGTCGATGGGATCGGGGGAGAGGAGGTCGCGGGAGGGACGGGTCGATTTGGATCGGGGCGAGTGGAAGGGGATCCGGCTAGTTGGGCGGAATCGATGGGGGCGGCGGCGCACGAAGTGGAAGGGGAGCGAGTGGAAGGGGATCGGGAGGAGAGCAAGTGGAAGGGGGTGGCGGTG
>LR738710.1:828950598-828965706 GCA_902687465.1 Secale cereale | reverse complement strand
GGGATGAGGGGTAGAGGGGGTGGGGGAAGAGGGCTGCCGTCGGATCCGGGCCTATCCAACGGTGGTCGATGCATGATCCGCGTGAGGTGCTCGTGGACCAATCAGAATGCAATAAAGGCCTTGATGACGTTATGACCATATAAATAGGTCGTAATTGATTAAAAATAAGTTCTTTTGCATGAGAAAAGCATTTTTCATTTTCGAAGTATAAAAAATAGTTTTGTTGTGACGAACCTACCAACTCTATGTATTAGACCAAATTTTATGTATAATTGACCAAATGATTTTATGTAAAATGCTTTTGATCCACGTTTCGTCAAATTGATGGAAAAACCATTTCCCATTTTTTGAGTGCCCAAAATGAGTTTTTTTATGAAGGACCTACCATATATTTGTTGCAAAATTGGACCAAATCAATTTTCTAAAATATTAGGACATATTTAATGCACAATTAACCAAATGGTTGGGTGTCAAAGGTTTTGATTCACCTCTCGTGAAAAAGACAAATTTCGG
This sequence comes from Secale cereale, assembly GCA_902687465.1. NCBI lineage: Eukaryota > Viridiplantae > Streptophyta > Magnoliopsida > Poales > Poaceae > Secale > Secale cereale. Next base: position 828,965,193 of record LR738710.1, on the reverse strand, counting down.
CCGATTCAGTTGGAAGCGGGTCAAATTTGAACTGTAGCTACCTCGTAGTTTGCTCTTTATTTTTTCCAAAAATTATTTCTAGGTACATAAGTATCTATTTAATCAGAGAAACACCAAAAAAATACCAAGATTCAACCACTAGCTAGGAACGGTCATTCTCGCCGTTTTGACCGCATTTTGGAACGGGCATAAAAAATTCAAAAAAAAAATCAAAAAATAGGAAAACCTTCGCATTGTGTCATTATATATGACCAAGTTACCAGAAAAAATTATAAACTTGTAATACGGAAATTCTTTAAAAAAAGTGTTCTCAGAAATTAGGTATCATGCGTGAAGATTCATGGCTTTCAAGCCAAATGATCAATCCTATGGCCACATTCGTGGCAAAGTTTGTTCAAATGATCTCATATTGTGCACAACGGTGCATCTTGGAATGGCATACAATGTTGCCTAAGGAAGTTTTCATTTTCATTGCACGAAAAATTCATTTTCCATTTTTCGAGTGCCCGAAATGAGGTTTTTTTTTGAAGGACCTACCAAATAATTGTTGGAAAATTGGACCAAATCATTTTTATAAAATACTAGCCCATATTTAATGCACAATTGACCAAATGGTTGGGTGTAAAAAGTTTTGATCCACCTCTCGTGAAAAAGACAAATTTTCGCCGATTCAGGTGGAAGCGGGTCAAATTTGAACTGTAGCTACCTCGTAGTTTGCTTTTTATTTTTTCCAAAAATCATTTGTAGGTACATAAGTATCTATTTAATAAGAGAAACACCAAAAAAATTCCAAGATTCAACCACTAGCTAGGAACGGTCATTCCCGCCGTTTTGACCGCATTTTGAAACGGGCATAAAAAATTCAAAAAAAATCAAAAAATAGGAAAACCTTCGCATTGTGTCATTATATATGACCAAGTTACCAGAAAAAATTATAACCTTGTAATACGGCAATTCTTTAAAAAAAGTGTTCTCAGAAATGAGCTATCATGCATGAAGATTCATGGCTTTCAAGCCAAATGATCAATCCTATGGCCACATTCATGGCATAGTTTGTTCAAATGATCTCATATTGTGCACAAGGGTGAATCTTGGAATGGCAAAGAATATTGCTTAAGGAAGTTTTCATTTTCTTTGGACGAAAAATTCATTTTCCATTTTTCGAGTGCCCAAAAGGAGGTTTTTTTGTGAAGGACCTCCCAAATAATTGTTGCAAAATTTGACCAAATCATTTTTATAAAATACTAGGCCATATTTAATGCACAATTGACCAAATAGTTGGGTGTAAAAAGTTTTTATCCACCTCTCGTGAAAAAGACAAATTTCCGCCGATTCAGCTGGAAGCGGGTCAAATTTGAACTGTAGCTACCTCGTAGTTTGCTTTTTATTTTTTCCAAAAATCATTCGTAGGTACATAAGTATCTCTTTAATCAGAGAAACACCAAAAAAATTCCAAGATCCAACCACTAGCTAGGAACGGTCATTCCTGCCGTTTTGACCGCATTTTGAAACGGGCATAAAAAATTCAAAAAAAAATCAAAAAATTGGAACACCTTCGCATGGTGTCATTATATATGACCAAGTTACCAGGAAAAATAATAAACTTGTAATACGACAATTCTGTTAAAAAAGTTTTCTCAGAAATGAGCTATCATGCGTGAAGATTCATGGCTTTCAAGCCAAATGAACAATCCTATGGCCACATTCATGGCATAGTTTGTTCAAATGATCTCATATTGTGCACAAGGGTGCATCTTGGAATGGCAAACAATGTTGCCTAAGGAAGTTTTCATTTTCTTTGGACGAAAAATTCATTTTCCATTTTTCGAGTGCCCAAAAGGAGGTTTTTTTTGTGAAGGACCTCCCAAATAATTGTTGCAAAATTTGACCAAATCAATTTTCTAAAATACTTGCACATATTTAATGCACAATTGACAAAATGGTTGGGTGTAAAAAGTTTTGATCCACCTCTCGTGAAAAAGACAAATTTCCGCCGATTCAGCTGGAAGCGGGTCAAATTTGAACTGCGGCTGCCTCATAGTTTGCTATTTATTTTTTCCAAAAATCATTTCTAGGTACATAAGTACCTATTTAATCATAAATACATGGTTTGGTGGTGATACGTCGAGGTTTGGGCGGTGGTCGAGGGCCCCAACTCTAGAGCGCGTAAACTCGCATGCCCGCTGCGTGGTCACCATGTGACTGTGGCGTTGCCATGTGTTCTGGGCGGCCTAGGCATGTCTAGTGGGTTGGCCACTCCCCAGGTAGGTGCTAGGAAGAAAATTACAACATAAGATTCTCACGAGGAGACCGATCGATGCTCAAACATGAATTAGCAGCCAAGTGTTTGATTAGCGGTACGGAAAATGCACATGGCTAATGGGCGTGAGTTTTGGTTGAGGATGATCAGTTACTAAGAAGACCGTCTTCACAAATTTTCAGCTCAAAAGGAGGAGTCTAGGTGGTACTTGCTTTGCAAAGTACCACACTGGACATAAATACGAATGTTGAAGATGGGCTCAAAATAATGAATGGATTGAGCTGGCATTTGGTGGAGGATAGTTATTTGGGCATAGGAAAGCACTGTAGAAAATGGATACCATTTGGACATGCCAAAGTGGTACTTCCTTCACAAAGTGTTTTTTTGAACAGAATAGGAAAATGAATATTTTTGAATTATTTTTGAACTAGGCAAGGAAGGTTTTTTACATATTTGACGAAGATATGACCCAAAGAATTTATGAGATTTTTTGGGGAATTTTGGGAATGACAGAAATATAGGTTGCTTCACAACCTAGGGCAAAAACTGCCACATGGACATGACACATAGGCAAAACTGATGAGGTGGCGCCTAGTCGTAGCATCCCACCACAATTTTCAAGGTTATGACCATCTATATTGGTCATGAACAGCTAGAAATAAGGCAGCGAACCAGTGCTATCTGCATTGTGACCATTTCGTGTAAGGAAATTATGACCTTTCTGACCAAAATGGTCGTTATAGTTTAGGGTTTGGAGCCCCCCGAACAGCTTTTGACCAATTGGTCTGAAATGGTCATAGGTCTATGACCAATTCTTCCAGGGTCACTAACAAAAGGTCATAAGTTGACATATTTCTTGTAGTGTTCGCAGAACGGAGCTAAACCGGTCCGGCTGCACTCCTCCAGAGGGATGTTTAGCATTTTCTTCGCGGACTCAATAACTTCGTCTTCAAGAAGTATTATGTCAATATGGCGCTGAGGATCATCCGGTTTGCCGGAGTATTCACACATCAGACTTGAGCGCCGGCTTAATGGAAGGATGCTCCAAGAAAGCCAGCAGCGAACGAAGTCGACTCCGGTTAAGCCGTTGGCTACGAAGGCCCTGAGCTTACAAAGCTGATGGGCAAACTGGGCACTATCCGGGGCACTGAGGCGTTGCGGCAAGGGGTGATCCGTTGCCAGGCGATAGGCGCGGTAACCCGGCATCGGGTTTTCTCCTTCAGGCAAAGTGTCCCTACAATAGAACCATGTTTGGTTCCATTCTTTGGGGTGGCTATGAAGGGCAGCATGAGGGAAACTCACATCCTTTCTCTTTTGGATACTGACGCCGCCCAACTTCTGATGCGGCCCATCAGTAAACTCCGTACGCTGGTTCAGATGAAAAAAGTCTCGGAAAAGGTCCACTGATGGTTCTTCTTGAAGATATGCTTCTTAGAAGACTTGAAAATTGCAGATGTTTGACATAGAATTTGGGCCTACATCCTGAGGGTGGAGTTGAAAAGCGGCTAACACATCCCGGAAGAACTTTGAACTGGGAGGCTGAAACCCCAGGCCAGGTGATAAAAGAAAACAATGATATCTCCTTCTTGGGGTGTAGGAGGACACTCATTTCCTGGGGCCCGCCAGTGCAGGACCTCCTTAGGACCCAGGATACCGATTGAGGCCGCTTTAACTAAGTCATCTTCCGTGATCCGGGAAGGAACCCAGTTGCAAGCGACGAACTGCTTGGCTATCGTTTCGAATGAAGAAGTGCTGAAAAGTACAGTGCAGAATTTGGTTTACCAATTGCTAAAGGATAAGCCGGAGCATTCTATAAATTTATAGGCCTAATTGTCGGTTTAAACAAGGGACTAATGGTATTAATAATCGGGAAGCAAATATGAGTGAGGCTATTACCGGTCCATGATGATAGGGAAGGAAGAAGCTAAACCGTCAATTACAAGGTACAAGTTTACGTCTAAACCGTCAAAGAAAGCATATGACTGACTAAACCGGTGAGATGAGCTATAGATCTATAGTGTGAAGAAACAGTTTCCACAGAAGGCTGAGGTAAATATGGATCTAAGGCATAAGAAAAAGATGGAATAAACACAAGTCATATACAGGGAAGGCCGCGGAGGTTCTCCATAGATCAAATCTAAACTGATAAACTAGAAGAACTAAAGACATGAGGACGGAGCAGGAGCGCATGGATTCAGGTCGAATCTAAATAAAGTTTGAATCTACAGCAAGGCCGACCTACGGGGATGAACATCAAAAGCTTCAAGGTTTCATGGCGGAGCTACGGAAGAAACCCTAGATTGAGATCTACAGGGAAGAAGAAGGAGTACCTGACGAAGTAGAGGGCGGCGGTGAAGTGCTCTGGTAATGTTCAGGGTGATGCAGCGGCCTGGCTCGAGGACGACGGTGAGCTCGAAGAGCGGCCGTGGAGCTTAGAGCGATGGAGATGGAGGAAGAAGAAGGTAGAAGGGGAAAAGAGGTGTGCCCCAGCGGTATTTATAAGCTGAAGAGGTGAAAACGGTAAGCGCGGGAATCGAGGAGGCCAGAGATTGGATAAAGATCGTGCTGTCGCCTCGATTTTCGGTGCGGCATTTAATAAAGGTAACAGACAGAGGCAGGCATTAAATGCGGAGATGACGTCACGACGGATTAAGGCGATTCCAGGAGATGACGTCATGGCCGGTTTATGAAGCAGATAAATTGTAGAGAGGAGATTTGTGCAAGACTTAGAAGACTGACATGAACAAGTTCAAATCAATATGGGGCCTAATGTCAGGGATATTACTGGTAGGTATAAACCGGCTAGGAAGGTCCGGATTACGCTGACATTGTTGCATTATTACAAGCCCAATAGAATCTGTACAAGAGGTTACAACCCATAGAGGTCAAGGGCCCATGTGTAAGGCCCATGGTCTGTAAATCATCGTATCATGTAACTTGGGATGTAAGATAGAAAGAGTAGAGACCGTGGCAGACACGTTTATGAGCCGGCCTCGGGACTCTGTAAACCGGACCGGGCGTTGCCTCCTATATAAAGGGACGACCCGGCGACGGTTCAGGACAAGAAACAACAGCGCGAAACACAGGCAAGCGATTCGCTCCCTGTTCATCGACGCCCAAGCAATACCACACCAAACTAGACATAGGCTTTTACCTTCATCGAAGGGGCCGAACTAGTATAAACCCTCTTTGTCCTTTGTGTGCTTTTAACCTCTTCAAGCTAACCCGCGCGATGGCCTCACACCTAAGTCCCCCAAACCGGACATCTGTTGTGCTAATTCCACGACACCCCCTGACTAAACTTCTCTCACGAAGCAAAACATGATCACACCTTAGTACACTTTGGGTGTTAATCACATGACGATGTGAACTAGACTGTTGACTCTAGTAAACCCTTCGGGTATTGGTCGCATGGCGATGAGAACTATGAGTGTTAGTCACATGGTGATGTGAACTATTGGTGTTAATCACATGGTGATGTGATCTAGATTATTGACTCTAGTGCAAGTGGGAGACTGAAGGAAATATGCCCTAGAGGCAATAATAGAGTTATTATTTATTTCCTTATATCATGATAAATGTTTATTATTCATGCTAGAATTGTATTAACTGGAAACTTAGTACATGTGTGAATACATAGACAAAGCAGAGTGTCCCTAGTATGCCTCTACTAGACTAGCTCATTGATCAAAGATGGTTATGTTTCCTAGCCATAGACATGAGTTGTCATTTGATCAACGGGATCACATCATTAGGAGAATGATGTGATGAACAAGACCCATCCATTAGCTTAGCACTATGATCGTTTAGTTTTATTGCTATTTTTTTCTTCATGACTTATACATGTTCCTATGACTATGAGATTATGCAACTCCCGAATACCGGAGGTACACCTTGTGTGCTATCAAACATCACAACGTAACTGGGTGATTATAAAGATGCTCTACAGGTGTCTCCGAAGGTGTTCGTGGTGTTGGCATAGATCAAGGATAGGATTTGTCACTCCGAGTGTCGGAGAGGTATCTCTGGGCCCTCTAGGTAATACACATAATAATAAGCCTTGCAAGCAAATGACCAATGATTTAGTCATGAGATGATGTATTAAGGAACGAGTAAAGAGACTTGCCGGTAATGAGATTAACTAGGTATGGTGATACCGACGATCGAATCTCGGGCAAGTAACATACCGATGACAAAGGGAACAATGTATGTTGTTATGTGGTTTGACCAATAAAGATATTCGTAGAATGTGTAGGATCCAATATGAGCATCCAGGTTCCGCTATTGGTTATTGACCGGAGATGAGTCTTGGTCATGTCTACATAGTTCTCGAACCCGTAGGGTCCGCACGCTTAACGTTTGATGACGATCGGTATTATGTGTTTGTGTATTTTGATGTACCGAAGGTATTTCGGAGTCCCGGATGAGATCGGGGACATGGCGAGGAGTCTCGAAATGGTCGAGACGTAAAGATCGATATATTGGATGACTATATTCGGACATCGTAAAGGTTCCGAGTGATTCATATATTTTTCGGAGTAACGAAGAGTTGCGGGAATTCACCGGGGAGTATGTGGGCCTTATTGGGCTTTAGGGGAAAGAGAGAGAGTAAGTTGCGCTCCCACCAAGGCCTAGTCCGAATTGGAATAGGGGGAGGGGCTGCGCCACCTCCTTCCTTCTCTTCCCTTTTCCTTTTCCTTCTCTCCTACTCCTAGTATTTGGAAGGGCTCCTAGTTCTACTAGGAAAGGGGGAACCCTACTCCTGCTGGGAGTAGGACTCCTCTAGGGCGCGCCATAGAGAGGGCCGGCCCTTCCCCTCCTCCACTCCTTTATATACGGGGGTAGAGGCACCCCATAGACACACACGTTGATTCTTTTGATCTCTCCCAAACGTGTGCGGTGCCCTTCTCCACAGAAACACACCTCGGTCATATCGTTGCAGTGCTTAGGTGAAGCTCTGCGCCGGTAGCTTCATCATCTCCATCACCACGCCGTCGTGCTGACAAAACTCTCTCGCAAAGGTCTATTGGATCAAGAGCTCGTGGGACGTCATCAAGCTGAACGTGTGCTGAACGCGGAGGCTCCGTACGTTCGGTGCTTGATCTGTTGGATCGCGAAGAAGTTCGACTACATCAACCGCGTTACTAGACGCTTCCGCTCCCGGTCTACGAGGGTACGTAGACACACTCTCCCCTCTTGTTGCTATGCATCTAGTAGATAGATCTTGCGTGATTGTAGGATTTTTTTTGAAATGCACGAGTAGGTCTATGCGTAGATGATATGCACGAGTAGAACACAAGTCAGATGTGGACGATACTAGTCATACTACTTACTAGCATGTCATACTTTGTTTCGGCGGTATTGTCAGATGAAGCGGCCTGGACTGACTTTACGTGCATGCTTACGCGAGACTGGTTGCACCGTTACGAGCACTCGTTGCTTAAAGGTGACTGGCGGGTGTCTGTCTTTCTCACTTTAGTTGAATCGAGTGTGGCTACGCCCGGTCCTTGTGAAGGTTAAAACAGCACATACTTGACGAAAAATCATTGTGGTTTTTGTATGCGTAGGTAAGAACGGTTCTTGCTAAGCCCGTAGCAGCCACATAAAACTTGCATCAACAAAGTAGAGGACGTCTAACTTGTTTCTGCAGGGCAAGTTGTGATGTGATATGGTCAAGACATGATGAGTTATACGTCATTGTATGAGATGATCATATTTGGTAAAGTTATCGGCAACTGGCAGGAGCCATATGGTTGTCGCTTTATTGTATGAAATACAGTCGCCATGTAATTGCTTTACTTTATCACTAAGCGGTACCGATAGTCGTGGAAGCAATAGTTGGCGAGACGACAAGGGTTGTCAACGTTGGAGATCAAGGTATCGCGCCGGTGATGATAGTGATCATGATGGTGCCTTCGAGATGGAGATCAAAAGCACAAGATGATGATTACCATATCATGTCACATATTTTGATTGCATGTGATGTTTATCTTATTATGCTTCTTATTATGCTTAGAACGACGGTAGCATTATAAGATGATCCCTTACGAAATTTCAAGGTACAAGTGTTCTCCCTGAGTATGCACCGTTGCGAAAGTTCGTCGTGCCGAGACACCACGCGATGATCGGGTGTGATAAGCTCTACGTTCACATACAACGGGTGCAAGCCAGTTTTGCACACGTAGAATACTCGGGTTAAACTTGACAAGCCTAACATGTACATACATGGCCTTGGAACACTGGAGACCGAAGGTCAAGCGTGAATCATATAGTAGATATGATCAATATAAGATGTTCACCATTGAAAACTACTCCATCTCACGTGATGATCGGACATGGTTTAGTTGATTTGGATCACGTGATCATTTAGATGACTAGAGGGATGTCAATCTAAGTGGGAGTTCTTTAGTAATATGATTAATTGAACTTTGATTTATCATGAACTTAGTCCTGGTACTATTAGCATATCTATGTTGTAGATCAATAGCTCGCGATGTAGCTCCCCGTTTGTTTTTATATGTTCCTAGAGAAAACTAAGTTGAAAGATGTTAGTAGCAATGATGCGGACTTGTACCGTGATATGAGGATTTTCCTCATTGGTGCACAGAAGAATTATGTCCTTGATGCATCGCTAGGTGACAGACCTATTGCAGGAGCAGATGTAGAGTTTATGAATGTTTTGACAAAAGCTCGATATGATGACTACTTGATAGTTTAGTACACCATGCTTTATGGCTTAGAACCAGGACTTCAAAAAACATTTTGAACGCCACGGAACATATGAGATTCTCCAAGAGTTGAGATTAGTATTTCATACTTATGCCCGTGTCAAGAGGTATAAGACCTCTGACAGTACTTTGCCTACAAGATGGAGGAAAATAGCTCAACCAGTGAGCATGTGCTCAGATTGTCTGGGTACTACAATTACTTGAATCAAGTGGGATTTAATCTTCCAAATAAGATAGTAATTGACAAAGTTCTCTAGTCACTATCACCAAGTTAGTAGAACTTCGTGATGAACTATAATATGCAAGGGATGATGAAAGTAATTCCCGGGCTCTTCGCGATGCTGAAATCGGCGAAGGTAGAAATCTAGAAAGAGCATCAAGTGTTGATGGTTAAAAAGACCACTTGTTTCAAGTAAAGGGCAAAGGGATAGAAGGGGAACTTCAAGAAGAATGACAAGCAAGTTGTCACTCCTGTGAAGAAACCCAAAGCTAAACTAAAGCCTGAAACTAAGTGCTTCTACTGCAAAGGAAATGGTCACTGGAAGTGGAACTGCCCTAGATACTTGGCGGATAAAAAGGATGGCAAAGTGAACAAAGGTATATTTGATATACAGATTACTCATGTGTATTTTACTAGTGTGCATAGAAACCCCTGGGTATTTGATACCAGTTCAGTTGCTAAAATTAGTAACTCGAAACTAGAGTTGCATAATGAACAGAGACTAGTTAAAGGTGAAGTGATGATGTGTGTTGGAAGTGGTTCCAAGATTTATATGATCATCATCGCACACTCCCTATACTTTCGGGATTAGTGTAGAACCTAAATAAATGTTATTTGGCATTTGCGTTGAGCATGAATATGATTTGATCATGTTTGTTGCAATATAGTTATTCATTTAAAGTCATAGAATAATTGTTATTCTGTTTACATGAATAAAGCCTTCGATGGTCATACACCCAATGAAAATAGTTTGTTGGATCTCGATCGTAGTGATACACATATTCATAATAATTTAGTAGAAAGATGCAAGGTTAATAATGAGAGTGCAACTTATTTGTGGCACTGCCGTTTAGGTCATATTGGTGTAATGCGCATGAAGAAACTCCATAGTAATGGACTTTTGGAATCAATTGATTATGAATCACTTGGTGCTTGCGAACCATGCCACATGGGCAAGATGACTAAAACTTCGTTCTCCGGAACAATGGAGCGAGCAACAGATTTGTTTGAAATCATACATACCGATGTATGTGGACCGATGAGTGTTGAAGCTTGCGGCGGGTATCGTTATTTTCTGACCTTCACTGATGATTTGAGCAGATATGGGTATATCTACCTGATAAAGCACAAGTCTGAAACATTTGAGAAGTTCAAAGAATTTCAGAGTGAAGTAGAGAATCATCGTAACAAGAAAATAAAGTTTGTACGATCTGATGGTGGAGGTGAATATTTGAGTTACGAGTTTGGTCTTCATTTGAAACAATGTGGAATAGTTTCACAACTCACGCCACCCGGAACACCACAGCGTAATGGTGTGTATGAATGTTGTAACCGTACTTTATTAGATATGGTGCGGTCTATGATGTCTCTTACCGATTTACCACTATCGTTTTGGGTTATGCATCAGAGACAGCTGCATTCACATTAAATTGGGAAACATCTAAATCCGTTGAGATGACGCCTTATGAACTGTGGTTTGGCAAGAAACCAAAGTTGTCGTTTCTTAAAGTTTGGGGCTGTGATGCTTATGTGAAAAAACTTCAACCTGATAAGCTCGAACCCAAGTTGGAGAAATGTGTCTTCATAGGATACCCAAAGGAGACTGTTGGGTACACCTCCTATCACAGATCCGAAGGCAAGATATTCACAGCTAAGAATGGATCCTTTCTAGAGAAGGAGTTTCTCTCGAAAGAAGTGAGTAGGAGGAAAGTGGAACTTGATGAGGTAATTGTACCTTCTCCCGAATTGGATAGTAGTACATCACAGAAACTAGTTCCAGTGATTCCTACACCAATTAGTGAGGAAGCTAATGATGGTGATCATGAAACTTCGGATCAAGTTACTGCTAAACATCATAGATCAACTAGAGTATGTTCCGCGCCAGAGTGGTACGGCAACCCGGTTCTGGAAGTCATGTTACTAGACCATGATGAACCTACGAACTATGAGGAAGCGATGATGAGCCCAGATTCCGCAAAATGGCTTGAGGCCATAAAATCTGAGATGGGATCCATGTATGAGAACAAAGTGTGGACTTTGGTTGACTTGCCCGATGATTAGCAAGCCATTGAAAGTAAATGGATCTTCAAGAGGAAGACCGACGCCGACAGTAATGTTACTGTCTACAAAGCTCGACTTGTTGCGAAAAGTTTTCGACAAGTTCAACGAGTTGACTACGATGAGACTTTCCCACCCATAGCGATGCTTAAGTCTGTTCGAATCATGTTAGCAATTGCCGCATTTTATAAAATCTGGCAAATGGATAACAAAACTGCATTCTTTAACGGATTTATTAAAGCGGAGTTTTATATGATGCAACCAGAAGGTTTTTGTCGATCCTAAAGGTGCTAACAAAGTGTGCAAGCTCTAGCGATCCGTCTATGGACTGGTGTAAGCATCTCGGAGTTGGAATATACGCTTTGATGAGGTGATCAAAGCATATAGTTTTATACAGACTTGCGGAGAAGCTTGTATTTACAAGAAAGTGAGTGGGTGTGACACCCCGAGACCGATGCGCCAGGTGTCAGCCAGTTATTCGTTGTCAGTGCCATGTCATCTGCTTGCGTGTTGCATTTTTCCATGTCATCATGTGTGTTGCATCAGCATGTTTTCGAAATTTGCATCCGTCCGAGTCTCCTCGTCCTTTCCGTTGTCCGTTCTGAGCCCAGACACATTCACACGCGCCCGCGGCGCCTCCGTATATTTATTTTGTGGGTGGCCGAAAAACGTTCTCGGAATGGGTTGAAACTTGGCGTGTGGTCTTATTATAGCATAGGTAGACCGCCTGTCAACTTTCGTCGCGTTCGGAGTTCGTTTGATAGCCCAACGGTTAACCGTGTTAACCGCCGGAAGCCTTTTGCCTTTTGGCCCAGCACCCCTTTCACACAGCCCACCTAGCCCATTCTAACCCCTCCATGCTCTTGGCCGTTCGATCACGATCGTGTGGCCGCGAACGGCTCCTCATTTGGACACTCCTAGCTTCCTCTAGCTATAAATAGGTGCCTCCCTCTCCATTTTCGAGCAGATCCAACCCTAAAAATGCTCCACCCCGCGCAGCCGGACATGTCCACTCTGCCTGGACATGTCCATCCCCACCTTCCACGTCGCTGCAGCCAATCCGGGGCTGCCACCTCAGCGCCACCGCCGCCCCGGACCAGTGACAGGCCGCCATGTGTCCCGCAGCCACCTCCCACCGCCGCGGCCCGGCGAGCCCGAAGCGGGCCCGTCCGGCCCGAGCGCCGGCGCCGCTAGCGCCCGCTCCTCCCGAGCACTCTGCTCCCAGCGCCGCCGTCCTGCTCGCCTCCGGCCGGCGAGTCGCCGCCCGCCAGAGCTGCACCGCCGGCCGCTTACCCCGCCGCCCTTCAGCTCAATCGCCGCCGATCTCCTTCTTCCCCCCCGCCGCACCTTCCCATGTGCGCCGCCGCCGCGGATCCGGTCAGGCCGGACCGGATCTGGCCGGCCTTCGGCTCCCTCGGTCTCCTCCGTCGTCGCCCCGACGGATCAAGCGCCGCCGCCGTCTGCGTCCTCGTCGGGAGGACGAGGAAGCCCCAGCGCCTCCGGGCCGGCCTTCCCTCCTCGACCCGCCTCCCTTCGCCCGGCCCGCTCCACTGCGGCCACGCAAGGCCCAGCCACCGCGCGCCCACGTGGGCCCTGAAGCCCAGCAATCTCGGCCCAGCCGGCCGGCCTGCCTCCCCTCCTCCTCCGCTTTGGGCCGAGCCCAGCAGGTGAGCACCCCGTCAGCGCCGCCTATCCCACGCCTGTGCACAGTTTAGCTAAGATGCGCTCACTTTTGTTTGTTGAAAATGGCTAAGTCCCAGAATTGTTGTTTCCTGATGCTTTGTTGTGAGTGTAATAACTTTTTGTGTGCTTATCCAAATTGAGTGTATGATATGTCTAAATGATCGTGGTGATATGCTCTACACTTTGTTCCATTGTGCCATGCTCATTTGAGTTCATCTAGATGCTCTAATCTCTGTTACAAGAGTGCTACTTGTTGTAAACTGCTGCTACTTGTTATTTTGTTGCCATGTTTGAGGTGTGATAACTTGGTGCATGTTTATCCAAATGATGCAAATGATATGTCAAAATGTTCATCATGAGATGCTCTACATGTTGGTTGATATAGCATGCATGTTAGAGTTCATATTGCCATGTTTATCTCTGTTGCAAAAGTGCATGTGGCTGTTAGGTTTTGTAACTTGTTACGAGATGCCTAGTTGAGGAGCTCGTTGCTATTGATGTGTTTGCCCCCATGTCACATGCCCATATGTTTTAGATTCCCCATCATGTGTTATTTGCTGTGGTGCAAACCATTTGCCATGTTATGCCTTAAGATGACTTAAACATGCTCGCAAACATGCCATGCTAATGTTAATGTTTTAACACTTAGTGAAATTTCACTAAGTCTGGAATCTGTCTTATCCTGATGCTATGTTTGCTTGATGCCCTAGGTAAATCCATGTTAGTTTTGGGGTGGCCATTGATCATTCCTTGTTGTATATCTTGTTGTCTATACATCCATGACCTCACTTGCTCATTTGGGTTGTTGTAGCTTATTTGATTCTTGCTCCCAAGTTGCTATAAAATATTACTGTCAGGTTTTTATTGTCATGATCAAAATGTTGTAGCTTGTTGCTATTGATCCATGCCTCCTATGGAGTTGCTCCAATGGAGTTGTTTGCTGTAGGATATGTCTACTTCATGTCCATGCTTCTTTTCACCATGTTTGAGTGATGTAGAGTATATATTTCTTGCTCCAAAGTTGCTATGTGGCTGTTAACTTTAGCTTGTTGTTATATCTTGTTTCATGTGTATCTTTTAGCCCGTTGCTCCGCTTTGGGTGTGCTTTATATGAAACTTGTGTGATTTTGCATGTAGAATCATATTATCATGTTGATTTCATGTTTGGAGTGAGTTTTCTTCATGTTTGGGTGCATCTTGCACCGTTGCCATGCTTGTCTTGTTTTGCTCATATCTTCTAGGCCGTAGCTCCGGATTAAACAAACTTCATATGTAACTTGACTAGAATTGCATGTAGATCATGATGGTGCATGTTAACTTGCTGTTTAACAACTTTAAATTAAGGTTTGTGCAGATCTGAACTAATTTCAAACTATGCATATGAGGACTTACCGGTTTTATTATATGTAGTTTTCGGCCTCATTTATACTTGTTGACTTGTGTTGTTTTGAGTGCTTCCTACCTTGCCATGCATTGCTTCCTGTATAGACTTGTCATGCATCATACCTTGCCATGTATTGCATCATATAGACTTGTGTTGTTTTTCTGTGCTTCCTACCTTGCCATGTATTGCTTCCTGTATAGACTTGTCATGCATCATACCTTGCCATGTATTGCTTCCTGTATAGACTTGTCATGCATCATAC
>LR738710.1:828880390-828922501 GCA_902687465.1 Secale cereale | reverse complement strand
TGCGCCATTAGTATTTTTTGAAAAAAGAATTAAAAAAAACAAAATATGAAAAACAAAATACTAATGGCGCACCGGGGGAGTGGTGCGCCATTAGTAAGTTGAACTACTAATGGCGCACCGCTCCCACGGTGTGCCATTAGTATTTTTTTAAAATAAAATAAAAAAAATAAAAACAAAATATGAAAAAAAAATACTAATGGCGCACCGTGGGAGTGGTGCGCCATTAGTAAGTTGAACTACTAATGGCGCACCACTCCCACGGTGCGCCATTAGTATTTTTTGAAAATAAAATTAAAAAAAAAAACAAAATTTGAAAAAAAATTACTAACGGCGCACCGTGGATGTGGTGCGCCATTAGTAGTTGAACTACTAATGGCGCACTATCCACTGGTGCGCCATTAGTAGTTTTGAGAAAAATATGAAAAAAAAATTGTTACTAATGGCGCACCACGTCAGCGGTGCGCCATTGGTATTTGGATACTAATGGCGCACCGACACATGGTGCGCCATTAGTATATACTAATGGCGCACCGCATGTCTGGTGCGCCATTAGTGTTAATTCCATCTATAGCCCTTTTCCTAGTAGTGAAAGGTGACAACTTCTGAGATACTACAATTATCAAAATTAATTTTATCATTATTGGGCAGAATTGTAGTGTCATCCTCTTTGTTTGAATCGCTCTCTATTATAAGAGTTTGAACATCTTCCCAAGTTTGGGGAAGCTTAGGAGCAATTTTAAACTGAGGCTCATACTCTTTTCCTGGAAGACCATGCCATGGGCATAACCCTCCGTCAAGACTAACATAATCACAAGGTTTATTACTTTTGTAGATCCCGACAGTGGTGATTGGTGTAATGGAAGAAGGGGTGTACTCCTCCCATCCAGTGTTTTTGGTGGAACCCATAATAGTAAGCAAGCAAGATAACTATTTTTGTGATTTTCGATAAAAGATATTAAAGCAAAACTGAATGGTAAACTAACAAGACTAAAAAGCAAAGGTAAAAGATAGCGTGCAACTCCCCTATCCTGAAGAGTGGAGTCCCCGGCAACGGCCAGAAAAACTCTTGCTAGGCTTCTCGCCCCTCGTTGGTTACCCCAAGTGGAAGGTGTGAGATGTAGTGTTGCGGAAGTTTTTCCCTTGGCAAAGATACCAAGGATCGAATCCCCAGAGACTCCTAGGTTCAACAAGAAGGTGTCAACTGCTAACGGCGCCAGATATTAGCAATCAACGTGGACCTGCACACAGATACAAATAACTTTGCTCCCAACGAGTACAGAGAGGTTGTCAATCCCTCCGGCCTCGTAGTTTACAAAGGATTAAACGCAAATGATAGTAGTGATAGATAATGTTTGCAATAGTAAGTAAAAGCGAAAAGTAAATAGCGGATGTGATCAATGATGGTAATATGGACCGGAGTCTCATGATGTTCACTAGTGATGTCTCTCTCCCAAAAGACGATAAAACAGCTATGTGAGGTAAACGAATTACAGCTGGGCAATTGACAGGACCATGTGCGCAAACCAATGCTGACTACATTGCAAGAAAGGTTGAGGTTCAAAGCATGGGCGGTACGCCAAAGTAAGTAGACCGAAATCCATCAATATCTACTACTAATCATCCAGCTTGAGATATCTATCCAGAACATCTCGCTGGTATTAAGTTGCGAGCCCCATCCATAGTGTAAACTCAAAGCAACAGACAACTGCATTAAAAGAACTTTGCGTAAAGTAAACAATCCTTGCACCCGCGGGCACAAGCACCGTTGTTTTCCCCCTTGTGGCAACAGCACATCCCCTAGACTCATGTTTCTGTCACTCAAACTAGTCATCGAGGGGCATGAACCCACAATCGAGCATAACGTTCCCTCTTGGAGTCACTACCTATTACTTGGCCAAAGCAATAAATAACAACGGAGAACATGCAAGAATTACTTATGAACATAAATATAAAAGAGGTAGATCAAATATATTACTCAAGCACAATCTGAACATAATCTCATAATCCATCGGATCCCAGCAAACTCATCATAGCAACAGCATAAGGATTACATATGTGCCTCGATCATGTAGGGCAGCTCACGAGGACTAATTAGTGAAGCACAGGAACGGGAGGAGAACATCACATAGCTACTGGTCATGGACTCATGGTCCAAGGGAGACTTCTCACAACTCATCCGGGAGGCGTCCAAGGTGGTGGAGAGGCTCCCGGTGGTGATCCTCCCCTCCGGCAGGGTGCCGGGAAGAGTTCTCCTGGTGCTCCCGATCTTGGAAGCGGCAGCGGCGGCGGAACAGAGATGAGATCGCGAAAAAGAGTTCCTGTTTCGAGGGTTTCTCGAGACGCTTTAAATATATGCCAAAGGGGGGCATCGGAGGAGCCTCGGGGGGCCCAGGCGCCCCCCGGCGCGGCCCAGGGGGGGCGCCGCCAGGGCGCCTGGAGCCCTGGTGCCCCCCCCCCCCGGCTGTCCTTCGGGCGCATGGTAGTTTCCGGAACGCTGATTTTTTATATAATTTTTCTGGATTTTTCCTGGCAGTTCTCGTAATGTGAAAACCTGAAATACAAAAACAGCCGAAAACAGAAACTGGCACTGGGGTGCACTGAGTTAATAGGTTAGTCCAAATATGATCAAAAGTGTATGGAAGTGTATAAATATCATAGCAATATCACCCAAAAGAGGCATGGAGCAAGCAGAAATTATAGATACGTTTTGGACGTATCAGGACACACTCTCCCCTCTCGTTGCTATGCTTCTAGTAGATAGATCTTGCGTGATCGTAAGATTTTTTTTGAAATACTACGTTCCCCAATAGTGGTATCAGAGCCAGGTCTATGCGTAGATGATATGCACGAGTAGAACACAAGTCATACTTTGATTCGGCGGTATTGTTGGATGAAGCGGCCCGGACCGACATTACGCGTACGCTTACGCGAGACTGGTTCTACCGATGTGCTTCGCACACAGGTGGCTAGCGGGTGTCAGTTTCTCCAACTTTAGTTGAATCAAGTGTGGCTACGCCCGGTCCTTGTGAAGGTTAAAACAACACATACTTGACGAAATATCGTTGTGGTTTTGTATGCGTATGTAAGAATGGTTCTTGCTAAGCCCGTAGCAACCACGTAAAACTTGCAACAACAAATTAGAGGACATCTAACTTGTTTCTGGAGGGCATGTTGTGATGTGATATGGTCAAGACATGATGAGTGATACGTTATTGTATGAGATGCTCGTGTTTTGTAAAGTTATTGGCAACTGGCAGGAGCCATATGGTTGTCGCTTTATTGTATGAAATGAAATCGCCAAGCAATTGCTTTACTTTATCACTAAGCGATGGCGATAGTCGTAGAAGCAATAGTTGGCGAGATGAGAACGACGCTATGATGGAGATTAAGGTGTCGCGCCGGTGACGATGGTGATCATGATGGTGTCTTGGAGATGGAGATCAGAGGCACAAGATGATGATGGCCATATCATATCACTTATATTGATTGCATGTGATGTTTATCTTTTTATGCATCTTATTTTGCTTAGATCGACGGTAGCATTATAAGATGATCTCTCACTAAATTTCAAGGTATAAGTGTTCTCCCTGAGTATGCACCATTGCGAAAGTTCGTCGTGCCGAGACACCACGTGATGATCGAGTGTGATAAGCTCTACATTCACATACAATGGGTGTAAGCCAGTTTTGCACACGCAGAGTACTCGGGTTAAACTTGACGAGCCTAGCATATGCAGATATGGCCTCGGAACACTGGAGACCGAAAGGTTGAGCGTGAATCATATAGTAGATATGATCAACATAAGATGTTCACCATTGAAAACTACTCCATCTCACATGATGATCGGACATGCTTTAGTTGATATGGATCACGTGATCACTTAGATGATTAGAGAGATGTCTATCTAAGTGGGAGTTCTTTAGTAATTTGATTAATTGAACTTTAATTTATCATGAACTTAGTCCTGGTAGTATTAGCATATCTATGTTGTAGATCAATAGCTCGCGTTATAGCTCCCCTATGTTTTTGATATATTCCTAGAGAAAAATAAGTTGAAAGATGTTAGTAGCAATGATGCGGACTAGATCCGTGATCTGAGGATTATCCTCATTGCTGCATAGAAGTATTATGTCCTTGATGCACCGATAGGTGACAAAACTATTGCAGGAGCAGATGCAGACGTTATGAACATTTTGACAAAAACTCGGTATGACGACTACTTGATAGTTTAGTGCACCATGCTTTACGGCTTATAATCGGGAATTCAAAAATGTTTTGAACGCCACGGAGCATATGAGATGTTCCAAGAGTTGAAATTAGTATTTCATTCTCATGCCCGTGTTGAGAGGTGTAAGACCTATGACAGTACTTTGCCTACAAGATGGAGGAGAATAGCTCAATCAGTGAGGATGTGCTGAGATTGTCTGGGTACTACAATTGCTTGAATCAAGTGGGAGTTAATCTTCTAGATAAGATAGTAATTAACAAAGTTCTCTAGTCACTATCACAAAGTTAGTAGAACTTCGTGATGAACTATAATATGCAAGGGATGACAAAAGTAATTCCCGAGCTCTTCGCGATGCTGAAATCGGCGAAGGTAGAAATCAAGAAAGAACATCAAGTGTTGATGGTTAACAAGACCACTTGTTTCAAGTAAAGGGCAAAGGGATAGAAAGGGAACTTCAAGAAGAATGACAAGCAAGTTGTCACTCCCGTGAAGAAACCCAAAGCTAAACTTAAGCCTGAAACTAAGTGATTCTACTGCAAAGGAAATGGTCACTGGAAGTGGAACTGCCCTAGATACTTGGCGAATAAGAAGGATGGCAAAGTGAACAAAGGTATATTTGATATACAGATTATTGATGTGTATTTTACTAGTTTTCATAGCAACCCCTGGGTATTTGATACGAGTTCAGTTGCTAAAATTAGTACCTCGAAACAAGGGTTGCAGAATGAACAGAGACTAGTCAAAGGTGAAGTGATGATGTGTGTTGGAAGTGGTTCCAAGATTGATATGATCATCATTGCACACTCCCTATACTTTCGGGATTAGTGTAGAACCTAAATAAATGTTACTTAGCATTTGCGTTGAAGCATGAATATGATTTGATCATGTTTATTGCAATACGGTTATTCATTTAAAGTCATATAATAATTGTTATTCTGTTTACATGAATAAAGCCTTCGATGATCATACACCCAATGAAAATAGTTTGTTGGATCTCGATCGTAGTGATACACATATTCATAATATTAAAGCCAAAAGATGCAAGGTTAATAATGATAGTGCAACTTATTTGTGGCATTGTCCTTTAGGTCATATTGGTGTAAAGCGCATGAAGAAACTCCATAGTGATGGACTTTTGGAATCACTTGATTATGAAACACTTGGTGCTTGCGAACCATGCCTCATGGGAAAGATGACTAAAACTCCGTTCTCTGGAACAATGGAGCGAGCAAAAGATTTGTTGGAAATCATACATACTGATGTATGTGGACCGATGAGTGTTGAAGCTCGCGGCGGGTATCATTATTTTCTGACCTTCACTGATGATTTGAGCAGATATGGGCATATCTACTTGATGAAGCACAAGTCTGAAACATTTGAAAAGTTCAAAGAATTTCAGAGTGAAGTAGAGAATCATCGTAACAAGAAAATAACGTTTCTACGATCTGATCGTGGAGGTGAATATTTGAGTCACGAGTTTGGTCTTCATTTGGAACAATGTGGAATAGTTTCACAACTCATGCCACTCGGAACACAACAGCATAATGGTGTGTCCGAACGTCGTAACCGCACTTTATTAGATATGGCGCGATCTATGATATCTCTTACCGATTTATCACTATCATTTTGGGTTATGCATTAGAGATAGTTGCATTCACGTTAAATAGGGCACCATCTAAATCCGTTGAGACGACGCCTTTTGAACTGTGGTTTGGCGAGAAACCAAAGTTGTCATTTCTTAAAGTTTGGGGCTGCGATGCTTATGTGAAAAAGCTTCAACCTGATAAGCTCGAACCCAAGTCGGAGAAATGTGTATTCATAGGATACCCAAAGGAGACTGTTGGGTACACCTTCTATCACAGATCCGAAGGCAAGATATTCGTTGCTAAGAATGGATCCTTTCTAGAGAAGGAGTTTCTCTCGAAAGAAGTGAGTGGGAGGAAAATGGAACTTGATGAGGTAATTGTACCTTCTCCCGAATTGGAAAGTAGTACATCACAGAAACTAGTTCCAGTGATTCCTACACCAATTAGTGAGGAAGCTAATGATGATGATCATGAAACTTTGGATCAAGTTACTACTGAACTTCGTAGATAAACCAGAGTACGTTTCGCGCCAGAGTGGTACGGGAACCCGGTTCTGGAAGTAATGTTACTAGACCATGATGTACCTCCGAACTATGAGGAAGCGATGATGAGCCCAGATTCCGCAAAATGGCTTGAGGCCATGAAATATAAGATAGGATCCATGTATAAGAACAAAGTGTGAACTTTGGTTGACTTGCCCGATGATAGGCAAGCCATTGAAAATAAATGGATCTTCAAGAGGAAGACCGACGCCGACGGTAATGTTACTGTCTACAAAGCTCGACTTGTTGCGAAAGATTTTCGACAAGTTCAAGGAGTTGACTACGATGAGACTTTCTCACCCGTAGCGATGCTTAAGTCTGTCCGAATCATGTTAGCAATTGCCACATTTTATGATTATGAAATCTCGCAAATGGATGTCAAAACTGTATTGTTGAATGGTTTTCTCAAAGAGAAGTTGTATATGATGCAACCAGAAGGTTTTGTCGATCCTAATGGTGCTAGCAAAGTGTGCAAGCTCCAGTGATCCATCTATGGACTGGTGCAAGCATCTCGGAGTTGGAATATACGCTTTGATGAGGTGATCAAAGCATATGGTTTTATACAGACTTACGGTGAAGCCTGTATTTACAGGAAAGTGAGAGGGAGCACTACAACATTTCTGATAAGTATATGTGAATGAAATATTGTTGATCAGAAATGTAGAATATTCTGGAAAGCATAAAGGAGTGTTTGAAAGGAGTTTTTCAAAGAAAAGACCTCGGTGAAGCTGCTTATATATTAGGCATCAAGATTTGTAGAGATAGATCAAGACGCTTGATAAGACTTTCAATGAGTACATGCCTTGATAAGATTTTGAAGTAGTTCAAAATGGATCAGTCAAAGAAGGAGTTCTTGCCTGATTTGTAAGGTGTAAAGTTGAGTAAGACTCAAAACCCGACCACGGCAAAAGATAGAGAAAGAATGAAAGTCATTCCCTATGCCTCAGTCATAGGTTCTATAAAGTATGCCATGTTGTGTGCCAAACCTGTTGTGTACCTTGCCATGAGTTTGACAAGGAGGTACAACAGCGATCCAGGAGTAGATCACTGGACAGCGGTCAAAATTGTCCTTCATTACTAGATGACTAAGGAAATGTTTCTCGATTATGGAGGTGATAAAGAGTTCGTCGTAAAGAGTTACGCTGATGCAAGCTTTGACACTAATCCAGATGACTCTAAGTATCAATCTGGATGCGTATTAAAAGTGGGAGCAATTAGCTAGAGTAGCTCCATGCACAGCATTGTAGACATAGAAATTTGCAAAATACATACGGATCTGAATGTAGCAGACGCGCTGACTAAACTTCTCTCACGAAGCATAACATTATCACACCTTAGTACTCTTTGGGTGTTAATCGCATGAGGATGTGAACTGGATTGTTGACTCTAGTAAACCCTTTGGGTATTGGTCACATGGCGATGAGAACTATGGGTGTTAGTCACATGGTGATGTGAACTATTGGTGTTAATCACATGGTGATGTGATCTAGATTATTGACTCTAGTGCAAGTGGGAGACTGAAGGAAATATGCCCTAAAGGCAATAATAAAGTTATTATTTGTTTTCTTATATCATGACAATTTTTTATTATTCATGCTAGAATTGTATTAACCGGAAACTTAGTACATGTGTGAATACATAGACAAAACAAAGTGTCCCTAGTATGCCTCTACTATACTAGCTCATTGATCAAAGGTGGTTATATTTCCTAGACATAGACATGGGTTGTCATTTGATCAACGAGATCACATCATTAGGAGAATGATGTGATGGACAAGACCCATCCGTTGGCTTAGCACTATGATCGTTTAAGTTTTACTGCTATTGCTTTCTTCATGACTGACACATGTTCCTATGACTATGAGATTATGCAACTCCCGAATACCGGAGGAACACCTTGTGTGCTATCAAACGTCACAACGTGACTGGGTGATTATAAATATGCTCTACAGGTGTCTCCGAAGGTGTTCGTGGTGTTGGCATAGATCAAGAATAGGATTTGTCACTCCGAGTGTCGGAGAGGTATCGCTGGGCCCTCTCGGTAATACACATCATAATAAGCCTTGCAAGCAAATGACTAATGAGTTAGTCGCGAGATGATGTATTACGGTGCGAGTAAAGAGACTTGTCAGTAACGAGATTGAACTAGGTATTGAGATACCGATGATCGAATCTCAGGCAAGTAACATACCAATGACAAAGCGAACAACGTATGTTGTTATGCGGTTTGACCGATAAAGATCTTCGTAGAATATGTAGGAGCCAATATGAGCATCCAGGCTCCACTATTGGTTATTGACCATCGATGAGTCTCGGTCATGTCTACATAGTTCTCGAACCCGTAGGGTCCGCACGCTTAACTTTTGATGACGATCAGTGTCGTGGAATTGGCACGACAGATGTCCGGTTTAGAGGACTTAGGTGTGGAGCCATCGCGCGGGTTAGCTTGAAGAGGTTAAAGCACACAAAGAACACAGAGGGTTTATACTAGTTCAGCCCCTTCGATGAAGGTAAAAGCCTACGTCTAGTTTGGTTTGGTATTGCTTGGTCGTCGATGAACAGGGAGCAGATTGCTTGCCTGTGTCTCGACGGGTTGTTGCCTGTCCTTAAACCGTCACCGGGTCGTCCCTTTATATAGGAGGCAACGCCCGGTCTGGTTTACAGAGTCCCGAAGCCGGTTCATAATCGTGTCCGCCTCAGTCTCTGCTCTTTTTATCTTACACTTCAAGTTACATGGTATGACGGTTTAAAAACCGTAAGCTTTACATATGGGCCCTAAGCCTCTATGGGCCGTAACCTCCGGTTCATATTCTACTGGGCTTATGATAATACAACTATGTAAGTGTAATCCGGATCTTACTAGCCGGTTTATACCTGCTAGTAATATCCCTGACATTAGGCCCCAGATTGATTTGAACTTGTTCATGTCAGTCTTCTAAGTCTTTGCATAAATTTCCTCTCTGTAACTTCTCTACTTTGTAAACCGGCTATGACGTCATCTCCAGAAATCATCTCAATCTATCGTGACATCACCTCTGCATTTATTGCTCACCTCTGTTTGTTACCTTTATTAAATGCTATCCCGAAGATCGAGGCGACAACGGAATCTTTATCCAATCTCTGACCTCCTTGATTCCCGCGCTTGCCGTTTCACCTCATCAGCTTATAAATACCGTGTTGGCCTGTTTCTTTTCTTCCTTCTTCCTTCATCTTCCTCCGTTGCCCGAAGCTCCGCCGCCGTTCTTCGAGCCCGTCGCTGTCGTCAAGCCAGGCCGCTGCATCACCCTGAGCCGTGTCCAGAACACTCCACCGCTGTATTTTTCTTCCTCAGGTACTCTTTCTTTCTTACTGTAGATCTTAATCTAGAGTTCCTCCATAGCTTCCGCCATGACACCTTGAAGCTCTGCTGTTCATCCTGTGGGTTACGCTTGCCGTAGATTAGACTCGTTTTGAGTGCGCTCCTGCTCCGCGGTTCAAACCTTCGATTCAAATCTTAGATTCAAACCTTAGATTCATTTGGTCTGTAGAAACCCTTCGTGGTTCTTCCTGTATAAGACTTGCATATATTTCATCTTTTTCTTACGTCTCAGATCCATTTTTACTTTAGCCTTCTGTAGATACCTGTTTCTTCGTCTTGTATATCTGTAAGCTACTCACCAGTTTAATCAATCTCATGCTCTTCTTGTAAAGAATTAGTCATAAGCCCGACGGTTTAGCCTCCTCTTTTCCTGTTATCATAAACCGGTAGCTGCTAGCTTCACATTTGCTTCCGGGTTGTCAATGCCATTAGTCCCTTGTCTAAACCGTCGATGTAATTTGATGTTACACTCCGGCTTATGCTTCAGTACATTGTAATCCGGATTTTGCACTGTATCTTTCAGCGTTTCCTTTAGTCGAGATCACTGCCAAGCAGTTTGTTTGTTGCAACTGGGCTCCTTCCCGCATTACGAAAGAGGACTTAACCAACGCCGCTTCAATTGGTCTTCTGGGCCCCCAAGCGGTTCTAAAATGGCGGGCCCCAGGAGATGAGTGTCCTCCTACCCCTAAAGAAGGAGAAGTCATCGTTTTCTTGATCATATGGCCCGGGGTTTTAGCCCTCCCGGTTCAAAAATTTCCGGGATGTGCTGGCCGCTTTCAGCTCCATGCTCAAGATATAGGTCCGAATTTTTTATATCAAATGTCTGCAATTTTCAAGTCTTCTCGGAAGTATAACTTCAAGAAGAACCATCAGTGGATTTGTTCCGAGACTTTTTCCATTTAAACCGGCGGACAGAGTTTACTGCCGGAACACATCAAGAATTGGGTGGTGTTAGCATTCAAAAGAGGAAAGATGTGACCTTCCCTCACGCTGCTCTCCATACACACCCCAAGGAATGGAACCAATCATGGTTCTATTGTAAAGACACCTCGCCTGAAGGAGAAAACCCACTGCCGGGTTACCGTGCACATCGTCTACCTGAAGATCATCCCCTGCCGCAGCACCTTAGTGCTCCAGAGCGGGCTCGGTTTGCCCCTCAGCTTTCTAAGCTTAGGGCTTTTATGGCCAACGGTCTAACCGGAGTAGATTTTGTCCGCTGTTGGCTCGCCTGGAGCATCCTTCCACTGAGCCGGCGCTCCGGCCTGATGTAGCAGTATACCGGAAAAACAGATGACCCTCAACGCCACATTGACATAATACTTCCTGAGAAAGAAGTCACTGAATCCGCAAAGAAAATGCTCAACATCTCCCTGGAAGAATGCAGCCAGACCGGATTGGCTCCATTCTATGAAAACAACAAACCGCCGGCAGTAAGTTCTTTCCGTCCATATCAATTGTCTTCTATTTATTTTTCATCTTCTGCACAGGCCGACGACCCATTCTGGAAGAGAAAACCTCAAGATAAATCAGGCAAACAGTCGCGCTGGAAGACGTATGCTGTCAAGAAGAAAAAGGCGGCCGCTGCCTCCGGTTCACATCCTGAGGTAGGTGATCCGGATTCCGAGGTATGAATTGATCCTGATATGTTTTAATCTCCCTTTATCCAGTTTTATGTTAACAGTGTCTTTTCACAGGATCTGGCTGAAGGAAGTAAAGCGGCGGAAGTTGAGGTAATCTCTCTTTCTTCAGACTCAGAACCGCCGGCGCCCAAAATCCGCCGGGCGTCCCGGAAATACCCTTTTTCTCATCCTTACGCTCAATTGGATCCCAAATTTCTTTTGAAGAAGCAGCAGCATGAAGCACGCCGGACTACGCGCCATAGTGGCCATGTAGTAGAATCCTCCGGAATATCTCTTACTCCAGCTCGCAGGTGCCGCTCTGAGGTTTTACTTTTTCCTACTCTTCTTCATCCAAAGGCCGGACTTATACGTAAACCGCTTAAACCGTCTGATCCTAACTATCAGGAGGCTCCCTTGTCCTCTTCTGGCGAGTCAACTGCCACACGGGTCCCTGTGCTGAAGACCGTGCGTGGGTAAGTCCTTTTCAACATCCGGTTCATCTTTGTATTTGTACCTTGATGATTCTCATCGTTCCTTCAATTTTCTCCAGCAAGCCCAAGCCTAGCAAGAAGGCGAAAGCCACCAAAGCGGCTGCCGAGACTGCTACCGCTGAACCGGCAGCTGATCCGGACGAAATCATCCCTCTAGAGAACGATCCTGCGGCTCAGTTTGACGACCCTATTCCCATGGATCACGATGACATTGTTGCCCCGGAAGATGCTAATATGGAAAATGTACTTGAACCGGCGAGTCCTGTCTGGGTTAGCCCTCCTCGGACTAACCCGGCTCCTGTTAGTCCGGTGCCTACAGCTGCCCCTTCTCAACTAACTACTGCTTCTTCCCCGGACGTTCAGATAACCGGGTTAGGTTTTACCGCTCCTGCTGAGCCTATCGTCTTGGCCAAACATACTGCCAAAGAGGATAAGCTTCAACAAGAGAAGGGCAAGTGGAGCACGGACTTATCCAGCTATGCCCAATTAAGTGCCCAGGAACTTTATTCCGGGTATTTAAACCGGCTTCATACCAGCCGCGATTATGAATCCGGGTTGGTTAATATGATGAAGGATAAGTACGAGGTAACTTCCTTCACTTATCTCTATTTTGTGATCTTCGCAATGCTGTCTTTAGGCCATAGTAGCCCCCAAGTACCGGTTTAGCTTCGTTGTAGGTGAACCGGCACTTGCAATGTATCTACAAATAAACTTACATTAGCCCCCAAGTGCCAGGGGCATAACTTGTTTTATGTGCCTGGGACTTGTCAGAATATCTCTTTTAATACTTCAACTGTACATTAGCCCCCAAGTGTCAAGTGGATAACTCGTTTATATGCTTGAGACTTGTCTGAATTGTATTTTACTCCATTTGATTTCCTTGTAGGCTGACTTGACCCGGAGGGCTGCAGAGGTAACTGAGCTCCGGAATAGACTGGCCGCTACTGAAATTGCTGCTGCCAAAGCTAAGGAAGAACTTGCTCTGAACTTAACCAGTGCCAAAAAATTGAAAATGGATTTTGAAGCGGAGCGGTCCACCTAGGAGGTGCAGAGGAATGCTCTTGAGAAAAGAGCAAAGGATGCTGAAGTTGCCCTTAATCCGGTGACGCAAGAGCTAACCGGCTTAAGACGGCAAATAGAACTTATGACCTCTGCTATCTTTGGTAAGCACTCAATTTGCATGTGTTTTCATCTCTGCAATCTTTGTTCCGCTCCGGTTTAGCTTTAACAATCAAGTTTAGGGCGACGCATAACTCCTCTTGGAGATGACATCCGAAAGAAGCTCAAGGCCTCTTATACCTTGGTGGAGCAGCTGTATTCCGGTGCTCAAAGGATTATAAGTGCAATGTCCCATCAGAAGGCTGCTCCAACTACTATCCAAGGTACTTTAGAGAAGCTATCCATCCTGTCTGTCCGTTTGGTAGAGGTGATGAAATCTACTGCACGGGCCGGTTCACTTGTAGCACTGACTCGGGCCAAGGCATGGATTCCGGATTTTGATCCGGAGGAAGCTATGAACGGGTATCCCAGTAACAAGGAAGATGGATCTGCCTTCTCTGGCGAGGACCTCTGTGCTTTAACCAAGGAGATGCGCCCTCTTGCCAGCAAGCTTGCCGATGAAGCGGACTTGACCAGGTATCATCCGGCATATGACTTAGAAAATGAACGGGTGGACCGGCCGGTTTATGATACCGAGTATCTGATCCCGCCAGTGCGTGCGCATACTTTTGCTCCAGATATTGATCTGTCCGATCTTATTACTGAGGAAATGTACTTCTAGGCACTATCCTAGATTGACTGGTGCGTTCCCGACTTCCAGCCGCTTCATGAAGATGAAGAAATGCCGGAACAAGCCGATCCTCAGCCTTCGCAGCAGGAAGAAGAATCATAAACTGCTCAGTTTAACTCTTAGCTGCTGAAATCTGTTGCCAAAAAACTTTAATCCGTTCAGGCCTGCAAGTGCCTTGTAATAGGATAGTTTGAAACATTGTCTGTCTTAATCCGGATGTCACAGCTTGACTTGGCATCTGCCAATTTTAATCCCTTGTGTGCTATGGTTGATCCTTTTATGTTATCTGTATCTGCATAGACAACGCTAAAAAGATGTCCTGGCGGTTTACCACCGGACCTATTACATTGCTCCCATAGGCATATATATAGAAAGAGTATCTGTTTTATACCCAAAAATACTTCATACCTTTGATTAAGTGTGCCTGACCTCCTTAATCCGGTAGGCATTATTGAACGTGTAGATTGAGATGAGGCTCTTGGCCCATTTTGGCGTTTGCCCAATGATTGTTCCGGGTTATGATAAACGCTGGTTTAAATCATGCTGGTGTTCTATGACCCAGACTTTTGTAGATATGTGGTCAACTTTGAAGTTGCCCAGTTTCGGATCAAAAATTTGGTTAACCACAGAAAACTTTGAAAAATCGCAAAACGCAAAACACTGTTGCAAATAAGACCATGTAGTCGAGGCTTTTTGCGAGCTGCCAGGCTCCATATTTGCCAATCAATGGATGTAATCCAAGGAGCAATGATTCATTTTGCCAATCAATGGATGTAATCCAAGGAGCAATAATTTATTTTGCCAATCAATGGATGTAATCCAAGGAGCAATAATTTATTTTGCCAATCAATGGATGAAATCCAAGGAGCAATGATGTATTTTGCCAATCAATGGATGTAATCCAAGGAGCAATGATGTATTTTGCCAATCAATGGACGTGGTCCAAGGAGCAATGATGTATTTTGCCAATCAATGGACGTGGTCCAAGGAGCAATGATGTATTTTGCCAATCAATGGACGTGGTCCAAGGAGCAATGATTTGAAATCGGACCAAAAAGGGGTTAAGCTCGGAGTCGAATACAATCTGTAGCCCCCTAATGACCGTGGAGGCAGGGTACCTATAAGAGAGTTGCGCTTGTATGGCAAGTCCTGTTTGGTCCCTTATAGAATTGTCCTGCATAGCAAAAATAGATTGATCAAAGCATCGTGTTCTTCTAGATGAAAATGATATATATCAAGAGAAGTAAACTTTAGATGGATATCACTTGAATGAATTCCCATAAGACATTTATTTAACAGAAAAAAAGTTGATCCCCCGGTTTACCAGGGGTGCCGGTTTATTTATTAATCATAATATATACAGGATACATGAAGCGGAGGTCATGGATCAAGTGTAGTAAGGCCGCAGAAGAGCAATGTTCCACGGCCTCTTCGTCTCTTCCTCTGCTGTCCGTGAGTCTTTATGTTCTCGAACGTCCACCAGATAGTACAAACCGTTGTGTAGGTTCTTGCTGACCACAAAGGGTCCTTCCCAAGGTGGGGATAACTTGTGCATATCCGTCTGGTCCTGGATGAGCCGGAGTACCAGGTCCCCCCTCCTGGAACGTCCTGGTCTTAACCCGGCGGCTGTGATATCTGCGCAAGTCCTGCTGATAAATTGCAGATCATGCTGCTGCTATGGCACGCTCTTCATCCAGCCGGTCTAAGCTGTCCTGTCTTGCTTGCTCATTGCCCGCTTCAACATAAGCTGCCACCCGTGGTGAGTCGTGCCGGATATCACTTGGAAGAACCACTTCAGCACCGTACACCATGAAAAAGGGCATGTAGCCTGTAGACCTGTTAGGCGTAGTATTGATGCTCCAGAGGACAGAAGGTAACTCCTCAACCCAGCACCCTGGTGTTCTTTGCAAGGGAGTCATAAGCCGGGGCTTGATGCCTCGCAAGATCTCTTGGTTGGCTCTTTCAGCTTGACCATTGGATTGAGGGTGAGCTACTGAAGACACATCCAGACGAATATGCTCCCTTTGGCAAAACTCTTCCATCTCTCCTTTGGATAAATTGGTGCCATTATCAGTAATAATGCTGTGTGGAAAGCCAAACCGGAAAATCACCTTTTTGATGAATTAAACCGTTGTTGCCGCATCACACTTACTGACAGGCTCTGCCTCACCTTTTTGATCTTGGGATCGTTTAAAAGGCCCAACCATATCAAGCCCCCAAATCGCAAACGGCCAAGTAATTGGAATCATCCACAGCTCCTGTGCCGGAACAAGAGCACGCCATGAAAATTTCTGACAAGCGTCACATTTTCGGACTAAATCCTCCGCATCAGCATGGGTTGTTAACCAGTAGAACCCATGACGGAAAGCTTTAGCTACCAAGGACTTTGAACCGGCGTGATGACCACAATCCCCTTCATGAATCTCTCGAAGAATATCACAGCCTTCCTTTGATGATACGCACCGCTGAAACGCCCCTGAAACGCTGCGGTGATGAAGTTCTCCATTAACAATTGTCATGGACTTGGATCGCCGGATTATCTGCCTAGCTTCAATCTCATCATCTGGCAACTCTTCTCGGCTCAGGTACGCCAAGTAATGGAGGGTCCAATCCGGAATAACATGAAGTGCCGCAACCAGCTGCGCTTCCGGATCAGGAACAGCCAAATCCTCCTCCGGTGGTACCTGAACTGATGGACTGTGCAGCTCGTCCAAGAAAGTATTTGGTGGCACCGGTTTACGCTGAGATCCCAGCCGGCTTAGAGCATCGACCGCCTCATTTTTCCGCCGGTCTATGTGGTCCACCTGATATCCTTTGAAACATCCTGCAACTGCTTCAACTTCTCGCCTGTAAGCCGCCATGAGAGGGTCTTTGGAGTCCCACTTGCCAGACACTTGTTGTGCCACTAAATCTGAATCCCCAAAGCACTTGACCCGGCTCAAGTTCATGTCCTTAGCCATCCGCAGGCCATGAAGCAGTGCTTCATATTCAGCCGCATTGTTAGTGCAAGGGAACATTATTCGGAGGACATAACAAAACTTGTCACCTCGTGGGGAAGTTAACACAACTCCAGCCCCCGAGCCTTCTAATTGTCTTGAACCGTCGAAGTGGATAGTCCAATATGTGTGATCCGGCTTCTCCTCTAGTGCTTGCAATTCTGTCCAATCATTGATGAAATCTACCAATGCTTGGGATTTGATAGCAGTACGGGGTACATACTTCAATCCGTGTGGGCTAAGCTCAATGGCCCATTTTGCTACTCTGCCAGTGGCTTCTCTGTTCTGGATTATATCCCCCAACGGAGCGGAGCTAACAACAGTGATTGGGTGGCCCTGGAAGTAGTGCTTCAGCTTCCGGTTTGCCATGAACACGCCATACACCAGTTTCTGCCAGTGTGGGTACCTTTGCTTCGATTCAGTTAGAACCTCATTGATGTAATAAACCGGGCGCTGAACCGGATATTCCTTGCCTGCCTCTTTGCTTTCCACCACAATTGCCACGCTAACTGCCCGGGCATTGGCGGCCACATATAACAGCAGCGGCTCGTTGTCAACGGGGGCAGGAAGAACCGGCGGTTCTGCTAATTAGCGCTTCAAGTCCTCGAACGCAGCATTTGCAGCATCGTTCCATATGAACCGATCCGTCTTTTTCAGCATCTGATAAAACGGAACTGCCTTCTCTCCCAAACGGCTGATGAATCGACTTAACGCTGTAATCCAGCCAGCTATGCGCTGGACGTCATTGATGCAAGCCGGTTTAGTCAAGGATGTGATCGCCTTGATCTTCTCTGGATTGGCTTCTATTCCCCTGTTTGATACTAAGAACCCAAGGAGCTTGCCTGCCGGAACACCAAAAACGCACTTCTCCGGATTAAGCATCATCTTATTAACCCGGAGGTTGTCAAAGGTTTCTTTTAGGTCCTCTATCAGTGTCTCCTCCTTCCTTGGCTTTACGACGATGTCATCCACATAAGCGTGGACATTTTTCCCGATCTGCCCCTTAAGACAGTTCTGTACGCAACGCTGGTAAGTAGCTTGGGCACTCTTGAGCCCAAAGGGCATAGATACGTAACAGAAGGCTCCAAAGGGAGTTATGAAGGCTGTCTTCTCCTGGTCCTTAACCGCCATCTTGATCTGATGATACCCTGAATATGCATCCAAAAAACTTAGCCGCTCACATCCTGCCGTAGCATCAATGATCTGATCAATATGGGGGAGAGCAAAAGGGTCAGTTGGACAGGCCTTGTTTAGCTCTGTGTAATCCACACACATCCTCCACTTTCCATTTTTCTTTAACACCAGAACCGGATTAGCCAACCACTCCGAATGGAACACCTCAACTATGAACCCTGCGGCCAAAAGCCTGGCCAGTTCTTCACCTATAGCCTTGCGCCTTTCTTCGTTGAAGCGGCGCAGATACTGCTTGACCGGTTTGAACTTCGGATCAATATTAAGACTATGCTCAGCGAGTTCCCTCGGTATACCTGGCATGTCAGAAGGTTTCCATGCAAAGATATCCCGGTTCTCACGGATGAACCCGATGAGCGCGCTTTCCTATTTGGGGTCAAGGTTAGCGCTGATAGTGAACTGCTTAGATGAATCGCCTGGCACAAAATCAACTTGCTTAGTTTCCTCTGCCGACTTAAACTTCAACAGCGGAACATGCTCTGTAGATGGCTTCTTTAACGGGGACATATCTGCCGGATCAACATTGTCTTTGTAGAACTTCAACTCCTCTGTAGCGCACACTGCCTCTGCATAGGCTGCGTCTCCTTCCTCGCACTCCAATGCAATTTTGTGACTTCCGTGAACCGTGATGGTTCCCTTGTGACCCGGCATCTTGAGTTATAGATAAACATAGCACGGTCTAGCCATGAACTTGGCGTAAACCGGCCTTTCAAACAGAGCATGATATGGGCTCCGGATTTTTACGTCCTCAAAGGTCACTGTCTCTGACATGGAGTCCTGCTCATCTCCAAAGGTGACCTCCAGATCAATTTTCCCAACTGGGTAAGCCGATTTACCTGGCACCACTCCATGGAACACCGTGTTGGACTGTCTCAACTTCTTGTCCGTCAACCCCATAAGATGGAAAGTCTCGTAATATAAGATGTTGATACTGCTGCCGCCATCCATGAGTACCTTTGTGAATTTGTAGCCACCCACCTGTAGTGCCACCACTAAGGCCAACTGGCCCGGATTATCAATCCGTGGCGGGTGATCCTCTCTGCTCCACACAATAGGTTGTTCCGACCAACGCACAAAACCTGGTGTTGCTGGTTCAACTGCGTGTACTGCCCGCTTGAGGATTTTTTTATCTCTTTTGCACAAACTCGTAGTAAAGACATGGTACTGTCCACTACTCAGCTCCTTCGGATTACTCTGATATCCGGATTGCTGCTGCTGTTGACGCTGCTGCTGTTGACGCTGCTGATTGCCTTGGTTATTGTAACCACCCTGACCATGCTGGTGGTTGCCGTGGTTGTTATAACCACCCTGACCATGCTGCTGCTGGTTGTCTTGATTGTAGTTATTGTTGCCACCATGATATCCTGATCCGGATCCATTGCCCTGGTGACCCGGACCTTGAAAACCGGAACTCGAGCCGCCACCCGGTGGTCCACTGTTGTATTTGGCTTGTCTCATGGCCTCTACCATGATCCGGCATTCCCCCCATGTATGTTTAGCTGGATGTTCCGGCATGCTATGCTTCGGGCAAGGCTCATTCAACTGTTGATCCAGATTGACGGATCCTCCTCCGCTCCATGGAGGTGGCCTACCCTTGCGGCGCTGAAAGTTTCCTTGAACATTGGTATTGGAAACAAAATCAGAGCCGCCCTCTGCCTTTCGCTTACCATTGAAATTTGTACCTACCGGATTAGCTTGCGCCGGTTTACCAGCCTTGTTTGCTTTCCCGGACTTGTCTCCATCTGCCTCTGGGTACTTAGCGTTATCGGAGTCCCCATACTTCACCAGAGCGCTCATGAGTGTCCCCATGTCATTACAATCCCGCTTGAGCCATCCCAACTTTAACTTCAGAGACTCAAACCGGCAATTGTTTTCCAGTGTCACTATCGCCGTACTGGGGTTGATGCTATTGGAAGAGTGCAATATTTCTGACACTCGCCGCACCCAGGCGCTCGTAGGCTCCTGTTCTCCTTGAACACATGCCGCTAAGTCTACTACCGACATTGGCTGCTTGCACGTGTCTTTGAAATTTTTGATAAACTGGCGACGCAGCTCACCCCATGATCCGATGGAGTTAGGTGGTAAGCCCTTTAACCATGTTCGGGCTGTACCTTCAAGCATCATGGTAAAATACTTGGCGCATGCCGCTTCATCCACATCTAGCATCTCCATAGCCATCTCATAGCTCTCAATCCACGCCTCTGGAGCCAGGTCTGTCGTATAGTTGGGCACCTTGCGCGGACCTTTGAAGTCCTTGGGTAACCTTACGCTTCGTAAAGCGGGGACAAGACACTGTACTCCAAAAGAACTCGCCGTGACTCATGTCTCTGCTGTGGTTGGGTGAACCGGCGTCATTTGACGGGTATCCTCGCAGGCAGTAGGTCTGGCCCGGTTCCTCGCCTCCTGGGCGTGCGCCTCTGCTCCTGCCGGATTATCCTGCCCGTGACGGTGACGTCTCCGTTCGCTGCTAGACACCTCTGGTTCATCCCAACGCCTAGTGTAACTCCTGCTGTGGCGGGGTATTGAATGAATCTTCTCCCTGCTGTAAGAGTACGCCTGCTGCTATGTCAATGTTGTGTCCAGCAATTCCTTGGTCCGGCATGCTTCCAACGCCACGGGGGATGTTCCCTCAACGGGTAAAGCGACCAGTCGTGAAGCGGCGGCGACAATGTTATTCAGCGGGTTTGAATAATGGCCAGGAGGGGTGGGGATGTGCGGCGTGGGCACAACTTGACGATTTCGCTCTGCGGCCGGCTGTTGAACCGGTGCGCCTGCTCCTGGGGCTCCTCCCTGGTTTACTTCTAGGTTATTGCTGGCTCCCGCTCCCGGTGTGCCAAAGAGATTCATCGCCTCATAGACCGGCGGTAGACGAGTTTGTTGCCTTCTGTTCCTTACCTCCTGCACAGAAGCCTGATCAATCCTGAGCCGGAAATCTTGGGAATCTAGCTCTGCTTGTCTTGTAACCATCATGGCTTTCTCTGCGTCCAGATCCCGTTTAGCTTGCTCGATCCGGCCCTTCAGCTGAAGGATCTCCGCATCATGTTGCGCCTTGTTGGCAGGAGCTACCTCTGCTATTGCGCGTGCTGTCAACTCCTCGACCAAGGTGGATAGAGCATCAGAGGGTGAGAGGGCTTGGCTTCTCGCCCCTGCACCAGCTACCTCTGCTGTGAACGCCCCAGTCACCGTGGGCTGCTGCATAGACTGTGATCCGGCCATGAAGACAGCCACCCGGTTTGGCGGATCAAAGGGGTCCGGAATACTGTCACCATCGGATATACCCCCGGATCGGCCGTCCTGCAACAGATACAAAGATTCGGTCTCCCCGGATGAAGATTCATCGTCAGAGTAGACAACTGCATCGCCACCAGAATCCGATCCGTCCTCGGCTTGGACTGCATGTACTGCTCCAACGAAAACACGCTTCACAGCGGGCTGAATCCGGGCCGATCTCGCACGCTGAGCCGGCTCGATGGTGTTGGGGAAGATGTCCGGCTCAGGTCCCGGTTCACTTGCCGATGAAGACGTGGATGCCACCGAAGGGGACCCGGTACCCGTATTCGATTGAATCG
This sequence comes from Secale cereale, assembly GCA_902687465.1. Lineage (NCBI taxonomy): Eukaryota > Viridiplantae > Streptophyta > Magnoliopsida > Poales > Poaceae > Secale > Secale cereale. The sequence continues at coordinate 828,901,132 of LR738710.1, read as the reverse complement.
GCCTCGGGGCCCCAGCCTGCGTCGTCGATGTAGACCCGGCCGCGGCGACTCTTGGTCATCCTGCCAACCACGTAACCCTTGAGTCCTTCAAAGCTGCCCTTCAAGAACTCGAAACCATCGTGCGATAGCCCCACGGTGGGCGCCAACTGTCGTGGAATTGGCACAGCAGATGTCCGGTTTAGAGGAATTAGGTGTGGAGCCATCGCGCGGGTTAGCTTGAAGAGGTTAAAGCACACAAAGAACACAGAGGGTTTATACTAGTTCCGCCCCTTCGATGAAGGTAAAAGCCTACGTCTAGTTTGGTTTGGTATTGCTCGGCCGTTGATGAACAGGGAGCGGATTGCTTGCCTGTGTCTCGACGGGTTGTTTCCTGTCCTTAAACCGTCGCCGGGTCGTCCCTTTATATAGGAGGCAACGCCCGGTCTGGATTACAGAGTCCCGAGGCCGGTTCATAATCGTGTCCGCCTCGGTCTCTGCTCTTTCTATCTTACACTTCAAGTTACATGGTATGACGGTTTACAAACCGTAAGCTTTATATATGGGCCCTAAGCCTCTATGGGCCGTAACCTCCGGTTCATATTCTACTGGGCTTATGATAATACAACTATGTAAGTGTAATCCGGATCTTCCGAGCCGGTTTATACCTGCTAGTAATATCCCTGACAATTAGTATTATGAGTTTATGTGTTTTCATGTACCGAATGTAGTTCGGAGTCCCGTATGAGATCGGGAACATGACGAGGAGTCTCGAAATGGTCGTGACGTAAACATCGATATATTGGATGACTAAATTCGGACATCGGAAAGGTTCCGAGTATTTTTCGGAGTACCGAAGAGTTACGGGAATTCGCCGGGGAGTATATGGGCGTTATTGGGCATTAGGGAAAAGAGAGAGAGGAGGCTACGCTGCCCCACCCAAGGCTTATTCCGAATTCGACTAGGGGGAGGGGCTACGCCCCCTCCTTCCTTCTCTTATCTTTCCCTTTCCTTCTCTCCTACTCCTACTACTTGGAAGGGCTCCTGGTTCTACTAGGAAAGGGGGAATCCTACTCCCGGTGGGAGTAGGACTCCCCTAGGGTGCGCCATAGAGAGGGCCGGCCCTCCCCCTCCTCCACTCCTTTATATACGGGGGTAGAGGCACCCTGTAGACACACAAGTTGATCAGTTGATCTCTCCCAACCGTGTGCGGTGCCCCCCCTCCACAGAAACACACCTCGGTCATATCGTTGCAGTGCTTAGGTGAAACCCTGCGACGGTAACTTCATCATCACCGTCACCACGCCATTGTGCTGACAAAACTCTCCCACAAGGTTCTACCGTATCAAGAGCTCGTGGGACATCATCAAGCTGAATGTGTGCTAAACACGGAGGCTCCGTACGTTCGGTGCTTGATCGGTTGGATCGCGAAGAAAGTTTGACAACATCAACCACGTCACTAGACACTTTCGCTCCCGGTCTACGAGGGTACGTGGACACACTCTCCCCTCTCTTTGCTATGCTTCTAGTAGATAGATCTTGCGTGATCGTAGGATTTTTTTTGAAATACTTCGTTCCCCGACACACGTTCTGCTTGATAACGTCCCACGAGCTCTTGATCCAGTAGAACCTCGTGAGAGAGTTTCGTCAGCACGACGGCGTGGTGATGGAGATGATGAAGCTACTGGCGCAGGGCTTCGCCTAAGCACTGCAACGGTATGACCGAGGTGTGTTTCTGTGGAGAGGGGCATCGCACACGGTTGGGAGAGATCAACTGATCTACTTGTGTGCCTATGGGGTGCCTCTACCCCCATATATAAGGGAGGGGAGGAGGGGGAGGGCCGTCCCTCTCTATGGCGCGCCCTAGGGGAGTCCTACTCCCACCGGGAGTAGGATTCCCCCTTTCCTAGTAGAACTAGGAGCCCTTCCAAGTAGTAGGAGTAGGAGAGAAGGAAAGGGAAAGAGAAGAGAAGGAAGGAGGGGGCGCAGCCTCTCCCCCTAGTCTAATTCGGACTAAGCCATGGGGGGCGTAGCCTCCTCTCTCTCTTTCCCTTAGAGCCCAATAAGGCCCATATACTCCCCGGCAAATTCTCGTAACTCTCCGGTACTCCGAAAAATACCCGAATCACTCGGAACCTTTCCGATGTCCGAATATAGTCATCCAATAAATCGATCTTTACGTCTCGACCATTTCGAGACTCCTCATCATGTCCCTGATCTCATCCGGGACTCCGAACTACCTTCGGTACATCAAAACACATAAACTCATAATACCGATCGTAATCAAACGTTAAGCGTGCGGACCCTACGGGTTCGAGAACTATGTAGACATGACCGAGACTCATCTCTGGTCAATAACCAATAGCGGAACCTGGATGCTCATATTGGCTCCTACATATTCTACGAAGATCTTTATCGGTCAAACCGCATAACAACATACGTTGTTCCTTTTGTCATCGGTGTGTTACTTGCCCGAGATTCGATCGTAGGTATCACCATACCTAGTTAATCTCGTTACCGGCAAGTCTCTTTACTCGTTCCGTAATACATCATCTTGTGACTAACTCATTAGTCATATGCTTGCAAGGCTTATTATGATGTGTATTACCGAGAGGGCCCAGAGATACCTCTCTGACATTCGGAGTGACAAATCCTATTCTTGATCTATGGCAACACCACGAATACCTTCGGAGACACCTGTAGAGCATCTTTATAATCACCCAGTTACATTGTGATGTTTTATAGCACACAAGGTGTTCCTCCGGTATTCGGGAGTTGCATAATCTCATAGTCATAGGAACATGTATAAGTCATGGAGAAAGCAATAGCAGTAAAACTAAACGATCATAGTGCTAAGCTAACGGATGGGTCTTGTCCATCACATCATTCTCCTAATGATGTGATCCCATTGATCAAATGACAACTCATGTCTATGGTTAGGAAACATAACCATCTTTGATCAATGAGTTTGTCTAGTAGAGGCATACTAGGGACACTCTATATTGTCTATGTATTCACACATGTACTAAGTTTACGATTAATACAATTCTAGCATGAATAATATACATTTATCATGATATAAGGAAATAAATAATAACTTTATTATTGCCTCTAGGGCATATTTCCTTCAGTCTCCCACTTGCACTAGAGTCAATAATCTAGTTCACATCTCCATGTGATTTAATACCGATAGTTCACATCGTTATGTGAATAACACCCATTGTTCACATCGCAATGTCACCAACACCCAAAGGGTTTACTAGAGTCAATAATCTAGTTCACATCGCTATGTTATTAACACCCAAGAGTAATAAGGTGTGATCATGTTTTGCTTGTGAGAGAAGTTTAGTCAACGGGTCTGGTACATACAGATCCGTATGTATTTTGCAAATTTCTATGTCTACAATGCTCTGCGTGGAGCTATTCTAGCTAATTGCTCCTACTTTTAATATGTATCCAGATCGAGACTCAGAGTCATCCAGATCGGTGTCAAAGCTTGGATCGACATAACTCTTTACGATGAACTCTTTATCACCTCCATAACCGAGAAATATTTCCTTAGTCATCAAGTAACTAAGGATAATTTTGACCGCTGTCTAGTGATCTACTCCTGGATCACTTTTGTACCTCCTTGCCAAACTCATGGCAAGGTACACAACATGTTTGGTACACAGCATGGCATACTTTAAAGAGCCTATGGCTGAGGCATAGGGAATGACTTTCATTCTTTCCTGGTCGGATTTTGAGTCTTACTCAACTTCATACCTTGCAACACATGCAAGAACTCTTTCTTTGATTGTTCCATTTTGAACTACTTCAAAATCTTGTCAAGGTATGTACTCATTGAAAAAATTTATAAAGCGTCTTGATCTATCTATGTAGATCTTATTGCTCAATATGTAAGCAACTTTATCGAGGTTTTTCTTTGAAAAAGCTCCTTTCAAACACTCCTTTATGCTTTCCAAAAAATTCTACGTCATTTCTGATCGACAATATGTCATTCACATATACTTATCAGAAAGGATGTAGTGCTCCCACTCACTTTCTTGTAAATACAGGCTTCACCGCAAGTTTGTATAAAACTATATGCTTTGATCAACTTATCAAATCATATATTCTAACTCTGAGATGCTTGCCCCAGTCCATAGATGGATCGCTGGAGCTTGCACACTTTGTTAGCACCTTTAGGATCGACAAAACCTTCTGGTTGCATCATATACAACTCTTCTTTAAGATATCCATTCAGGAATGCCGTTTTGACATCCATTTGTCAGATTTCATAATCATAAAATGCGGCAATTGCTAACATGATTTGGACAAACTTAAGCATCACTACGGGTGAGAAAATCTCATCGTAGTCAACTCCTTGAACTTGTCGAAAACCTTTCACAACAAGTCGAGCTTTGTAAACAGTAACATTACCATCAGTGTCGGTCTTCCTCTTGAAGATCCACTTATTTTTGATGGCTTGCCGATCATCGGGCAAGTCAACCAAAGTCCACACTTTGTTCTCATACATGGATCCCATCTCAGATTTCATGGCCTCAAGCCATTTTGCGGAATCTGGGCTCATCATCGCTTCCTCATAGTTCGTAGGTTCATCATGGTCTAGTAACATGACTTCCAGAACCGGGTTGCCGTACCACTCTAGCGCGGAACGTACTCTGGTTGATCTATGAAGTTCAGTAGTAACTTGATCCGAAGTTTCATGATCATCATCATTAGCTTCCTCACTAATTGGTGTAGGAATCACTGGAACAAGTTCTGTGATGTACTACTTTCCAATTCAGGAGAAGGTACTATTACCTCATCAAGTTCCACTTTCCTCCCACTCACTTCTTTCGAGAGAAACTCGTTGTCTAGAAAGGATCCATTCTTAGCAATGAATATCTTGCCTTCGGATATGTGATAGAAGGTGTACCCAACAGTCTCCTTTGGGTATCCTATGAAGACACATTTCTCCGACTTGGGTTCGAGCTTATCAGGTTGAAGCTTTTTCACATAAGCATCACAGCCCTAATCTTTAAGAAACGACAACTTTGGTTTCTGGCCAAACCAAAGTTCATAACGCATCGTCTCAACGGATTTAGATGGTGCCCTTATTAAACATGAATGTAGTTGTCTCTAATGCATAACCCAAAACGATAGTGGTAAATCGGTAAGAGACATCATAGATCGCACCATATCTAATAAAGTACGGTTACGACGTTCGGACACACCATTACGTTGTGGTGTTCCGGGTAGCGTGAGCTGTGAAACTATTCCACATTGTTTTAAATGAAGACCAAACTCGTAACTCAAATATTCACCTCCACGATCAAATCGTAGAAACTTTATTTGCTTGGTACGATGATTCTCTACTTCACTCTTTTTTTTGAACTTTTCAAATGTTTCAGACTTGTGTTTCATCAAGTGGATATACCTATATCTGCCCAAATCACCAGTGAAGTTCAGAAAATAACGATACTCGCCGCGAGCCCTAACACTAGTCGGTCCACCTACATCAGTTTGTATGATTTCCAATAAATCAGTTGCTCGCTCCATTGTTCCAGAGAACGGAGTTTTAGTCATCTTGCCCATGAGGCATGGTTCGCAAGCACCAAGTGATTCATAATCAAGTGATTCCAAAAGTCCATCACTATGGAGTTTCTTCATGCGGTTTACACCAATATGACCTAAACGGAAGTGCCACAAATAAGTTGCACTATCATTATAAACTTTGCATCTTTTGACTTCAATATTATGAATTTGTGTATCACTACTATCGAGATCTAACAATCTATTTTCATCTGGTGTATGACCACCGAAGGCTTTATTCATGTAAACAAAATAACAATTATTCTATGACTTTAAATGAATAACCATATTGCAACAAACATGATGAAATCATATTCATGCTTAACGCAGATGCCAAATAACATTTATTTACGTTCTACACTAATCCCGAAAGAACAGGGAGTGTGCGATGATGATCATATCAATCTTGCAACCACTTCCAACACACATCGTCACTTCACCTTTAACTAGCCTTTGTTCATTCTGCAACTCCCGTTTCGACTTACTAATTTTAGCAACTGAACCGGTATCAAATACCCAGGGGTTGCTATGAACACTAGTAAAGTACACATCGATAATCCATATATCAAATATACCTTTGTTCACTTTGCCATCCCTCTTATCCGCCAAGTATCTAGGGCAGTTCCACTTCCAGTGACCATTTCCTTTGCAATAGAAGCACTTAGTTTCAGGCTTGAGTTTAGCTTTGGGTTTCTTCACGGGAGTGACAACTTGCTTGTCATTCTTCTTGAAATTTCCATTCTATCCATTTTCCCTTTATTTGAAACAAGTGGTCTTGTTAACCATCAACAGTTGATGCTCTTTCTTGATTTCTACCTTCGCCGATTTCAGCATCGCGAAGAGCTCAGGAATTACTATCGTCATCCCTTGTATATTATAGTTCATCACGAAGTTCTACTAACTTGGTGATAGTGTCTAGAGAAATTTGTCAATTACTATCTTATCTGGAAGATTAACTCCCACTTGATTCAAGCAATTGTAGTAACCAGACAATCTGAGCACATGCTCACTGGTTGAGCTATTCTCCTCCATCTTGTAGGCAAAGTACTGTTAGAGGTCTCATACCTCTCGACACGGGCATGAGTATGAAATACCAATTTCAACTCTCGGAACATCTCATATGCTCTGTGGCATTCAAAACGTTTTTGAAGTCCCGGTTCGAAGCCGTAAAGCATGGTGCACTAAACTATCAAGTAGTCATCATATCGAGCTTTTGTCAAAACGTCCATAACGTCCGCATCTGCTCCTGCAATAGGTCTGTCACCTAGCGGTGCATCAAGGATATAATTCTTTTGTGCAGCAATGAGGAAAATCCCCAGATCACGGAACAAGTCTGCATCATTGCTACTAACATCTTTCAACTTAGTTTTCTCTAGGAACATATAAAACAAATGGGGAGCTACATCGCGAGCTATTGATCTACGACATAGATATGCTAATACTGCCAGGACTAAGTTCATGATAAATTAAAGTTAAATTAATCATATTACTAAAGCACTCCCACTTAGATAGACATCCCTCTAGTCATCTAAATGATCACATGATCCAAATCAACTAAACCATGTCCGATCATCACGTGAGATGGAGTAGTTTTCAATGGTGAACATCTTATGTTGATCATTTCTACTATATGATTCACGCTCAAACTTTCGGTCTCCAGTGTTCCGAGGCCATATCTGCATATGCTAGGCTCGTCAAGTTTAACCCGAGTATTCTGCGTGTGCAAAACTGGCTTACACCCGTTGTATGCGAACGTAGAGCTTATCACACCCGATCATCACGCGGTGTCTCAGCACGACGAACTTTCACAACAGTGCATACTCAGGGAGAACACTTGTACCTTGAAATTTTGTAAGGGGTCATCTTATAATGCTACCGTCATACTAAGAAAAATAAGAAGCGTAATAAGATAAACATCACATGCAATCAAAATATGTGACATGATATGGCCATCATCATCTTGTGCTTTTGATCTCCATCTCCAAGGCACCGTCATGATCACCATCATCACCGGCGCGACACCTTGATCTCCATCGTAGCATCGTTCTCGTCTCGCCAACTATTGCTTCCACGACTATCGCTACCGCTTAGTGATAAAGTAAATCAATTACATGGCGACTATATTTCATACAATAAAGCGACAACCATATGGCTCCTGCCAGTTGCCGTTAACTTTACAAAACATGATCATCTCATACAATAACGTATAACTCATCATCTCTTGACCATATCACATCACAACATGCCCTGCAAAAACAAGTTAGACGTACTCTACTTTGTTGTTGCAAGTTTTACGTGGCTGCTACGGGCTTAGCAAGAACCGTTCTTACCTACGCATACAAAACAACAACGATATTTTGTCAAGTATGTGTTGTTTTAACCTTCACAAGGACCGGACGTAGCCACACTCGATTCAGCTAAAGTTGGAGAAACTGACACCCGCCAGCCACCTGTGTGCGAAGCACGTCGGTAGAACCAGTCTCGCGTAAGCGTACGCGTAATGTCCGTCCGGGACGCTTCATCCAACAATACCGCCGAATCTAAGTATGACATGTTGGTAAGCAGTATGACTAGTATCTTTCACAACTCACTTGTGTTCTACTCGTGCATATCATCTACGCATATACCTGGCTCATGATGCCACTGTATACATGATAAATGCATACTTTGTTAACTGGAAATAATAAAGTTTATTATTTTTTTGAAATATACGGGGACAGGAGGGCACCTCTAAACACACAAGTTGATCTCTCCAACCTGTGCGGTGCCCCCCTCCACAGAAACACACCTCGGTCATACCGTTGCAGTGCTTAGGCGAAGCCCTGCGCCGGTAGATACATCATATCCGTCACCACTCCGTCATGCTGACGAAACTCTCACGTGAAGCTCAATTAGATCAAGAGCTCGTGGGACGTCGTCAAGCTGAACGTGTGCTGAACGCGGAGGTGTCGTACGATTGCTGCTTGATCGGTTGAATCGCGAAGAAGTTCGACTACATCAACCGCGTCACTTCACGCTTCCGCTTTCGGTCTACAAGGGTACGTAGACACAATATCCCCCTCGTTGCTATGCATCTGGTAGATAGATCTTGCGTGATCGTAGGAAAATTTTGAAAATACTACGTTCCCTAACAGTGGCATCATGAGCCAGGTCTATGCATAAATGATATGCACGAGTAGAACACAAATGAGTTGTGGACGATACTAGTCATACTGATTACCAGCATGTCATACTTTGATTCGACGATATTGTTGGATGAAGCGGCTCGGACCGACATTACACGTACGCTTACGCCAGACTGGTTCTACCGACGTGCTTCGCACACAGGTGGCTGGCGGGTGTCAGTTTCTCCAACTTTAGTTGAATTAAGTGTGGCTACGCCCGGTCCTTGTGAATGTTAAAACATCACATACTTGACGAAATATCGTTGTGGTTTTGTATGCATAGGTAAGAACGGTTCTTGCTAAGCCCGTAGCAGCCACGTAAAACTTGCAACAACAAAGTAGAGGACGTTTAACTTGTTTTTGCAGGGCATGTTGTGATGTGATATGGTCAAGACATGCTGAGTGATACGTTATTGTATGAGATGATAATGTTTTGTAAAAGTTATCGGCAACTGGCAGGAGCCATATGGTGGTCGCTTTATTGTATGAATTGCAATGGCCATGTAATTGCTTTACTTTATCACTAAGCGGTAGCGATAGTCGTGGAAGCAATAGTTGGCGAGACAACAACCATGCTACGATGGAGATCAAGGTGTCGCGCCGGTGACGATGGTGATCATAACGGTGCTTTGGAGATGGAGATCAAAGGCACAAGATGATGATGGCCATATCATATCACTTATATTGATTGCATGTGATGTTTATCTTTTATGCATCTTATTTTGCTTAGATCGGCGGTAGCATTATAAGATGATCTCTCACTAAATTTCAAGGTATAAGTATTCTCCCCGAGTATGCACCGTTGCGAAAGTTCGTCGTGCCGAGACACCACGTGATGATCGGGTGTGATAAGCTCTACGTTCAAATACAACGGGTGTAAGACAGTTTTGCACACGCAGAATACTTGGGTTAAACTTGACGAGCCTAGCATGTACAGACATGGCCTCAGAACACTGGAGACCGAAAGCTCGAGCGTGAATCATATAGTAGATATGATCAACATAAGATGTTCACCAATGAAAACTACTCCATCTCACGTGATGATCGGACATGGTTTAGTTGATTTGGATCACGTGATCATTTAGATGACTAGAGGGGTGTCTATCTAAGTGGGAGTTCTTTAGTAATAAGATTATATTGAACTTTAATTTATCATGAACTTAGTCCTGATAGTATTTGCAAATTATGTTGTAGATAAATAGCTCGCGTTATAGCTCCCCTATGTTTTAATATGTTCCTAGAGAAAACTAAGTTGAAAGATGTTAGTAGCAATGATGCGGACTAGGTCAGTGATCTGGGGATTATCCTCATTGCTGCACAGAAGTATTATGTCCTTGATGCACCGCTAGGTGACAGACCTATTGCAGGAGCAGATGCAAATGTTATGAACGTTTTGACAAAAGCTCGGTATGATCACTACTTGATAGTTTAGTGCACCATGCTTTACGGCTTAGAAACGGGACTTCAAAACATTTTGAACGCCATGGAGCATATGAGATGTTCCAGGAGTTGAAATTAGTATTTCATACTCATGCCCGTGTCGAGAGGTATAAGACCTCTGACACTACATTGCCTACAAGATGGAGGAGAATATCTCAACTAGTGAGCATGTGCTCAGATTGTCTGGGTACTACAATTACTTGAATCAAGTGGGAGTTAATCTTCCAGATAAGATAGTAATTGACAAAGATCTCTAGTCACTATGACCAAGTTAGTAGAACTTCATGATGAACTATAATATGCAAGGGATGCCGAAAGTAATTTCCAAGCTCTTCGTGATGCTGAAATCGGCGAAAGTAGAAATCAAGAAAGAGCATCAAGTGTTGATGGTTAACAAAACCACTTGTTTCAAATAAAGGGCAAGGGGATAGAAGGGGAACTTCAAGAAGAATGACAAGCAATTTGTCACTCTCGTGAAGAAACCCAAAGCTAAACTCAAGCCTGAAACTAAGTGCTTCTACTGCAAAGGAAATGGTCACTGGAAGTGGAACTTCCCTAGATACTTGGCGGATAAGAAGGATGGCAAAGTGAACAAAGGTATATTTGATATACAGATTATTGATGTGTACTTTACTAGTGTTCATAGCAACCCCTGGGTATTTGATACCGGTTCAGTTGCTAAAATTAGTAACTCGAAACAAGAGTTGCAGAATGAAAAGAGACTAGTTTAAGGTGAAGTGACGATGTGTGTTGGAAGTGGTTCCATGATTGATATGATCATCATCGCACACTCCTTATACTTTCAGGATTAGTGTAGAACCTAAATAAATGTTATTTGGTATTTGCGTTGAGCATGAATATGATTTAACCGTGCTTGTTGCAATACCGTTATTCATTTAAAATCATATAATAAATGTTATTCTATTTACATGAATAAAGCCTTCGATGGTTATACACCCAATGAAAATAGTTTGTTGGATCTCGATCGTAGTGATACACATATTCATTATATTGAAGCCAAAAGATGCAAGGTTAATAATGATAATGCAACTTATTTGTGGCACTACCATTTAGGTTATATTGACATAAGAAACTCCATAGTGATGAACTTTTGGAATCACTTGATTATGAATCACTTGGTACTTGCGAACCATGCCTCATGGGCAAGATGACTAAAACTCCATTCTCTGGAACAATGGAGCGAGCAACTGATTTGTTGTAAATCATACATACTGATGTATGTGGACCGATGAGTGTTGAAGCTCGCGGCGGGAATCGTTAATTTCTGACCTTCACTGATGATTTGAGCAGATATGGGTATATCTACTTGATGAAGCACAAGTCTGAAACATTTGAGAAGTTCAAAATTTTCAAAGTGAAGTCGAGAATCGTCGTAACAAGAAAATAAAGTTTCTACGATCTGATCGTGGAGGTGAATATTTGAGTTACGAGTCTGGTTTTCATTTAAAACAATGTGGAATAGTTTCACAGCTCACTCCACCCGGAACACCACAGCATAATGGTGTGTCCGAACGTCGTAAGCATACTTTATTAGATATGGTGCGATCTATGATGTCTCTTACCGATTTACCATTATCGTTTTGGGTTGTGCATTAGAGACAGCTGCATTCACGTTTAATAAGGGCACCATCTAAATCCGTTGAGACGACGCCTTATGAATTGTGGTTTGGCCAGAAACCAAAGTTGTCGTTTCTTAAAGTTTGGGGCTGCGATGCCTATGTGAAAAAAACTTCAACCTGATAAGCTCGAACCCAAGTCGGAGAAATGTGTTTTCATAGGATACCCAAAGGAGACTGTTGCGTACAGCTTCTATCACAGATCCGAAGGCAAGATATTCGTTGCTAAGAATGGATCCTTTCTAGAGAAGGAGTTTCTCTCGAAAGAAGTGAGTGGGAGGAAAGTGGAACTTGATGAGGTAATTGTCCTTCTCCCGAATTGGAAAGTAGTACATCACAGAAACTAGTTCGAGTGATTCCGACACCAATTAATGAGGAAGCTAATGATGATGATCATGAAACTTCGGATCAAGTTACTACTGAACTTCGTAGATCAACCAGAGTACGTTCCGCGCTAGAGTGGTACGGCAACCCGGTTCTGGAAGTCATGTTACTAGACTATGATGAACCTACGAACTATGAGGAAGCGACGATGATCCCAGATTCTGCAAAATGGCTTGAGGCCATGAAATCTGAGATGAGATCCATGTATGAGAACAAAGTGTGGACTTTGGTTGACTTGCCCGATGATCGGCAAGCCATCAAAAATAAATGGATCTTCAAGAGGAAGACCGACGCTGACGGTAATGTTACTGTTTACAAAGCTCGACTTGTTGCGAAAGGTTTTCGACAAGTTCAAGGAGTTGACTACGATGAGACTTTCTCACCCGTAGTGATGCTTAAGTCTATCCGAATCATGTTAGCAATTGCCGCATTTTATGATTATGAAATCTGGCTAATGGATGTCAAAACTGCATTCCTGAATGGATATCTTAAAGAAGAGTTGTATATGATGCAACCAGAAGGTTTTGTCGATCCTAAAGGTGCTAACAAAGTGTGCAAGCTCCAGCGATCCATCTATGGACTGGTGCAAGCATCTCAGAGATGGAATATACGCTTTGATAAGTTGATCAAATCATATAGTTTTATACAGACTTGCGGTGAAGCCTGTATTTACAAGAAAGTGAGTGGTAGCACTATAGCCTTTCTGATAAGTATATGTGAATTACATATTGTCGATCAGAAATGATGTAGAATTTTCTGGAAAGCATAAAGGAGTTTTTTCAAAGAAAAACCTCGGTAAAGCTGCTTACATATTGAGCCTCAAGATCTATCGAGATAGATCGAGACACTTGATAAGTTTTTTCAATGTGTACATACCTTGACAAGTTTTTTGAAGTAGTTCAAAATGGATCAGTCAGAGAAGGAGTTCTTGCCTGAGTTGTAAGGTATGAAGTGGAGTAATACTTAAAGCCCGACCTCGGCAGAAGATAGAGAAGGAATGAAAGTCATTCCCTATACCTCAGCCATAGGTTCTATAAAGTATGACATGCTGTGTACCAAACCTGTTGTGTACTGCTACCTCTTGAGCTTGCGTTGTATTCCCCCGAAGAGGAAAGGGAGATGCAGCACAGTAGCGTAAATATTTCCCTCAGTTTTTGAGAACCAAGGTATCAATCCAGTAGGAGACCACGTGCCAGTCCCTCGCACCTGCACAAACAAATAAGAACTTCGCAGCCAACGCGATAAGGGGTTGTCAATCCCTTTACGGTCACTTACGAGAGTGAGATTTGATAGAGATGATAAGATAGTATTTCTAGTATTTTTGATATAGAAACAAAAAGTAAAGAAAGCAAATAAACAACGGCGATAGAAATTGGCTAGTTGACGCGAAAGTAATATGATAAAGATAGACCCAGGGGCCATAGTTTTCTCTAGTGGCTTCTCTCATGATAGCGGTATTCTATGGCGGGTAAACAAATTACTGTCGAGCAATTGATAGAAAAGTGAATAATTATGAGACTATCTAGGCATGATCATTGTATATAGGCATCACGTCCGAGACAAGTAGACCGAAACGATTATGCATCTACTACTATTACTCCACACATCGACCGCTATCCAGCATGCATCTAGTGTATTGAGTTCATACGAACAGAGTAACGCCTTAAGAAAGATGACATGATGTAGAGGAATAAACTCAAGCAATATGATGAAAACCCCATCTTTTTATCCTCGATGGCAACAATACAATGTGTGCCTTGCTGCCCCTACTATCACTGGGAAAGGACACCGCAAGATTGAACCCAAAGCCAAGCATTTCTCCCATTGCAAGAACCATAGATCTAGTAGGCCAAACCAAACCAATAATTCGAAGAGACTTGCAAGGATATTATGAGCACACATAAAAAGTTCAGAGAAGAACCAAATATCTTTCATAGATAACCTTGATCATAAACTCACAATTCATCGGATCTCGACAAACACACCGCAAAAAGAGATTACATCGAATAGATATCCTAGAAGACCGAGGAGAACTTTGTATTGAGATCCAGAGAGAGAGAGAAGCAGCCATATAGATACTAGATATGGAACCGAAGGTCTGTGATAAAATACTCACAACTCATGGTGAGAGCGATGATGATGATGATGAAGGCCTCCGTGATGGATCCCCCTCCCGGAATAGGCTCCAAGGAGGGATCTCCACGGGAACAGCAGCTACGGCAGTGGAATTAGGGTTTTCTCTCTGCATATGGAGTTTCTGGGGTACGTAGGTATATATAGGAAGAAGGGGGCACCGGGGGCCACACGGGCTGCCCTCGAGGCAGCGGGGCGCGCCCTGGGAAGGGGGCGCGCCCCCCACCCTCGAGGGTGGCCCCTCTGTCCCCTGGCTTGGCCACGAAGTCTTTCGTGCGTGATTTCCTCCAAAAATATCTCTCGCGAAGGTTTCATTCCGTTTGGACTCCGTTTGATATTCCTTTTCTGCAAAACCCTGAAATGGGCAAAAAACAGCAATCTGGACTAGGCCCTTGGGTAAGTAGGTTAGTCCCAAAAATGATATAAAAGTGAATGATAAAGCCCATTAAACATCCAAGACTTCATAAATAATAGCATGGAACAATCAAAAATTATAGATACGTTGGAGACGTATCAAGCATCCCCAAGCTTAATTCCTGCTCATCCTCGAGTAGGTAAATGATAAAGAAAGAATTTTTGATGTGGAATGCTAGCCAATATAGTTTTTCAATGTAATTCTCTTAATTGTGGCATGAATGTTCATATCTGAAAGATTCTAGACGAAAGTCTATATTGACATAAGAAATAACAATACTTCAAGCAATACTAACAAACCAATCATGTCTTCTCAAAATACTATGGCTAAAGAAAGTTATCCCTACAAAATCATATAGTGTTGGTTATGCTCCCTTGTTATCACACAAAATATTCATATCATGCACAACCCCGATTTCAGCCAAGCATTTGTTTTCATACTCTATCTTTTCAAACCTTTCAACTTTCACGCAATACATGAGCGTGAGCCATGGATATAGCACTATAGGTGGAATAGAGGTGGTTGTGGAGAAGACAAAAAGAGGGAGATAGTCTCACATCGACTAGGCATATCAACGGGCTATGGAGATGCCCATCAATAGATATCAATTTGAGTGAGTAGGGACTGCCATGCAACGGATGCACTAGAGCTAAATATGAATGAAAGCTCAACAAAAGAAACTAGTGGGTGAGCATCCAACTTGCTTGCTCACGAAGACCTAGGGCATTTGAGGAAGCCCATCGTTGGAATATACAAGCCAAGTTCTATGACGAAAATTCCCACTAGTATAGGAAAGTGACTAAACATGAGACTCTCTACAATGAATAACATGGTGCTACTTTGAAGCACAAGTGTGGAAAAAGATAGTAGCAATTGTCCCTCTTTCTTCTTATTTTTTATTTTTTTGGGCCTTTCTCTTTTTTTGGCCTTTTTTCTTTCTTTTTTTCTTGCGGAGGGGCTTTATAGATTCAGCCTTTCCTCCCATGGGACAATGCTCTAAAAATGATGATCATCACACTTTCATTACAACACAATATTACAACTCGATACTACAACAACAAAGTATGACTCTATATGAATGCCTCCGGCGGTGTAACGGTATGTGCAATGAAACAAGACTGACATGTATGAAAAGATTATGCATGGTGGCCTTGCCACAAATACGATGTCAACTACATGATCATGCATGGCAATATGACAATATGATGCGTGTCATATAAACGGAATGGTGGAAAGTTGCATGGCAATATATCTTGGAATGGCTATGGAAATGCCATGATAGGTAGGTATGGTGGCTGTTTTGAGGAACAATATGGTGGCTGTTTTGAGGAAGGATATATAGTGGGTTTATGGCACAGGCGAAAGTTGCGCGGTACAAGAGAGGCTAGCAATGGTGGAAGGGTGAGAGTGCGTATGATCCATGGACTCAACATTAGTCATAAGAACTCATATACTTATTGCAAAAATTTACGAGTCATCGAAACAAAGTAATCAACGCATGACCCTAGGGGGGAGGTTGGTAGGAGATAACCATCGCGCGCCCCCGATGTCCACACAAAGGTTGACACTCTACAAATACCTCATGCTTTAACTTAGTCACACAACGGTTCACCATACGTGCATGCTACGGGAATCACTAACCTTAACACAAATATTTCTCAATTTCATAATAACTCCGCTAGCATGACTCTAATATCACTATCCTCATGTCTCAAAACAATTATCAAGCATCCAACATCTCTTTCTATTCAATGCACTTGGTGTGAAAAAATTTACTACATTCACATTGGATGTTTATCATGTGAAGACTAGTTTCTTTAGCCGAAACACTCTACCATGCTGTTTTAATAGACTCTCAAATAGATCTAAGTGAAGCATGAGAGTTCAACAATTTCTACAAAATCTTACCACCACCATGCTCTAAAAGATATAAGTGAAGCACTAAAGCAAAACTATTCAACTCAAAAGATATAAGTGAAGCACATAGAGTGTTCTAACAATTTCTAGGCCATATTTAACTCTCAAATAGATGTGTCCAGAAAGGATTATTGTGACGAACTAACAAGCAAAGACTTAAATTATACAAGATGCTCCAAGCAAAACACATAGCATGTTGCGAATAAAAATATAGCTCCAAGTATAGTTACCGATGGATGAAGACGAAAGAGGGGATGCCTCCCGGGGCATCCCAAGCTTAGGCTTTTGATTATCTTGAATTTACTTGGGGTGCCATGGTAATCCCCAAGCTTAGGCCTTTTCTACTCCTTGTTCCATAGTCCATCAAAGCAATACTCAAAACTTGAAAACTTCACAACACAAAACTTAGACAAAAATCCTCATGAGCTCCGTTAGTAAGAGAAAGCAAACCACCACTCAAAGGTACAGCAAGGAATTCATTCATTGTTTATATTGGTGTTAAACCTACTGTAATCCAAGTTCTCTATGGTTCATATCCTCCAATATTACTCATAGATGCATCAGAATAAGCAAACAACACACGAAAAACAGAATCTGTCAAAAACAGAACAGTCTGTAGTAATCTGTTGGGTTCGCCTACTTCTGGAACTCCAACAAATTCAAACTAAATTGGTGAATTTGAGGAATTTGGCTACCAATCAGCAGAAAAAAGAATCAACTAAAAAGCACGCTCCATTAAAATCTGAAGACTACTTTAGCGAGCGTTAACGATTCTGTTTTTCACAGCAAGATCATATAAACTTCACACAAGTCTTACCAAAGGTTCTACTTGGCACAAACACTAAACAAAACATGAAACCACATCTAATCAGAGGCTAGAAGCAATATTTATTCCCTAACAGCAACAAAAGAAAAAAACACAAAATTGGGTTGCCTCCCAACAAGCGATATCGTTTTACGCCCCTAGCTAGGCACGATACAAGATAGATCTAGGTATTGCCATCCTTGGTCTTCACCCTTTTAATGGTGTGAAGCTCGAATCCGGGAGGTTCTTTGCGTTTCCCTTCATATTCAGAAATCTTAAGATCTAAAGCATCCAACTGCTTATTGCAAAGAGTAATCAACAAATTCATGCGGTGGAGATTCCCACAAACACTCTAAGAGGTTCAAGAGATTTTTGTAATATTTTCGTTACTTCGCAAATTTTCTCAAAAACTTGCGTCCCTTCCGGGGTTGAGTTTGACTCCTTTTGGGGAGATAGTGTTCCCACTATTCCCTCTATGATTTCATGCGCGGAACTAGGATCAACTTCGATAAAATTTCCTTTGGCAACGCAATCCAAGAGTTGTCTATGAGACATATTCAATCCAACATAAAAATTGTGAAGCAAGATTCTAAAATTTACTTCTAAGGTGCACTTACGATAAGATTCCATCATCCTAAACCAAGCATCTTTTAAGTTTTCTCCTTGCCTTTGCTTGAAGTGACGTACTTCAAACTCAGGAGACAAAGGAGCGGATAAGGGGCTAGCCATAATGACAAGCAACCAAGCAGCACACGAGCAAACAAGAAGCAAGCGAGTGAAAAACACACGGCGGAAGAAGGGCGAATAAAACGGCAAAGGCGAAGTGGGGGAGAGGAAAACGAGAGGCAAATAAATGTAATGCGAAGGATAAGGGTTTGTGATAGGTACTTGGTATATGACTTTTGCGTAAGCCTCCCCGGCAACGGAGCCAGAAATTCTTCTTGCTACCTCTTGAGCTTGCGTTGTATTCCCTCGAAGAGAAAAGGGAGATGCAGCACAGTAGCGTAAGTATTTCCCTCAGTTTTTGAGAACCAAGGTATCAATCCAGTAGGAGACCACGTGCCAGTCCCTCGCACCTGCACAAACAAATAAGAACTTCGCAGCCAACGCGATAAGGGGTTGTCAATCCCTTTACGGTCACTTACGAGAGTGAGATCTGATAGAGATGATAAGATAGTATTTTTGGTATTTTTGATAATGAAATAGAAATTAAAGAAAGCAAATAAACAACGGCGATAGAAATTGGCTAGTTTACGCGAAAGTAATATGATAAAGATAGACCCAGGGCCATAGTTTTCTCTAGTGGCTTCTCTCATGATAGCGGTATTCTACGGCAGGTAAACAAATTACTATCGAGCAATTGATAGAAAAGCGAATAATTATGAGACTATCTGGGCATGATCATTGTATATAGGCATCACATCCGAGACAAGTAGACCAAAACGATTCTGCATCTACTACTATTACTCCACACATCGACCGCCATCCAGCATGCATCTAGTGTATTGAGTTCATACGAACAGAGTAATGCCTTAAGAAAGATGACATGATGTAGAGGGATAAACTCAAGCAATATGATGAAAACCCCATCTTTTTATCCTTGATGGCAACAATACAATACGTGCCTTGCTGCCCCTACTGTCACTAGGAAAGGACACCGCAAGATTGAACCCAAAGCCAAGCACTTCTCCCATTGCAAGAACTATAGATCTAGTAGGTCAAAGCAAACCAATAATTCGAAGAGACTTGCAAGGATATTATGAGCACACATAAAAAGTTTAGAGAAGAACCAAATATCTTTCATAGATAACCTTGATCTTAAACTCACAATTCATCGGATCTCGACAAACAGACCGCAAAAAGAGATTACATCGAATAGATCTCCTCGAAGACCGAGGAGAACTTTGTATCGAGATCCAGAGAGAGAAGAAGCCATCTAGATACTAGCTATGGACCCGAAGGTCTGTGATAAACTACTCACAACTCATGGTGAGGGCGATGATGATGATGATGATGAAGGCCTCCGTGATGGATCCCCCTCCCGGAATAGGCTCCAAGATGGGATTGTCGGGGAAACTGACCGCCCACGAACACCTATGGGAGCGGAGCTCCTTTTCGGTACGGCAAGGGAGCAGAGGGAGCACGGAGACCAGATCGAGGCGAGCACGCAGGCAGTTTACCCAGGTTCGGGCCGCACGGATGCGTAAAACCCTACTCCTGCCTTGGTTGTATTGAGTTCTTGGCTCGGGAGCAAGAAGAACTACAGTGTTGGTTGCTAGCTACACCGAGCGTGAGAGTGATCAAGGATCGGAACCCCCCCTACATTGTGCATGGGCCTCCTTTTATAGGTCTAAGGGGTCACCGACAGGTGGCAATGTAGGTGAGGGTAAAAGTGTAAAAATGGTGGTGGTTGTAACAGTGTATGTATAGTGTTTTGTACCTAACCCTGACGGTGGGGGACAAGGGCATTGAATGCCCGTCACCGTCGCCCCGAACAGTGCAAAAAGCGTCTGTTCGGGCGTCTTCGTTCGCCACGACGGTAGCCTCGTCATCGTGGGTTGCCACCGTGTCCCCCAGGCTGCACAGCCTTCCGCCACGTGCCCCTGGAAGGGCCCCAGGGCGACGCGTGGCCGGATGAGCTGGAGCGCGGGCACACAGTGGAAGCTTGCCGCGGCAAGCGCCTTGCCGCGGTCGCTACCTTGCCGCGCCCGGAAGCTTGTCGCTCTCCGGGCCTTGCCGGGGCGCGCGATGCGCCACGGCGAGTCTTCTAAAAATGCCATGCTTTGGCCTTCCTGGCAAACTCCTCTTGCCAGGGTCTTGTGCTAAAGGGGTGGTTATGAGCCTGGAACGGCCTTCCCGGCAAGCTCCTCTTGCCGGGGTCTTGTTTCACTGACTTGAATACTTTGTTCTTGAATGGCTTCAAGGGAACCAAAGTGGACCTTGGCGAGCGCGCGGCAAGCCCAGCCACGGGACGCTGCTACTGCCCATGCACAAGTTGGGATACTAAGGTACCCCTACTTTAGTACACCGACAGGAGCCCCCGGGCCTGGGCCACACACGGTGCCGAACGTTGTTGGGCCAGGCCCAAAACAGTGCACGGGCACACGCGGCCCACGGCGCGCCGCATCCCACTCCGTATCCGCCTCATCCCTCCCTAACGGCACGCGTCGATTGCGGCGTCGTGGGAGAGATCGTGGCATGTTTCTTTAATGGGAAAATGCGGAACGTCCCCCACCCCCCCTTAAAAGCACAGGAAACAGGGGCAGTTTCCCCCATTGCTTCATTGCGTCTTCA
>LR738710.1:828867975-828880301 GCA_902687465.1 Secale cereale | reverse complement strand
AAGGTTGAAATAGAGCAGCGCTCCGCCCTTCTCCCACCGCCGCCAGCCTCTCCAGCGCCGTCGACCTTTCTCGCCGTCCCCCCCATGGCCCCGAAGAGCGACAAGGCGAAGGCCGCGAAGACCGAACGGGCGGCGAAGCTTGCAGCAATGCGGAAGAAGATGGTGGTCTTCCCGCCGAGGCTCGGCGCGAGGGAGCTGAAGGACAAGTTCTATCTCTTCTGGTCGAGGGAAACGAAAGCTCACCCACGCACCAGGGTTCTCCCCGCCGAAGCCTGCGACATGTTTCCGGGAGGTTATCCTTACTTTGCCCTGTTCCTCCATTGCGGACTCTGCCCTCCATACTCTGAGTTCTTCTGCGATGTTATGAACATGTATGGATTCCATCTTCTGGATTTCACCCCGAACGCAGTCTTAACCATGGCCGTTTTCGCACATGTGTGCGAAAACTTTGTCGGAGTCACCCCCAACGTAGCCCTCTTCCGCCATTTTTTACGCCTCGGGTAGAGTCTGGGTCTCCTCTGTCCGGCGGGATTTCTTGGATCTTTAGGCTCAATAAGAAAGAGGCATACTTGATTGGAGAGCTCCGCGGCAAGTGGGAGGAGTGGAGGGCCGACTGGTGCTGGATCATGGAGGATGGACCCCAGCAGTTTACTTCCCCGCGCCGAGCTACAATAGTGCGCGGCAAGGACTGGAGTGATCTAGCCCCGGAGGACGAGAAGCTGAAGATAGCCCTCACTAGGATACTTCGCCTCCGGCAAGCCAATCTCACTGTAGGTGAGGTCGGGGCAGACTTCCTTCGCCGCCGCATTGCTCCCTTACAGGAGAGGAAGAGGCCTGCTTGGGAGTTCGGCAACACGGCAGACTGCATGAGGCTGCGCCCCGGCCTTAACTATAACTTCACTGTCCTGGAGCTCAAAGGGATGCTCCGTGAGCTGTTCAAGCACGACGCCAAGCACCCGGAGTGGTTCGCCTCGCCGGGGGGGTAGTTCCACTATGCAACAATTCGTCGCTTAGTGCTATCCGCGCGGCGATGCCGTTGTGCGACTCCCACGGGGTTGACCCCACTTGGCTGGCGCCTTCTGACGAAGCCGCGCAAACCTTCTTCGACAACATGGTGGAGCTGCCGATCAATCTCGATGACAGGAAAGGTCTCACCCGCGACACCACCGACCAGGAGATGGCCTATATGGCCACCAGATTGGAGGAGGCAGCCGTAGCCGAGGCCGCGGACGAGTTTGGGTACTCCTTGGAGGAGGCAGATGCAGCGGATGCGGTGAGCCGAGCCGAGGAGGAAGAGATCCTCAAACTGCTGAAGCCTGCCGAGCAACCTGCTGAGACGAGCGAGGTTGCCGGGCAGGGCACAGAGTCGAGTGAGCCCGCCGAAGAGGACGCCGAATCGGGCGACTCTTCGGAAGACTCAGGCGGGTCTCTGGGCCTTGGCGACTCCTCCTCATCCTCGGGAAGTTCTCCGCCACCACCAAGTCCTCCGCCTCAACCGAAGAAGCGTCTCCGCAAGGCTGCAGTCGTGGCGGAGCGTCCGGCGGCACCGCGGCCGCAGCGCCGCCGGACGCGCGCCACCGCGGCGGGCAAGACCGCCAAGGGAGCGCCCCGCGCCTCTGCAGCGGCCGGAGGAGGGTCTTCCCGCTCCGGCTCCACGGCTCCTTCTGCCCCTCAGGCCTCGGCGTCGACCGGAGCGGGGTCTTCACAGACCACCGCTCCAGCACCTGCCAAGCGCCCGAGGGAGGCTACTCCTCCAGCTCCTCGCGCCGGGCCGCGCGAGGCGGACTTCGACTTCTCCGTCCTCAGTTCCAACGAGGAGGAGGAAGAGTAAGTAAAGCAACTCTCGTTTTCTTCAACTCGTTGTTCTTGTCTTGAATCTTCTTTGTCTGACCCATTTGATGTTTGTCTTCCAGGACCCTGGCCCAAAGGGTGGCGAAGAGGGCCAAGATCCCGGTGGTCGATCTCGAGGACGAGCCTGCCACAGCGGCAGGGGATGCGCCGGCGACGGGCTTGCCGGACCAACCAGCTGCCCCGCAGGGCAGCCCCCAGCGCAGCCCCTAGCGTAAGTCCTTTTTTACTTCTTCGCTTGTTGGGCGCGCGTGGACCTCTTATCCTTGCTAATATCTTGCTTGTTTGTTGACTTGTGCAGAAGTAGAGCCGCAGCCTCAGGAGCGCCAGGAGACTGCTCCCGACGAGCTGCACGTCTCGACTTCCCCGCCAAGGAGGAGCTCCCCGGCGAGGGAGAATACTCCGCCAAGGACGGGTACTCCGCCAAGGGCGAGTGCCCCGCCAAGGGTGGCCACCCCGCCAAGGGAAGGCGCCAGCGGCCCTCCGCCGGCGGGGGCCACTACCACGCTGCCGAGGGAGAACACCCCGGCAAGGGACCCCATCGTTGAAGAGGCCCGCGCAGGTAACCCTTGAACTCTTTCTTCCTTGAATTTTTCTTTTTGGATATTTGCTTGACCATTCTTCTTTCTTTTTCTTCTTCTTTTATTGTCTTCAGATCCACCCGCTCCAGAGCCTATGGAGACGGAGGCCGCCACCGAGGAGGCCGCGCGTGGCAACACTGATGGCCCCGCGGCCACCGAGGAGGCGATCGGCACTGAGGAGCCCGCCGTCGAAGAGGCAACAAGAGACGCCGACGCGGCAGCTGAAGAGGGGACCGGCGGTCGCACCGACGGCCCTGAGGCCGCGGGAGCGTTTGACGCTGCGCCGACCGCCGACCTTGCCGCTGCCGCGGCGGGAACCGATGCCTACTTGGAGGCTGGGAACGGGGTCTTCATTCAGATCCCATGGGCTTCTACGTCAAGGGCGCCCGCGGAGGGGGAGGTCTTCGACGGAGAAGTCCTCGCCTCCGCGGGGTTGAAATTCGTCGACGCGCCCGGCAGCAGCAGCGAGCCCGAGGAGGAGCAGCTTCTGCGCCATCTTCTGGCCTTTTACCGCGTCAGGCAGGCCAAGCTGGAGTCCCGAGAGGCTCTGGCTACCAAGGCGGGCGCCGACTTGGAGAAGCGTGCCGAGGAGCTCCGGGCCGCCAACCAGGCGGCCCTCTGGTCCTTGGCGGAGGAGCGGGAGGAGCTCGCCGAGGCGCACCAAGCGTTCGTCCTCGAAAAGGCCGAGGCAGCGGAGCAGCAAAGGCTCGCCGCCGAAGACTTGTCTCGGCGAGAAGGTGAGCTGAGGCAGCGGAAGGTCGACCTCGATAGCCATGAGGACGACCTTACCGCGCGCGAGCAGTCCCTTGGCGAGGCTCTGCAGGAAGCGAGGGATGCCGCTGCAGCTGCAGAGACCGCCAAGAGAGACTTGGAGGCGAGGGTGGCACAGTTGGAGCTCAACTTGAAGACGAGCGAGGAGAAGGTTGCCGCGCTCACACTGGAGAGGGAGAAAGACGCCCACAGCCACTCGGAGCTGCAGGTCCATCTCTCCGGCAAGAGCAAGGAGTTCGCCATCGCCAAGGATTCCATCGCGGACCTGGAATTAAAGCTGTCCACCCTCACTGAATCACTTGACGGCGCCAGGAACAGGGAGACGAAGCTGAAGGAAGATCTCCGGGCTGAGAGGGCACTGCTGGACAGCGCCGCCCTCACGCAAAACAACTTCAGGCAGACTGTGGAGCAGTGGACCGAGGAGCTCGTCGCCGCCACCGTTGACATCGACAGGGAGATGGCGGCGCTAGGGACGGAGCACCTCGGGTACTCCCCCGACGCGAACCTCCCTCACAGCGCCAAGATGAGCTTATTCTTCAGGGGAATAGCGCCGGCCCTCGAGCAGCTGCGGGAAAGGATCCCCACACAGCTGGCGAACGAGGCGCGCAGGCTTTGCACGGGGGTTGTGGAGAGAGTGCTGACGAAGATTGTCTACCGCAACCCCGGGATCAACCTTGAGAACGTCCTCCGGACCCTGCCGCCCGACGCCGACCAGGAGGCGCTGAAGGCTCTTGTCGCCCCATCGTGGCCAAGGTGGGCAAGATCAGGAGGGTTGACGGCGACCGCGTGGACTAGACTGTTTTCTTTCTGCTTCTCTTGTCGCTGCCAATCAAGTTATGGACAGTAGTTTATTAGAACAGCGACAAGTCATCATGTAATATAACTTTGTTTTGGGTAGTTAATGCAGTGTTATTTCCTTTATTCGACTCCTTTACTTTGTATGCTTTTACCCTACGCTTTTAGGGAACTTGCCGGCAAAGGGACCCTTGCCGCGAGCGCTGAGTACGGGACTTAAGCAGCCTGCTGGCAATGCCTCTACCGGCAAGAAACCTTGCCGCAGCTAGTCGCAGCACACTTAGGTTGTTGAGCGGACTCGGAAACGAAGTAAGGGCACGACACTTGTCGCAGCACACTTAAGCCGTTGAGCAAGCTCGAAAACAAAGTAAGGGCGCGGCTAGCCACGGGTTGGTTCCTCCGCGCACAGGTTTTCCATACAAAGTGTGGTCATTCAAGGAAGATAACCTTAAAAATTTAAAAATTTTGAATGCTCAAACTTTGGCAACTTAGCTTCTGTGTTGTTTGCTTCCCGGCAAGGCGAGACTTTCTTGAACGATGGCACTCGGTCCATACCACTGTCTCCTTCCCCCCGGCAAACTTGTGCGCGAGGAACAACTTCTTCTGCTTGAGAAAAGAAAGAAAAGGGAGGAAACATATGCATGGAGCCTTGCGGCTCGTTATTGCTTACCGGGGGTGCGTGCTGCACAAAGTGTCAGATAATGCATGCAAGAAAAACTAGAAGGCATGAAAACGACAAATTGTGCAAGGCACAAAAGTTTTACTGATGCACGGGGTCTGCGCCCGGCTTTGTACAAAGGTTTACATGCAACAGCGGCAAGACTTGTATAAAAGGTGGTTGCCAGAGCGGATCACGGCAACCGCGCCTTATGGGTGAAACTTTCGAAGGTGCTCAATGTTCCAGGAGTTGCTCACCGGTAAGCCCTCTTCGGTCTCAAGGCGGACAGTGCCAGGCCTTGTGACTTGTCTCACCCGATAAGGGCCTTCCCACTTCGGCGTCAACTTGTTGGAGTTCTTGGCGGACTGAACGCGCCGAAAAACAAGGTCGCCTTCCTCGAGACTTCTGGCCTTAACTTTGTGGCTATGGTAGCGACGCAAAGCTTGCTGGTATCGAGCAGCTCGTACAGCAGCCTGAAGACGGTTCTCCTCGAGGAGCAGTGCATCATCTTGCCGCAGCTGCTCTTGCTCGAGCTCATCGTAAGCGAGCACTCAAGGAGACCCGTATACGAGTTCCGTGGGGAGAACTGCCTCTGCTCCATAGACAAGAGCAAAGGGGGTCTGTCCGGTGGCTCGATTTGGTGTCGTCCTGATTGACCAAAGAGCCGCCGGCAACTCCTCAATCCAGTTTCTTCTGCACTTATGCAGCCTGTCGAAAGTTCTTGTCTTGAGTCCGCGTAGCACTTCAGCATTTGCCCTCTCCGCTTGACCATTGCTCCTCGGGTGAGCAACAGAAGCGAAGCAGACCTTGGCGCCAAGGTCTTGGACGTATTGCATGAAGGTGCGACTTGTGGATTGTGTGCCGTTGTCGGTGATGATCCTGTTAGGTATTCCGAAACGGCAAACAATTTACCTGAAGAACTTGGCTGCTGACTGTGCGGTCACCTTTCTCACTGGTTCCACTTCTGGCCACTTTGTGAACTTGTCGATGGCGACGTACAAGTACTCAAAGCCCCCGACTGCGCGGGGAAAGGGGCCGAGGATGTCGAGCCCCCAGACCGAAAAGGGCCAGGACAAAGGGATCGTCTGGAGAGCTTGAGCTGGCTGATGTATTTGCTTGGCATGGAACTGGCACGCTTCACACTTGGTTACTTGTGCAGTTGCATCTTGGAGGGCTTCTGGCCAAAAGAAACCTTGCCGGAACGCCTTGCCGGCAAGTACTCTTGCGCCAATGTGGTGGCCACATATGCCTCCATGTATCTCTGCCAACAGCTTTTGCCCATCTTCCCGGGGAATGCACTTCAACCTGACACCATTGAGTCTTCTTCTGTACAGTTCATTGCCAACGAACTGGTACATACTTGACTGCCTGGTTATTCTCTCTGCTTCTTCTGGCTCTTCGGGAAGTTCTCCGGTTTGAAGGAAATGGACAATTTGCTGCGCCCATGCTGGAGCTTGAGGCTCAACAACAAGGACTAAAGGCATCAGTGCTGCTGCGGGAACGTCAGCTTCTACGGCAAGAACCTACGGCTCTGCCGGAGCTGAACGTTCCCCGGCAAGCCTGCCGGGGCAAGACTTGTCGGGAACGCCTGCTTCAACTGTACGAACCCTAGGGTCCGCAGGAGCAGACTGTTCCTCAGCAACTTGGTCGTTGATCTTGGGGACCTTGGCGGCGACTTCAGGAAGATCCGCCGGCAAGTAGTCACCGGAGACCAACTTTCTCTTCTTGCTTTGCCCAACTGATGGTGTAACGGGTGGTTGAGTTAGCTTGAGCACAAAGATCCCTGGTTCCACAGGTAGCTTCATTGCAGCACACTTTGAGAGGCCGTCTGTGATGTCATTTTGAGCTCTTGGAACGTGCTCCATCTGTATACCTTCAAAGTGCTCTTCAAGCTTTCTCACTTCGTCGACGTAAGCTTCCATCAATGGGCTCTGGTAGCTCTTATTCACTTGTCGGACAACCAACTACGAATCTCCCCGCACAATCAGCTTCTTGATCCCAAGTTCTGCTGCAATTCTGAGGCCGGCAAGCAAACCTTCATACTCTGCAGTATTGTTCGTTGCTTGCTCCTTGGGAAAGTGCATTTGGACAACGTACTTGAGGTGCTCTCCGGTGGGTGCGACAAGCAGCACACCAGCACCGGCGCCTTGCAGCGAGAAGGCACCATCGACGTACATTACCCATTATTTGCTCGCTTCTTTGGCGGGGATGCTTGTCTCTGGAACTTCTTCATCTGGCGTTGGTGTCCATTCTGCTATGAACTCTGCCAATGCTCTGCTCTGGATAGTTGAAGTACTTTCAAACTTAAGACCAAAGCTTGACAGCTCCAATGCCCACTCGACAATCCTGCCTGTTGCTTCTGGATTTTGCAATATCCTTTTCAACGGAAAGCGAGTGACCACCGTTATCTCATGTGCTTGGAAATAGTGGCGCAGCTTTCTCGAGGCCATGAGGAGGCCGAAAAGCAGCTTCTGCACCCCAGAGTATCTTTACCTAGCCCCCTGCAAGAGGGAACTGACAAAATAAACTGGGCGTTGCACCATCTTCTTCCGCACTTCTTCTTGGATCTGCGCAGATTTATCCTTGTCAGGGCCAGAGCTTGTCGGGGAAGCCCCCTGCTTGTCGCTGGACGTGCTTGCCGGGGCTGTGGGCCCCTCCTCTGCCTCCCTTTCCGCTACCAACGCAGCACTAACCACTTGATTGGTCGCTGCTAAGTACAGCAGCAACTTCTCTTGCGGCTTAGGTGCGACAAGTATTGGAGTGGAGGATAGGTATCCTTTCAAGTCCTGCAGCGCTGCCTCCGCTTCCGGAGTCCATTTCATAGGACCTACCTTTTTCAAGATTTTGAAAAACGGCAGGGCGCGTTCCGCAGATTTAGAAATGAACCTGCTGAGGGCAGCCACACAACCAGCAAGTCTCCGGACATCCTTGACGCGCTTCGGAGCTTCGATCTGCTCAATGGCTTTAATCTTGTCGGGATTGGCTTCAATCCCCCTCTGGGACACAAAGAACCCGAGAAGCTTGCCGGAGGGGACTCCGAACACGCACTTCTCGGGGTTAAGCTTGAGTTGTATCTTGCGCAGATTTGCAAAAGTTTCATCTAGGTCTTGAATCAGGGTATCCTTGTCCTTGCTCTTGACCATTATATCATCCATGTAAGCTTCTACATTCCTGTGTATCTGTGGCTCAAAAGCAGTGTGAACAACCCTTGCAAATGTTGAACCCGCATTCTTCAATCCAAAGGGCATGCGTATGAAGCAGTAAGTGCCACATGGAGTAATGAATGTGGTCTTATCTTCATCCTCTTCAGCCATGAATATCTGGTGGTATCCGGAGTATGCATCAAGGAATGAAAGCAACTCACATCCAGCCGTGAAGTCAACGATCTGGTCAATGCGCGGCAAGGGAAATGGATCTTTAGGACAAGCTTTATTCACATCAGTGAAGTCTATACAAAGCCTCCACTTCCCATTTGCTTTGCGTACGACGACAGGGTTGGCTAACCACGTGGGATGAAGTACACCTCTAACAAGGCCTGCTGCTTCCAACTTCTTTATTTCTTCGGCAATAAACTCTTGGCGCTCCACCGCTTGCTTCCTGACTGTCGGGGATATACCCCCGCGGTATGAACCGGCTGGAATTATAACCCGGCCGGACTTGGCGGTTTACACTTGGTGATTCACTGGCAATCCGTTATCACCAGACGGTTTACAAGCAACCTGCCTAAATAATATTACTCACTGGTAACCCGGCGTATGAATTATGGATGACAAGGCCCAAGGCCCAGAAGGCCGGTTCATATTAATAGTGGGCCGGTTTAATAATAAAGCGCAAGGAATATTCTCCATAAGGGAAGCAAGACTAGGACTCCTTGTAATAGATCAATCCTAGTCCTACTAGGACTAGTCATGTAAAGCCTCCCCTTCAACATATATAAGGAGGGGCAGGGCTCCCCAAAGAGGACAAGTTTCAGAGTTACAAATTAGAGGACAAGTTTTTCACAAGTTAGACAAGAGACAAGTTAGGTTTAGAGTTTAGACAAGCAGACAAGTTTCTAGGGTTAGACACCAAGAGCCGGTTTATCAGCAACACCACGAGGATGATAATGAGATCAAAGCCTCAAACAGCACGTATGGTTATTACCGGATGATGTTTCCCGGGGCCCGAAGCTGTCTAAATCCGTGTCTTGCATCGCATCTCTCGATTCCGCTCAACCCCTTCAAGCTACCACATAGATGCGCGCTTCAACACTAAGTCCGTTGATCCGGACATCTGCCGTGTTAATTCCACGACAGTTGGCGCCCACCGTGGGGCAGCGCATAGTGGTGTTGAGTTCTTGGAGGGATCTCTTCAGGGATAGAGGAGTTTGCAATTTTTCCGGATGAAGATTTTACGATCCATGAGATTAAAGTTCAAGAAAAATTAGTGTGCGGTTTGTTAACCCACCACCGTCCTGCGATTTGTTCGAGTGTTATCAAGTCACCAAAGATCAAAAGCCGTACTGCAATGATGCGTTGGAAGAAGACCTCCTCTTTACTGTATCCATTGGCCGCATCAAAAGGAAAAGAAAAATGAATAAAAGGAAAGACGACATAGTAAGGACTCGGACTCTACTTCGTGGCTGAGTCGCCCACAGCGTGCAAACGGCCGTCGAATCGACGGATTACCACCGGAACTCGCTGCCGGTTCCTCGTTCATACCGCGTCGAGGCGCCACTTAACTTAGTGTTGCGCTAAGTCGCCGCCTGTCCGAGTCACGGTTGGGCCTCGTCCGAATAGCCATCGTATCTCGCCTCCTGTCCGAGTCACGGTTGGGCCTCGCCTCTGATTCGCGTAATCGCTGGGCAGTGAAGCCACCCTACCTTTACTCTGCGCCGAATTACCACACGGGCCAACGGTGTCCGTCACCAGATCCGCCTGTTCGCTGGTTCTGCTCCACCATGCTGGACCTGCTCGCCATTTAACCTGCTGCTGACAAGGAAACGCCGGGCAAGCTGCCGTTCTATTGCTGACTCAAGAATCGCTCCGATCCGGACTCTGCTCCTTTGAGTGTTGCCCGCAGCAAGCAAGCTGCTGTCAAGCCGCCGCGGCCTTAAGCCGGCCTTCTTAGGATGGCTGTAGAGACCCGGAGCCGCATGCGCCGGCTCGCCACCGCCTCCGTGTTTAAAGATGTTCGCCGCCTCGCCGCTCATGTCAAACCTCCGCCTCGAGTCGACACCCATGGAGTCTGTTTCCGTTTGGCTTCGTCGCATCACCTCTGCCGCAGGGTCTCGAGTCACTGCCTTTGTTGAATGGCCTTGCCTCGTTTCAACCGTCGCGGTCCTTCGTCAAAATCGCTGTCGCCAGCCATCTGAATCTCTGCGCCTCCATTACAAATCGCTACAGCCGTGGCTGTAGCTCATCTCGCCAGCATCACTTCCAACCTTGATCGACCGGCATATGCACCAAAACCGCCGTTGCCGGCTACTGTCGTCATTTTCACGGTCTACTTGACAGATACCATCTGCGCTCCTGCCGATGTCGTCAACATCCTCTCCATTGTGTTGTGCTCCTCTTCGACAGATGCATCAAGACCATGCCTTGGTCTGAGGACGGGGAAGCTCACGCGTTGTACTTCTTGCCATTGACGAGCTCTCTCTGCCACCACCAAGGTGTTTGTCCCGGACGCTTGCATGTGGAGGAACATGGTCTGGGCCTCCGGTGCTTATAAACCGGCCACATGCTGGACACTCAAAGACAAAAGAGCTAAGTACTACTACTCATTTTCAATAGTACACATCAGATCAATTCTTTGTGGAAAAGTCAAAAGGCACTACGGTGCATTATTCGGCACTGGCATCTTTATATAATATCGGGTGATATTTTCCTTATTTTCTTTCCAGTATATTTTTTATTCTTTAAGAACAATTACTCTTGCGTGGAATATTTTTATAGGATCGATTATTAAAAGCAGCAGCTGGATCATCATCAGGGGATGCCGCGGATGCACGTTCAGCTGTGTTACGCGGATTCACAAGCGTATTGCGGTCCGGTTTACATCAACGATGAACGTGCGCATGCCACCGCTTCCGCGGTCCAGTCTACATTAACACACCTGGCGTACCGCATCTCGCGTCGCCTCGAAGCCATTACTACTCAGCCTCGCTTTGAGCCGCCTCCGCGTCACCCGGCGGCAGCAGCCGCTAGCGAGGCATCATGGTTTCAGTCGCTGCTCCAGCCTATTTTTTCTGTGCCTCAAGTCGCTGTGGCCTTCGACAAAGTCGCCGTTTCCGCCGTCACGAATCGTCGCGTTCGCGGTCTTGTGCCACCTTGGCCCGTTGTCAAACTACCGCCTCGGCCTTGCCGGTGTGCTGTGTCAACTTCTGCCTCAGATACAGCTGCTCGCCTGTACTTCTGCCGCGGCCGTTGCTGCTATCCTTGCCGGAATGAGGGTTATGGTTTTGTTGAAATTTAATCTCGAGCTGCTGCGGACTATACTCTGAGGACAGTTAAAGGGCAGAAGATGCCAAAAAATGAACAAGTTGTTATGCTAAATGGGGATTTTGCCAGAGCTGGGCCATTGGTCGTGTCAAGGGATATGGTTTTCTATGCTTGGAGTTCTAAATAGACAGACACGTGCTATAAACTGGGATGGGTTGAAGTATCACTGTTTACAAGACAAATAAGATCGGGTTTGCAGCTAAACAAGAAGACTATTGGTACTCAGCAGATATTCTACAAATGAGTACCCGAGCTCTCAAGTAAACGAAGTTTCCAATGCATCAGGTGACATCCATTCAAGTTTATTTTATATTGTTCTCATCAAAGAAACAATTACTTTGGGCTGTATATTTTTATGTGCAGCAAAGAGGGTGCCATGTTGTGCCTATGAAGTGTACGTCAGCACCATCACGCACCGGCATCTGCACCCGATTACTGATGAAACAGCTTTACCGTACTGATGATCAACTCCGCGGTGGGTAAACACTGGCCTGACGTATCAGCCAGCTCACCCATTACACGGATTCAAGCGTCGGTTTATAGCACCTTGGCCATCTCGCGCGACAGCACCGGTTTACAACGACGCGGCCGTCTCTCGCGACCGCGCCGGCCGGCCCATCTGTTCTTCAAACAAATCAACCGATTCACGCGTCCGCACCGGCTTACAACACGGAGGATAGCTCGTTCATCTCCGCCGGCTTATAATACCGCGGCCGATTCATATGTCTGCGCTACCTCTGATGCGGCAGTCGTTTACTATCCACCCTGGGATCCGGTCTACTCAACATACCGGTTCAAATACACTCAGGTGATATCCATCTACAATAGTATTTCTCTTACTATATATTACTTTTTAAAGAAAACAAGATGCTTTGATCAGTCTATATGGTTGTGCAGGGCATATGCACAAAGGAGCAATGAAACTCTCAAGAACAAGAGATCATATCCGGTTCAAGAAGAGAAAAACCTCATAAAAAGGAAAAACCCCGGCCGGGTTAGGAGGAATGTCAGAGGCCCCTGGGGACAGTCGGGTTCGCCCACATCCCCATGAATGGCTATGTTATGAATTTTTGGGTTCCCTGAACAGTTGGTACGTCCACGTTCAAATGATGGCCCGTCCCCTGGGGACAGTCGGGTTCGCCCACATCCCCATGAATGGCTATGTTATGAATTTTTGGGTTCCCTGAACAGTTG